>JAPKLX010000004.1:3473625-3500264 GCA_026898415.1 Leonotis leonurus
TAGATAGCATAATTTATTAAGGTGTGTGCTTAAGGTGGGCTGTTACACCTTCTTTGATAGTAGTCATGACGAGTCTCTTTCAAACCAAGTGAATCCCACGATCAAACACCAATAACTTAGGTGACCTACTCTGATACCAATTTGAAATATCTTGGTTTGTTGTCGTTTACGTTCAACGTCTATTAGAACAGAAGATGCGACATAGACAGTTTACTGACTTTGACGGGAATAAGAACACAACGTTTGGTCACCCAGTTCGGCAAAATCCGCCTACCTCTGGAGGGTTATAACAACTCAAATTCACTATAAATAGAAGACAGAGATACAAGAAGTTCCTACTTCTAACCCACTCGTCTTTCTTCTATTCTATAGTGCCCAAACGATACCCGAATAAACTCAAGAAGTAATTGATCACAAGAGGACCGAGGTGTTAATCCTTTTACACGATATTACTCACAAACCCAGAACTAAAACTGAAGTGATGATTTATAGATCAATGCCTATTCTATTCGCTCAATGCCTATTCTATTCGCTCAATCTCACACGTATGTATTTCTCTCATGCATGTGTTTCTTGCGTGCTTTTCTTCTCTTGCGTGAGTTCTTTCTTCAATCTCTATTGTTGCATATATATATATATATATATATGGATGTCCCTCCAGGTTGTTGCAACAATATAGGAAGGTTTGTCCCACAAAAACCGTCTTTTAAGAATATCTTTTATCGCTTCCACATTTTTCGCAACAACTTCGTCAACCTTTGCATGTAGAACAGAAACTGGAACAGTGTAGTTTTTTTGATACACAACATGCCACTTCATTTATCTCACAATTTTGAATAATCAAAAAATATGAATGCTAATATATTTAATGCTAAAAATATAAATGCTAATATATTTGAATAATCTCATTATTTCTAACACGTTATTTTTAGACTTAGATATTAAAAAAAATTGTATAAAGTTATATCTAATAAAATTAATTAATTTTTCAAAAATAAAATGTTTCTTTTAAAAAAAATAAATTATTGTTATTAAGATATCATAATATAGTAAATGTATAATTAAGAATGAGACACGAGCAGTATAAAACATGAATTTCGAATCAAAATTAAATTTCAATAATTTTGTAAATTATCCATAAGTTAATGAGCTATAATAATCTTAAAATATATCAAAATTAGTACTACAAAATGACATATATTATACTCTCTCTTTTAAATGGTTTGATTTGACCAAAAAATTCTCATAGATTTAGTCAAATCAAATCACTTTAGTGAGATGTAGAGAGCAATATTTTTTAAAAATTTTGAAAAAACTAATAACTACTAATATTTTCTTTACTTAATTTTTTTTTCAGAAATGTTATTTTTGGCTCGTAAATATGTATTAATATAATCTTGCAAAAAAGATCATGACAAAAAATTTAATTTGATATATACTACTATGTGATAAATAATTTAATATGAATAACTTATTATATTTAGAAATTGAAGATATAGAATTATTTTCATATAAAAAATAAGTCATGTATAATAAAATTAGAATGAATCTAAATTATCCAGTCCATCTAGAAATCAATGATTAAAATTAATTAAATTTAATTGGCATGAATCAAAAAGATATTTAACTCAGTGTATAAGCGTATATAGTACTATTGCGAATTTAAATGTTAAAATACTAATATTTTGTGCTTTATTTTGTAATTCATCCGTCACATTAATTACGACTATTTTCAGTTTATGATATTCCACTAATAATGTCTCATTATTTTATTGGGTAAAAATTTGCATATAGAATGTTTCTTACTTTTTGTGTAATAAACAAATATTAAACATTCATCGATAGTCATGTAAAAAGTAAATAAGTCATTATTATTGAAACGGATATAATAATATTTTAAAAATTGTAAAAATAGATGTAATTAATAATTTATGAGGTAATGCTCAATTAATAAGTAAAAATTAGTCATTTATAATTATAATTATATATATATATATACTAGTCATTATTTTTAAAATACTTACATCAATTACATGATTGCATGACTAAAATTGATCGTGCTAATGTAAATTGTGTAGGTGACACCAAATTGTATGAACACGACAAAATTAGTTGATTTGACGTTACACGAGCATAACCAATTTTAATCATGTTCATGCAAATCAAAATTATTAATTAGAAATTTTCACAAACACTTGATGGACAACGTCTTGACTCTTGTGTAAACCATAATTCACAATACACAGAGCAAACATCTCTCAGTAGCACCGGATCGAGTGGCTGAAAATATTTGTGTTCATCACAACGATGGAATGAATAAGATATTTTGATTTCGATGGAGATGGAGTCGGAGGAATTTTGCAGTGCATGGATGGAAGGTATCATCGGGAAGATGATTGGGTGATCCGCAAGTGGAGGCGATTTCCGCAGCCAATCCATATGAGACTCATTCAACATATAAATAAATAAAATGAATTAGATACACGATAAATAACAATGTTACAATACATATCTAAAATGAACAAATATCATATAAGAAAGGTTCATATATGATAAATAGAAAAATATTCGAGCCATGCATCAAGATGAAATCAGTAATTGAGAATAATTAATTATTATTTAATTAAAATATTTTCATTTAAAACGTAATTGCAGTACTGGCTGTAGGGGCGAGGACGAACACAGACGAAATTGCAGAGGAAGTATCTTAAGTCTTAATATTTTACTGTGATGATAATTTTGCTTCTTTATATTTTTGAGATCCATTTCTGGAAGATCAACGTAAGCTCATATATGTTTTGTGCTTTGCTATTTTTGTGTATAGTTGTACAAGGCTTAGGTCTTGAATTCAAATAGTAGTGCATGCACTACTATGAGCTCATATATTAATGGTTGGGAATTTTTTCCTATTTTCAACACAAAAATTGTTTTTTATATAAATCAAAATCTACATAAACTATATACTAATGTTCTTTTAGAAGTAAAAATAGAAAACAGATTATAGTCTGAGGATGGATGGGTTTTTAAAAATCTAATCACGAGACAAAGAGGTCCAATTATAAGCCCATTGGGCCAAAAACTTGTATCCGAACGCTGAAGTGATTATATTTTATTCAAATAGAGCAAGTATAATATGTTCGTATATAACCCCACGTGGCTATCTTTATTTTGCCCCATATACGTGTGCATAATTTGCATCACCATTCATATATATAGCAAATGAATCACTCCTTTAAGATGAAACTTTGCTTTAGCTATATATTCTGTGAAGTCGGAACGTATAAACTCCTCCAACAAGACGAGAAAAACACACACAGTATGCAAGAAACCAAAGAATGTGTGTCTCTACTATACTTAGATAATTTGCAACTGAGATCATGAAGTTTGATACTATTACAACATCACATAAAGAGAGAAGGATAAACATACCTATATGTTATTACCGTATTACGTTACTGATACTCTAGGTACTTTTTTTAAAGGTAATTAGCAGATTATAAAGTGGTAGGGGGCGTCATGCATGTAATCCTATCCTATATTAATCTTAATATTTTATTTAATATCGTCTTCTGAGAGTGAGACAGATTATTAAATATTGTATTAGGGAATTATCCACTTTGATTTTTATACGTGAACAGAGGTTAAAACTGTGTAGAAATCTTGGAAATGTACATTTTTAATCCCTCAATTATTGAGTTCTGTTGTAGTGATCGAGCATTTCAACTTTTATTTTGGCTGCATTGAACCATCTATTTTCATGATGTCACTTTGAATTAACTACTTTATTTTAGCTTTATTTTTCTTTATAGTTAATGGTATTAATTAATAATATATATGTGAATATAAATTTCTAAAAGAAGTTGCACAATAGAAGTTTGGAGAGTCCATGCTCAAGTTTCTCCACAAGTTTGGTAGCATGAAATTATAATATTTTACCTTACTCGATAATATGCGCATATATAAAAGTACGTACTTTGCAAGCTGCAAATGAAATTTAATCAGTATATACATATATATGTATGTATATAAAGGGACATCTTCAATTCCGTCGTTTCACTTGTGAAAGAATCTTCGTAACATAAAAATCTACGCAAATTAAATATAATTTAAATTTGAATCTAATACACACTTGTTTATAACGTTGTTAACATCTAGCTAACTAGTTCAATGACTTCGTTGCTACCTCATAAATTACCTATTAGTGACTCGGCTCAAATTACTTTGATATATTTTGAATCCAGCTACATCTAAATTGCTCTCATTACAAAATTATGATTAGGGTTGTAAAATGAGTCAGGTTAAAATTAAAATTGATTTTTTATATAGGTTTGAAAGAAAAAAAAATTGTTGCGAAAATATATATTCTATATGTCGTCTAACATGGTAAACCTAGTATTTATTGGTTCAAAAACACACTAACTAACCCTAAATTTATTATAAAGTTATGTCCGTTTTGAATCCAACCGTGACTACTCTTCTCTTCTCTGGAAGTAATTAGAAGGTAGCATTTGGTTGGATCCAGTCCATTAGATGGAGTGGCTGCGTAGCTATAAAAAGTAAGGTGGTTGTTAGCATAGAAAAACGTAGAGGACAAACACATGAAAAGGCGACGATACAAACTAAGAAGAAGTGGAGTCCATATAAAACGACAACACACAATTCACCTAAGAAACCAACATTATTTGCTGAATAATTCTATGAATTGCTGTCTACTTCTTTAGTTAAACTCGGCGCCAACCATAAATCTTTTCGTCACTCGCTAAATAAATCCTCCTCTTTCTTGTCCTTTTCCTTTTCATTAATCATTTACATATTCATATTCATATATATACCCCCTCCCATGCATGCATATTTCCATCATCCTCTCCAAAAATTAAACTAAAAAAGGAAATTTAAAAAAAAAAAAATGAGTTCCGGCGAGAGTTTCCCCAGCGTCGAAACGTGCCCTTCGATAGGGCGTGAGAAGGAGACGGTGGTGGCGGACATGGACGGGACCCTCCTCATTGGAAGAAGCTCCTTCCCTTACTTCGCCCTCGTGGCATTCGAGGTGGGCGGCGTCCTCCGCCTCCTCTTCCTCCTCCTCCTCGCTCCCCTCGCCGGAATCCTCTACCATCTCGTGTCGGAGTCCGCTGGGATCCAAGTCCTCATCTTTGCCGTCTTCGCCGGGATGAAGGTTTCCGACATCGAGTCTGTGGCGCGGGCAGTGCTTCCCAAGTTCTACTCCGGCGATCTCCACCCGGAATCGTGGCGGGTATTCTCCTCGTGTGGGAGGCGATGCGTGCTCACGGCGAACCCGAGGATCATGGTGGAGGCGTTCTTGAAGGAGTTCTTGGGGGCCGATATGGTGCTGGGGACGGAGATTTTGAGCTACCGCGGTAGAGCCACCGGGTTCGTGGCGGCGCCAGGGGTTTTGGTCGGGAAGAATAAGGCCGACGCGCTCACGACGGCATTTGGGGAGGCGGTGCCGGAGATTGGATTGGGGGATCGACATACCGATTTTGCCTTCATGCGCTTGTGCAAGGTATTAATTAGTAGTGCGGTTATTTCCGTTAAATTTTATGACACGTGTCATGCTCTATACGATAATATAATTAATAATTAAAAAAAAGAGAATAAGCTTGCCGGTAAGATAAGGAATGGGATGATGTCTTTCATATTTAACGGCTCTATAATTAAATTTATTATTTTAGTTAATAATTTTTAAAAATAAAAATTTTATTAATTATAATTAACAATTATTTAAAAATTCAAAATTTTTTAAAAATTACATACTCTATTTTTAAATTTATGAGTCTTAAAAATCAATTAAAAGTTATATTAAATATTAAAAAGTAATTATAAATCCTATTTGAGGTGGGATGAACTCTAATATTATGTATAAAATTAAACTAAAACATATAAAGTTGAAATCAAAAAATAAAATTAAAATTTAGCTATAAGACATAGAAGATCGAGACATATAGGAGATATGATCTGATCGAGTGAGATAATTAGCATGATAATTAAAACGTGAATGTCAGAGTATTTTTGCTGCTAACAAAAGTTGATCGGGTTTCTGTAGACAACCAACAAATTAAATAAGAATGGTGTGCAACATTTTCTTATCTTTATAATGATAAGTTAAATAAAAATGGAAGCCAAGTGAATTAATTTGGTGTAAGAAAAACTACAAATGTGTTGTAGGAAGGATACATGGTGCCACCAAAAGGCGACGTGAAAGCAGTGGTGAGTGAGAAGCTGCCGAAGCCGATCGTGTTCCACGATGGGCGGCTGGCGCAAAAGCCGGGGCCCCTGGCGGCGCTCCTCATCGTCCTATGGATCCCGGTGGGATTCCTCCTAGCCTGCCTCCGCATCGCGGCCGGGTCCCTCCTCCCCATGCCCCTCGTTTACTATGCCTTCTGGGCCCTCGGGGTACGCGTCACCGTCAAGGGCACTCCTCCTCCGCCGCCATCGAAGGCCTCCGGCAACTCTGGCGTGCTCTTCATCTGCTCCCACCGCACCCTCCTCGACCCCATCTTCCTCTCCACCGCCCTCGGCCGCCCCATCCCCGCCGTCACCTACTCCGTCTCCCGCCTCTCCGAGATCATCTCCCCCATCAAGACCGTGCGGCTGAGCCGCGACCGCGCCACCGACGCCGCCATGATCAAGAAGTTATTGCAAGAGGGGGACCTCGCTATCTGCCCCGAGGGGACCACGTGCCGGGAGCCGTTCCTCCTCCGCTTCTCGGCCCTCTTCGCGGAGCTCACCGACGAGCTGGTGCCGGTGGCGATGGTGAACCGGATGAGCATGTTCCACGGTACGACGGCGCGTGGGTGGAAGGGGATGGATCCCTTCTACTTCTTCATGAACCCCAGCCCGGCCTATGAGGTGACCTTCCTGAACAAGGTGCCGCGTGAGCTCACGTGCGGCGGGGGAAAGGCCAGCCATGACGTGGCCAACTACATCCAGAGGGTCATTGCCGCCACACTGTCGTACGAGTGCACCAGCTTCACGAGAAAGGATAAGTATCGCGCGCTCGCCGGCAACGACGGCATTGTGGCGCCGGAGAAGCCGCGCGTGGAGCCCAGTAAGATTATGGGGTGTTGATGTCATGAATATAGTTTGTTACTGATTTTGAGTATAAAGGTCATTATCAATTTGTGTTGAATATGGAAACCAGAATAAAAATGTGGCTTAATATCAAATTTTCATCATATAAATGTAGGATCTTGCCATGATTAAATATGAGCATGGGCTAATTAAGTAAAACAAGTGTTCAAATCTAAAATCTGGAAACATGGAAGTTGTCATCATGTCAATAGTCAGTGGTACCGCTGCTCAATGAACCTAAGATAAAATCGAGACAATATATTCATATATCTTATCTTTTCATTCGGACTATTTTTTAATATTTTCATTTTGAAAGAAACAAGAAAACTCCGCAACTTGTTTAGGAGAGAGTAACATCTGCCAGCAAAAATTGCAACTTCTTCTGACTGTACATTGGTCATTGGTCCCCCATGAAAATAAGCGGGGAAAGGGACAAAGACCTGGCTTTTTATTACAAAACAATCTATTCATTCCTCATTTCCTCAGGAGATTCTGTTATGAGAGCATTTTTTATGGGTTTCTGTTATGACAACATTTTTTTATGGGTTTCTGTTAAATATCACAAAATTTTCATGAGACATCATAATTCAAACGCATAATGCTTCTCACCTTCGCAAACTGTAAAGTGTAAAGGGCAACACTTTTAACCACTTCTAGTAATCAATATCTTCCTTCTCTTTACATTTCACTATCCTAAAGCACACACAAACTACCTACGCCATGAAGAAAATGTGCTTCAAGAAGTTCAAGATTCTGTGTTTTCTAGCAGCTCTAACTCTTACTGCTACTGGAGAAACCTGCCACCCCACTGACTTGAAAGGGCTCACGAGTTTCAGAGCAGGGATTCGCGAGGACCCATCTGCCCGAATCGAAACATGGACCGGTCGAGGCTGCTGCAGCTGGAAAGGTATATCATGTGACAATACAACTGGAAGAGTAACAGAGATTAATCTACCAGGTTCCTTCACATCAGATGATAATGTACCTGTCCAAACTCTCATGATTGGTTCTCTCTCTCCTTCAATAACACTTCTCACATCACTACAAGTCATCGACTTATCTGGGCTCATAGCCTTAAATGGAAAGATTCCTCCGATGATTGGGTATCATCTCCCCGTGCTACGAAAGCTCGCCCTCTCGGGCAACAGAATCAAGGGGCCGTTGCCCGAAAACATTGGTATGCTGTCTAAACTCCAAGAATTGTACTTGTCTGAAAACATGATTACTGGATCTATACCTGCAAGCCTAGGAAATCTCAAAGGCCTAAGAATGTTAGATTTACACTCGAATAGATTGTCTGGTGGTATACCTGAATCTATAACAAATTTGTCGGGTCTCGAACGTCTTGGGCTCCAGAATAATTTTCTGACAGGAAGTATACCTGGTAGCATTGGTGAGTTGCAGTGTCTGAAGGAGCTTGATATGTCAAACAATTCGTTATCTGGGAGAATCCCTTCTTCAATAACAAAGTTGACAGGAGTCTCGATTATCTACCTCGACAAAAATCAGCTCGTGGGGGAGATTCCGCAGCTTCTGAGCCGTGATCAGATGCCCTCCTTAGCTTTCCTCAAACTCAATGACAATAACCTTACAGGAAATATTCCATACTCTTTTGGGTTCCCGTCTTCCCTGCAAAGAGTTTCGCTAGCGAACAACGAGCTAGTCGGGCCAATTCCTGAGAGTATAGGTGATCTAAGATCATTGACAGAGTTGTACCTGAATGGCAACAGATTGTCGGGGCATCTACCAAGTTCGATTAGTCAGCTCTCAAATCTACTCATCTTGAGCGTTTCACACAACTTGATTGGAGGGCCGTTGCCACATCAGATGTCGGCTCTCACAAATCTCCAATCACTCGATCTCTCATTCAACGAGCTAAAATTATCTTACATCCCCAAGTGGCTCTTGAAGATGCCTTCTCTTTCTCGGGTTTTCTTGGCCGGGTGCAATATCCAAGGCGGAATATCTGAAGATGTAGCACTCACTCCAAGTCCACTACAAGAGCTCGACTTATCAGCCAATCATCTAATGGGAAACATCCCAGAATGGATTGGTGGACTCACTGAGCTTTACTTGTTGAACTTATCAATCAACGGGCTTGGAGATAAGATACCTCGTTCAATCATGAAATTAGAAAACCTTGGGGTGCTAGACCTTCATTCCAACAAGTTAGGAGGTTCTCTAGAATGGGCTTTTCAGATGCAGAGTAGATCTACAGGGGGATCATTGTCATTTCTTGATCTTTCCGATAATACTTTCACCGGTGGCATCGAGAAAATAGGCATGGACATGCAACTCAACCTACAGTACATCAATTTGTCTCACAATTTAGTTAAAGGTAGATTACCTGATTCAGTCGGGAGATTGCAGTCGATGAAGAGTCTGGATTTGAGCTATAATAGCCTCGATTCTGAGCTACCAGCAGCGCTGGGAAATGCGAGCTCCCTTGAAAACCTGGAGCTGCAGAAAAATCATTTCACAGGACAAATACCAGATGAATTTCTTAAGTTAAAGAACCTGAAGGAGTTAGACCTCTCGAGTAACTCCCTCGAGGGTAGAATCCCTTATGGAACACCTCTGATCAACTTCCCCAGAGGCTCTTACTCAGGAAACAAAGGTCTGTGTGGCATACCACTTCAACCATGTTAGCCTTGAATATGCCAGATTTTTCTTTCTTGAACTTCCATATTTCTTTTTAGTAATATTGAAATATAGCAGAATGATTACCATTACCATTTACTGACTTGTGAAAGCAGATTGTGCACACATGAAGCATCTTTTTCTTGTCAATTTTAACAACAAAATTAATTGCACGGAGATAGAGAAAGAGGGGGAGGAGACTGAAGGTAAAAGCTTCCAAGTAAAAAAACTTCATTAATCCATCACTAATCACTATCTTGATCCTTACAGTTTATAATCCAATGTTTATTCAGGAAACCAAAGTTGATAATAATTTATATAATCAATCTCATTCAACCTTATACAACACAGAATCTGCTCTGGCAACTCTTCAGCTTTGTTACCCTGTCAGATAATCATAGAAAACGCGTATTAACATATTTGAACAAATGAGTACAAAAAGAGAGACTTCGAATATGGTGAGACAAATGAAATAATTAGTCATTCAAAATATTTCCACTTGCCTGAATTGTCAATCCAAAATCCAAGACACACAGCTTTAGCCTATCAAGAAATGTTTCAAACCCTTTTCTGGAAATGTAACTGAATCTATGCATATCCAAATCGATCTCAAAATAATTTTCTTCCTGCAAGGGAGGAGGCAAAGATACCAAAACATAAGCTTAGCCTTGGTATTCAAATTATACTGAAGTAAATTCAAAAAAGCAAACATAATTTTTTTCTGAAGAAACTTACCAAATAAAAGTCATGTTGAGGACGTGAAAGTACAGGTTTCTCATTGTAGGCGTGCATGAGCTTCCTCTCTGCTGCACTCAGCGGAAGGTCATCCACGTTTGCTACTCGACCCAATATCTTTAACCTTTCTCTGAAGGGTACACTGGTATCCGCACGAAAACCTTTAACCTTTTCCACTTCATCATCAATTAACCTCTGTAATTGGAGAAACATATACGGTAAAGGTTCCAATTAACAATAAACATCAAAGTCAAAAATTTAGTCTTGTTAGAGCAGCAAAAAAGCTACTGCAGTTCATATACAGAAAAGTGTCTTGTTGTCGTGTCAAAATTTAGATTTAACTAATCTTCGAATTAATCAAGCAGCAAATACGAAACATTTTAACATTAATATCATTCTACGACTCACTCACCCTAATATTTTCTAAGAAATGGGTTGGAAGGTCATTTTCAAAGCTTTCGTTCAGCTTAAAATACAAAACGAAGCTTATTCCTTCCCCATCTGTTTCACCCTGAAAAATTGTTGTGGGATATAACGGTATCTGCAAACAGAAAAATTCAGGTGTCAATACACACAAAAAGTTGTGCATCATCACATGATAAAATACAAGAACATTAAGTAAAAGACCATACAATACTACAATACCTGAACATTTACAACGAGCATTGGTGGAAGTTTCCCAGAAGAACTAACAGAAGGAAGGTTAACAAATCGAGCAATATGCTGAATTTTTTTCTGAGATAAGAAGACATCAAGACCAAACGGATAATATGCTGCACAATTGGGAGCCAAATCCTTCCTTTTATCCCTTCAAATACGAAACCAAGACGAAAATAAGATTCATTTTATATATATACATGCCTCTTTTTATGCATTAGCTGACGAAAAATGCTTAGCGAGGTACCTAAAATAATTCACTCCTCTGACCCTAAAAGTTCCCGGTTCAACATCCGACCAACTATCTGGCACTCTCTTCCCCAATGGACAGAAAGGCACCTGTGAACCAGCGATAGGTCGTTGTAGCAACGCCTTTGAAGAAACTGTAACATATGAACATAAATCATTCAAAAACCATTTCGTAGCTAGCAAGATTATCCAATCAAAGTTCAAATATTTAATCAGTACTCACATAATGCCGCTGCAGGATGTCCATCCTTCCATTTGAAAGGTAGTTTCAAGGTAGCTTTTTTTCGTGGACTAGAACTCAGCGATCTTCTCTTTTCATCAGTGTGAACAGTCGAAGAAGCTAAACAAGGTAAACAATTATTTGGAAGAAGTCCACAATTGTCCAATATACTGTCATCACCTCCAGCAGTTTCTCCAGCTGAGGAGGAAATTTCATCGACAAATACAGGCGTAGTTCCGCTCTGCAGCTCCTCAGATTTTATTTTGAAGTCAGAACCATTAAAAGGGACCAAGCCTTTAGCTGCTCCGCTTACAGAATTACGTGATGAACTGCCATTACACGACTCCACTGGATTTTCAAGAGACAAAACATGCTGAATACTTACATCACCATTTATATCTCTAGGAGAAGCACTGCTTAGATAGAGCATATCTGCAATAATTAATTTATTATACCACTCTTTTATTGGACTACAAGAAAGAATCTGTATTATTTAGAAAACTAATATAATAAGATTTCCACAAACCATCTGGTATGCTTTGGAAATCATCATCACTCCAGTCAGATTCAAGGATAGTAGCAGGATCAAACCACGCTTCTTCGCCACTTCCTGTCACTGCCACCATGTACACAAGGTAAGTCGACTCAAAAGAAAATCATTTTCAGGTTTATCTTTACAATTTTCTTCGCACGCCTAAACATTATAAAACTAAACCATGATGCCAGCTATTAGTCAAAGAATTGATTGCCACCAAGCATTTTATACAACAGAAGTTCACATGAATGAAAATCAACACTGCTGCTAATCATAAGTTACTCCATTTTAGAAACCAGCATATGTAAAGCTAAAATCTCCCAACTTAACCATTTTGGACATTATAATCTCATTCTATGTTCTACCCAAGATGTAATAAAACACCATTCATCATAAGAATAAAAAAAAATTAAACACCACTCTATCCATGTGGGCTTATAGAAGTGGCTCAGGTCATTCCAGTTCTTCAATTGAACAGAACATAAACTCCAAGAGAACTTATCTTGATCAAGTTCTGCGCACATAAGGAATCCTATAATTACTGGTTATCCTTAGCATGTAATAACCAAAAAATCAACTGTTAACAAGCACTCTAAAGCATCTTAGGCTTCAAAGCTCCATAAATTATACCTATGAAAACTGAGTTATAATTTGACTGACCCCCAAGCTCAAACCACACTTAGCCAGCTACCACATTATCAATTATAACTCAATTAAATCACAAAAAGGCCAAAATTACAACTCAAATAAAAATAAAATATACCATCGCTTCACACGTTCAACAAAATTTTCACACTGGAGCAGGACTAAAGCTCAAAACTTCCATCACATCACACATTAATAAAAAAAAGCACTATCCTCGTATCAGACAAAATTACTAACACGAGCATGCATAAATACACACACGGAGAGGGACAGAGAGAGAGAGACCATTGGAAGGAATGTTATTGAGGTGATGATCAGCAGGCAAGGGAGGAAGCATTTCCGATGATCGATCGGAAAAATTAGAAGCGGCCCTTTTCTTCAAACCACTTCTTCTCTTTCTGCTCATCTTCTTCCTTGAAACAGCGGATTTAAATCCGACGCACTTTTCCGGTCGGGAAATACACGCCCCCATCTCTCTTTGAATTCTCTCCCCCTCCAAAAATGAAGGTCCTAGATAAAATGCTGTAATTTTTGTTGTTCTATTATTGAAAAATAGGTTATTTGCGAATGACGCTGAATATATAATCGGAAACCCAGGAGCAAACACAAAATGATGAACTATGACACACGAATAGGCGATCATGTATCTCTAAAGTCTAATCTCTCCCTCGTAAAATATCAACCACAATGGAAGTCTAGAGAGAGAAGAAACTCGTTCTAGATAGCGAAAGCGTGAAAGGGAGGAGAACCCTGAACCCATCACCCACCCTCCTCTCCCTCTTTCTCTCAGTAATAAATTAATTGCAATTGCTTTCCTCGCCAATTACTGCATCAAATCAAAATTCTCCTTCTATTCCATGGAGATTCACAACCCCATTTTATATATTATTATGCATATCTCCCTAATTAATGCGTGCATTGTGTGCGTGAATAAAAGAAATGAAGAATAGAATTGGTGATCCTTTTCAGAGCTCTCACTCTCAGGCTTGGAGAAAATTAAAAGATTAAGGCCGGTGAGGAATCAAATCAAATTTATACTACTAGAACTAGTTATGAAATTTATCATTAATTTACTCTATTTTATTGTTTTCCTATTTAAAGTTTATTAGAAATTATAAATTTAGAACTACAAACGGATAGGGCTGGGTGTAATTGAATCGAACTGAACCGAATACTGTTATATTCGAGTTCGGCTCGTTTAAAAATTTAAAGGCTCGAGTTCGGTTCAAGCTCGGAACGAATTCTGAAAATCAAGCTCGAGTTCGGTTCTCGATTTAATAGTGAATTCGAATTCGAGCTCTATACTTGGCTCGAGTTTGTCAAATATTCGAGTTCTAGTTCCTTAAAAAGGTCGTTATTAAATTATTTTGTTAATATATATATTTTTATATTAATTTGATAAGTTCGTTAGTTAGTTCATATATAAAGTTTGCGAATTATTTGAAACTTGGCTCGTTTTTTAAGTTCGTGAACAAGCTCGTTAACAAAGTTCGTGAACTATTCGAAGCTCGGTTCGTTAAATTATATTTGAACTTGTTTGCGAACTTTTCGAACCGAATACCTTTAGGCTCGAGTTCGGCTCAAAAAATTATAGCTCGTTTCGAGGCTCGAGTTCGGTTCGTTTAATAAATGAACGAATTTGAAACGAACTTTTATCGAGCCGAACCCCGAATAATTTATGAATAGTTTGGTTCACTTACAGCCCTAGTTGTAACTGAGCCGAGTCGACTCGGCTCGGCTCGGCTCGGCTCGTTTAATATATTAAAGTGCTCAAGCTCGACTTGACTCGTGTATTACTCGATTTGATATTGTTTTCAAGCTTGAGTTCGAACTCGACTCGTTTGATATACTTTCAAGCTCAAACTCGAACTCGTTTAATATACTTTCGAGCTCGCCTCATTTAATATACTTACAAATCTTTACTTTTACTAATTTTTTTATGCATTTAGCTCGATTAAGTATTCGATTGATGGCTCGACTAAGTGCTCGCGATCTAGCTCGAGTAATCTGCTCGTGAACAAACGAGCTCGAACATATTTGCGAGCATAACGAGTCGAGCATGTCTTGTTCGAACTCGACTCGATAAAATTATCAAGCTTAAATATGTGCTTGAACTCGACTCGTTTACTAATGAGCCAAGTTTTAAACAAGCTTTTTTCGAGTCGAGCCTTGATAAACTCGCGAATAGGGATGTCAATTTGGCCCGAAAGTGCTGGTTGGCCCGAAGACCAATCCGAAACCGAAGAGGATTAGAGTTGAAAATTTATGACCCGAAACATTTTTTAGCCCGAATGAGTTGGACCGAAATCAACCCGAACCGATAGGGTTAGCCTGAAAACCAAGTGGGTTAGCGTGATTAACCGAATAAAAATATAAAATAATAATTATTTTGCATAATATATTTGATTTTTCATGCAAAAAATGTATTTTTCGTACCCATCAATTTGGGTATAATATCAATACATTTTCTCTTTAAATTATGACACAATTTAGGTATAATATCAGTACATTTTCTCTTTAAATTTATTTATATTTAATTTTAATATTTAACTATGTTTAGAATTTAATTTTATTTATTATATTTTTCAGAAAAAATATTTTTTTAAATATAAAATCATAAAAAAATATACTTACATTTTAAACATTTTTATAAATATTCTAGTTCGATTGTCCGGTGGGCTAGTCCGAAAACTAAAAATTTAGGGTTGGAATTATAAATTTTCAACGCGAAAAAATTTCAGTCCGACTTAGCTAGAATCGAATAGCCCGACAATTCGAGTGGAGTAGTGGGATTGTCATAGATGTGCCCCCGGTTCGGGAACCGGCGGTTCCGGGCCTCGAACCGCCGGTTCCCGGTTCACAAAGGCTTGAACCGGAACCGGCCCGCCAGGCCTCCTTCCCGGTTCCGGTCCGGGCCGGTTAACCGGCGGTTCAGGCCGGTTAACCGGCGGTTCGGGCCGGTTTGAACCGCCAGTTTTCAACACATTTTCCTTTTTTTTTTTTTTTTTGTAAAACATGTAATTTTAATTTTTTGGTACATTTTGTTTAATTAAATAATGATTTAAGTTAGAGATAGAATTATAATGTAGGAGTAGTAGTTTTATAGTAGTACTCCTTTGATGAAGTTTGTTAAACCATCAATGTGGGACAAACTTATAAGTTTTTCTTTTTACAAGTTGTTCATTTTAGAATTTTATTAATTACTTTCTTATTTATTAAAATTCATGTGGATGAGAATCTAAATATATATCAAAACATAAAGTTTATATAAAATTGTATAGAATATTTATATATGTTAAACATGATACTTGTATTTTTAAATACTTGTTATTTATATTGGTTAAATTTATAAAATTAATTTGAATATAATTTATAATTTATTAAGTTGTATTTTTTAAAATTAAATACAACATTCAAGCATTTATAAATTTAAATATTTAGGCTAGATGTACTTAGAGATTTGAAATACTTGGTTCAATGTTAAAATATAATTTATATGTGAATAAATGACAAATAAATTAAAATAAATGTGGATAAATATTAGATATTGTTATAGATAATTTAATTTTTTTTCAACAAATTTATTTGCCCTTAAGATAGTATAATATTATATATTTTATACTCCTAAATTTCTAATTACATAATAAGAAGTTGAAGAGATATTAATCAATTATGACATTATAGTAATATCTAATTTATTCTATACTATATGGGAATAAGTGACAAATAAATTCAAATGAATGTAGAGAAATAAAATAATTTAGATTAGATATAGTTAGAGACTTAATATACTTGTTTCAATGTTAAAATATAATTTATTGATTATAAATTACAATTTGTATTATTGTTGAAGCAAATATTAAATAAATAAGAAAGTAATTAATGAAATTGAGTAGAATATTTATATATATGTTAAACATGATAGTTGTATTTTTAAATCGTTGTTATTTATATTGGTTAAATTTATAAGATTAAATTGAGTATAATTTATAATTTATTTAGTTGTATTTTTAAAAATTAAATATAATATTCAAACATTTATAATTTATAAATTAAAATTAACATGAGTATTGAAGCTATATTAAATAAATAGGAAACAAATATAAAATTAGGTAGAATATATATATATATATATATATATATATTATTAAACATGGTATTGTATTTTTAAATCCTTGTAAGTTTGTCCCACATTGAATATGTATCAAACTTCACTAAAGAAGTGCTCTTATAAAATAATTTTATCAAATAAGTATTCTTATACATTCTATACAATTGTTCCACATTGGACATGTATCAAACTTCACCAAAGAGGTGCTCCTATAAAATCTACCAAAGAAGTACCCCATATTATGGCCGTTTGAACCGGCCCGAACCGGCGGTTCACCGGTTAACCGGCGGTTTGCAACGGACAAATGGAACCGGCGGTTCGGGGGTTGAACCGGCGGGCTTGAACCGCCGGTTACGGTTACCCTTTTGGTTGAACCGTAACTGGCCCGTTTCTACCCGGTTCAGGGCCGGTTCTTGAACCGTTGACCACGGTTCCGGGCCCGAACCGTTGACTCCCGGTCCGGTTCCGGTTCGAGCCCGCCGGTTCACTCAGATTGGGCATGTCTAGATTGTCATCTCTACTACTCGAGAGTAGCTTTTATTAATTTACAGTCCTAGCAACAAATTCAGTGACGGCAGTTAGCAGCAATATGTAATGGCGGGGCCTGAGACACGTGTCGGTAAACTAAGCAGTCAAGCGTGTGGCTTTGGAGCTTCGCGCGTGTGGCCGACTTGCTGGGAACGGACGGCTGCTCTGTCTGTTTCTACATCTCATTAAGACAAACTACTACTACTATTATATTATTTCAAATTATTTTTTATTTTTAAATCATTAGTGCGCACAATGAAAATTGTTATCTATAGACGTGACAAAAAAATTAATTTTATAAACAGAAGTTGGTAGTTTTAGGAAATTATGTAAAAAATGGGGTATAAATCAAACTCATTACCTAAATAATAAGTTTAAGTTTGAAAAAAGGAGTTTAATAGTAATAGTATTTTAATCACAGATTGGTTTATTCCCCTTTAAATAGCTTTATTTTTCTAAATTTATTTGACCAACAAACAGTGTAGTATGAGAAAAAAAAATGTAATACTAGCTCATAAATTTATTTATTTTAATGATCGAGCAGTGAAGATAGTACGGCTTCTGCTATTTTTGTTTCCAGTGTGAAATTTTATGAGGCTGCTGTCTGTGGCAGTGGCGTTATCATTATAGTACTGTTGCATGCGATAGTAGAAATTATCATGACTAGTATTAAGTTGAATTTATTGCATGTTATTTTATAGTAATTGGAAAACAAATTGTCACTACTTATTTTCAATGCTTTGCCTTGAAAGTTGATGCTTGATGGAGAGATTTCTTCTAGTCATTTACCCAACTTATAACAGGATCTATTTTTTTTAACCGGGCCGGGACATATATGAAATTATAATTCTATTATATTGTTTTATCTATTTTGATTTATGTGCGCATGTTTAGAAATATAACTGAAATATACATCGATCCTGTGTACTTCTCCATACACATGCATATTAATATTATACGGCGATATAATCAATATTAATAGCTAGTGTGGGCAGATATATGCGTATACGTGACTTGGTTCAAAGGTGGTTGGTAATCAACATATTTGACTTATATAATATATATGTTATGTATCAATTCTACTTTTCTCACTTAAAAATTATTTAAGAAAGTAGATCTATTGAAGTCATTAAAACCTCAACAACCATGAGACCAAAAAATCATTATTATTTTATTTTATTTTTTAATGAGAGACGTATACTTATTAGTTATTACATTACAACTATTAATTAATTATTCCTTTAATTATTTTTAAGTGTTCCATTTCAGTTTTATGTTGTGTTGTTCGATGGGTTTTATTTCAAAATGTTAGCTTAAATTATGATATTATTCTCATTTTTATCATCAATAATTTTTATGATTTGAAAGTATGTGTATAAATGCATTTATCAAATAAGAATAAAATAAATTTACATAAAACTGGATGAAATGAGATAGTCAATGATATTGTTGGTCCCGAAACGAGTATACTGAGTGTATGGGGATACACTAGTTTTTGATTTTTCAAATTAATAGCTTTGAGTGAGCTCCTAAACTGAAGGGAGATATTGCTTCAGTGAGAGTTGATACTTTAGATAGCAATCTTTCAGTCTACACTTAGTGTTGGACTGATGGACTGATATCTTAAGTGTACGTGCAGAAGTGGTGGTTTTAAAGCTTACTTGTATGTTCAGAAAACTTAATACTTTAAGTTCACTTTTCTTTTAATCAGCATTCAATATGCAATATAGATCGTTAGAAAACAAATACTGAAAGTAAATAGCGAAGACACAATGATTTGGTTTGCGTGGTTCGAAGATAAAAACTCTTACGTCCACGTGTACTCGATGTTAGTCGAGGGTTTCCAAGTAAATGAAGATTTGTCTTACAGTGATCAATTCTTAAAGAATTAGATGGACAGTAAAGTCTGATCACTTCTAGCTTCGAACTTAATCTAAACTAGAGTTATTCTTCGGTTACAAACTGATTCGCTACAAAGAACACACATAAGGCTGAAATCTGAAGGCTTGCAGTGTTCTTGAATATGAGAGCTTGAAAGCTATGGAAGTTGAGAGTGAAATAGCGATTGTGAGTTTGAATGCAGAGTAACCGGTGTCTTGAAGCGTTTGAAGCAGCGGGATATATATAGGTCTCTCATAGAAAGTATCTGTTGTGAGGTAGAGCATCATTTGAATTCTTCCCGTTGGAGTCGTGGTCCTTTTTGTCATTTTTGGTGTCTGCAACAAGATTGAGTTTCACCTACTGATATCTTTTCCTAAAGTGGTAACTCCTATAGAGTAGCTTGGAACTCAGTGGATAACTTCAAACTTGACTTCAGGTGCAGAGCTTTGGAGTGAACTTCAGTGGCAATGAGTCTTTGTTTCATGTTAGCTTCAACTTCAAAACTTCAGGCCATACTTCAAGTGACATGGTCCTTCAGTTTTGGAACATAAACTGAGTTTTAGAGAGAACTTCAGTTACTGACTTCAGTCTTCAGTCTTATATTTTCAGATTGTACCTCTAAACTGAACTCCCTAATAAGTGAGTTATAAAATTAAGACTTCAGTTTTGGACTTATTACATCTTTCTGTGGAGGTTTATCAAAACCCTTATAAGTATTTCTCATAAGGTATTTTGGTACTGGGTAATTTAAATTTGTTTATTTTATGATCCTTATTATTATTTATTGTTTCATCTTCGTGTATTATATATAAATATAATATGTGCACGAATTGGATCATCAGAAACTCAAAATTTACAGAATTGATGTTGTTATGACTTTTATGTTTAGAAAATATTATTGCTATTTAATTACACATGTAACTCATCATATAAATATAAAATTTATGAAAAATAAAATAAAAATTATTCTAATCTATGAATTATATATAAAAGAGTAATAATTTATTTTTTTCACTGAAATTATTTGTTACATATATGATCAGTTGTCACACGGGGCCATACCTGTAGTGGATGTTTTTAATGTTTGGAAAATGAAGTATATATTAGTTTTGTAGCCAAAATAATTTAAAAAGAAAAAAATAGTTGTCTCATTGAGCTGTATATAGTTGAACTCGAAATTAATTGAATATATCTTTCATTCAGATTTTTGTGTACCTCTCACATTAATAAATTACAAGCTTTTGACTCAATGATTGAGCAACTGAGGTATCCTTTATTGAATAATGTATATATTCTATTGTTTTTAATAAAGATGGCACTATTGGAATTTTAAGTGGCCTAATGCGTTTGTGGGCCCAACTATATTTTGTTTTTTCCAATATGTCTGCTCACTTATTTCTGTATTTCTTTTTGTGGGAATAATTCTTTAAATTGTGTTCATTTTGGTGAAAATATAATATTCTTTGCAGTTATCTGCACCACATAAATTACAAGATTAATAAGAAACTACGTGTTGTAAACAGAACTCACAAATTTTATTATTGTAATTCAAAGTTAATATTCACTTTAATCCAGGCACCATCATAATAAAATAATTTTACTTACGATGTTTGTATGTATTGTATAATGAATGTAATTTAATTTTAATTCATTATGTTAATTAAGTGAAGTGGATGAGTGACTGAAAAAATTGGATTATAATTGATTGAATCGAGCAAAATTGGAAAATGATAATCTGGCGGACGAAGGTCATATATATATATATATATATATATATATATATTATTAAAATGAGAATATAAGTATTGTGTTATATTAATTTATTACAATATTAAGTTTGATTCTTTAAAATTTTAAAATTTGAGGTCGGCTCGAGTTCTATAAATCAAGTTCGATTTCAGCTTAACAAATATAAAATAGAGTTTAATTAGTTCAATTTGTTTATTATTCAATTTAATATATATTCGGACTCAGGTTTGAGTTCATTAAATATTAAAGTTCGAGTTTATTTATTAAATTACAAGCGTGTAACCCGTCGAAAATCGACGGGAAATTATCTTATATTATATATAATTTATAAATATATAATTCTTTTTTAAAATAATATATTTTTAGTCTATTTTTCCATAACATTTTAGGTTTAAAATTTTGAATATGTTATATTAAAATGATTATTTTAACTTATTTTTTCTATTTAAAAGTGATATAAATTAACAAATTATTATAAATATTATTTACAATAATTTATGTTATTTATAAAGTATTGATAAAAAATCGTGTTACCTTATGATTTATTAACATAATTGCAAATTCATGTTACTGAAAAATTGTATCGTAATTAAAAATAAAACTTCAAAAATTGACTCTTTATTTGTTTGATAAAAAATAATTATTTGATCAAATCAAATAAATATTAGATTTAATGATATTTAATATGATTATTTAAGATAAATAATAATGTTGGATAGAAGTGATGTTAGATAAAATTATATAGTTGTAGAATATACGTGTTACATAAAGACTTATCACGTGTAAAATTTATTGGTACATAATCACTTTATATCGTAATTTAAAAAAAAAATTAAAAATTGACTCTTTATTTGTTTCATAAAAACTATTTATTAGATCAAATCAAATAAATAATAGAATTAATAATATTTAATATGATTATTTAAGATAAATAATAATGCTGGATAGAAGTGACGTTAGATAGAACTATAAAATTATATCGTTGCAGAATATACGTGTTACATAAAGACTCATTTCGTGTAAAATTTATTGGTACACAATCATTTTATATCGTAATTTAAAAATAAATTTTTAAAAATTGACTCTTTATTTGTTTGATAAAAATTAATTATTTGATCAAATCAAATAAATATTAGAATTAATAATGAATAATATGATTATTTAAGTTAAATAATAATGCTTGATAGATGTGATGTTAGATACTTAGATAGAATCAAATGTATTTGTATTAGTTATTATTATATAGGTATAGTTATTTGTTCTAAACCAACATAACTAACCAAATCTTTAAAATATATGATATTTTAAAATATTAACTAAATTTAATCGGCTTCATATAATCCTAATATAGCAAAATTACACACATATTGATTTGCTATTTTATATAATTTTCATATTAATAATGTTTACCAAATCTTAAATGTGAGATAAACTTACTTGTTAGTTTAGTTACATTTATATTATTCTATTGATTTAATATCTACAAAAGAGATATAAAATTACTATATTATGAAATAAAAAAGTTATATATGGAAGTAATTATTATAAATATTATTTAATCATGAAACAATTTGATATTCTTATTTTTATATAAATTGGTCGAGCCAATGATCATATAAGCTATAAGTTTTAATGTTCAAACAATATTTTAATAAATATTATAATTAATAAATAATAATATGATGATTTAAGATGAATAAGAATCCTGAATAAAGATAATGTTGGATAGAATCATGAAATAAAGAAAAATAATTATGTTAAATAATAGTAATAAACAATCTAATTGAGTTGGGAATAAAAGCTTAGCACAATAACAATATATAGTTATGTTGAATTTATAATATATATTGGATGTATTAAAATCTATATATTGCAACATGGAATGAAAAAATCGTCAAATATGAAAAAACTATATTAGAGGATAATAATTAAATAAATATTACTACGTGTCATTTATGGAATGAAGAAATTGTTAATTAAATATTATTGTGTGTCATTTATGGAATGAATAAATCGTCAAATATGAACAAAAAATATCGAAGAAATTTAGAAATAACATATGGAGAATAATTAATTAAATATTGTGATCGATTGAACTTACCTAAATCAAGAAATTGTAAAAAATAACAAAAATATTGACTTACCGAAATAAAGAAATCGTGTGGAATACAAAAATTATGAAGATTGATTACTATATAAAATATAATTAAATCATATTAATTAAATTACCATATATAATAAGAAGGTATGTGGTGATGCCACGTAAGCCTTACATTAAGGAGAGGTTTCCAATATGTATTTCTTTAATATATTATATAGATTAGATTTGAATTAGTATATATATACACATTAATTGAACAATTTCGAGAATTTAGTCGTATAAAAAGTTCACAAACTATTTGAATTATTTTAAGTCTACAAATATGTTCATTAATAAAGTTTATAAAAAACTTGTTTCGTTAAGATTCCATTTAAACCAGTTTGCCAACTTTCTAACTAATTAAATGTTATTAAACTTGAGTTTAATTATAAAAACAATTAAGTTCAATGAACAAATATTAAACAAACAAATATCAAGTGAGAGCTATGAAGAGCTTGGTTTGCTATTACATAGACTATAGTCATAAAGTAAAAAGATGTAGTTCATACGTCTCAACCTCCCGTTAATAACGATTACATTTTTTATTGAACTGTCTTATTAAAAGTGGTCACTTTCTTGAAATAATTTTTTTTAAAAATATATAAATTTTAATTTTTTTAAACCACACACTTTAATTTTTAAATTTTCATGCCAAATTTTCTGTGATCACTTTTAAATGAAGGAATATAGTACTCTATATTGAAAAGATAGCTATCTCCGCCTTTAGTAATGGACTATAAATAAAATGTATGCCCACATATGATTTTTATATGAAGAAAAGGAGACCAAAATGACTTTACAGAAAAGGAAATAAATTAAGTTTGAAGTTTCGATAAGAGGATAAGTTAATAAATAAATGAATCACAATAACAAAACAATTATTTGTAAATAAATAAGAAAAAACTATTATAAATAATTATATATACATATAAATATTATTTATCAGATATATTAAATATTCTCTATATTATTTTGTTATATATATTTAGAAACCATATTTTATAAATGAATAAAAAGGAGAACTGTATATGAGTGCTGAAATAGCTATAATTGAAGTGAGCAAATATTTCTGATTATAATTTTAGATTTGAGCTGCTTAAACTGGCATATGGGGTCTAATTGTAACCAATAAGAATCTCCAAAAATCATGATTTGATTCTCACGTTACTATGTGACTTATTCAATAAATCATAAAGTATTTTTCATCAAATTTAGTGCATTGACGTGCCTGAAATTAAAGGCAGTCTATGTTTCAAAAGTTCCAACTCGTTTTTCTAAACACGTTAATTAAAAAATCAATATTTTAACTTTGACCACAATTAGGAGCGAGCAGAAAAATCAAACCAACTCATAAATTAAAGCGAATCATTTGAAATTTAGTCAGTTTGTATTGAATTTAATATATTTGATTTGGTTGGGTTTTACTACATAAAAATCAATCTTTTTATTTTATGATTGAATTGGTTTTTGTTAAAAAGTTTGGTTTTAACCACTGAACTTTTATTATATATTATTTAATATTATAAATTAGGATAAAAATGTAGTATTTAATTCATATTTATCACAAAAACGTATTTACAAATTAATTTTCAGTGTTGGATATAATAAGTAAATTATTATATAAAATATTGAGCATATTTTTTTATTAAAATAATATGAGTATCAAATTTTTAGTTTAAATTACAATATATTTATCATGAAAAAAATATGTTAGGTTTTTAAACGACCGAAAATCAAACTAAAATCAAAGTTACTTCGTTTGATTTTATAAATTTTTTGATATTATTGATTTTTATTTTAATGAGATTATGTTTATTGAATTGTAGGATTTTAGTTTAATTTTTAATCGAAACGAGCCATTATTCATCCCTAACCACAACGATCACATGGATTCATAACTCGATAGTTTATATGATTTATATTGAATCTGAATCACTTGGAAAATTGAGGAAATTTTGATGAAATGAGATAAAATTTAGATATTTTAGTACTGTTTTTTTAACGAGTCCAAACTTAAGACCAACCAAGATAACACAATGCACTTAATTACTATTACACCAACCATCTCACTTATGTAAAAGATCAACATTTTATTTATTTATTATCGGTATATCTATATTGAATTCCTTTAAAATATTATCTCAACTCTTTTTGTATTCTATTATATTATTATTAGCATACAAAAAAAAATAATATTTTAGATATTATATAAAAATAGGCAAAAAATTATAACCCTCCATTCACGAAAACTTATCGTGTCCACAAAAAACTTGCACACTTCTATTTTTAATAATTATCCTTATATTGTTGGACTTATCATTACCTTTTTAATCACTCACATACGTATTTAACCGTAAATAATGTGGATACTTCATTCCACTCATAACATGATTAACTTATTGATCAATCAATCATTAATTTTTCTTTCACTCACATACATATATTTAATTAATAAATATTGTGGGACACTTACTTCACTTACAATACATTCATAAGATTCGTTAAAACTCGTATCGAACTTAAGTGTGCAAATATTTGGTGGACGGAGAGAGTAATTATTTATTGAGAATGTTACATCTTTTATTAGTACAAAAAGAAGGTGATAGTAACTGTTCAGTATAATAGTATTACATCTTTTAAGTGGAAATAGTAAGATTCACAAATCAATTTTAGTACTCGTATTAATATAAATAAGAAGTCTTTTTTTTTTTCTTTTCATTTTCTGGCGATGTCGAGTGAAGTGGTATAATTATTTTAGTCATAGTGTACATTCATGAGAACACAAAGGGCAACGTATATATCATCATAAGATTCCAAATTTCCAATTAGCATTTCATATTTTGTCGAGGTGAATTAATTAATTTGCAATATCGATGCACTAAACACATCTCAATCATTAATTTTAATTTTGGTCATCCACATAAACATTAATTAATTATATGCGAAAGACATGGGAACTGCTTAAATTAATTAATTGATATTTTAAAAGTGTAAGTGGGCAAGTGGGTTTACATAATACGATTAAAAATCATTTTTATATATATCTGAATTATGATTTAATTTTAGTAGCTCCAGTATGGATGTACAAATATTTTAATCAAGATTGTTAATTATCTTCGTAAAAGGGTTGGGTTTTGATAATTAATTCAGTAGATTAATTAATTCGTCTTTCGTGTATTTTATTTTCTAAAATGATTTATTAAATATACTAAAATTGATAATAAAATTATAATAATAATATAAATTAACAAGATCACAACAATATAATTGTTTCACTCAAACAAGTACGTGGCGTTGTTTAGACCAGACCCACTGTCCGATAAAGGGAATCAGTAACGGGCACGAGGAATATTTCCAGCCGATATACTTATTTCACTCAAATATACCCTTAAGTACGTGGCGTTGTTGAGTCTAGACCCACTGTCCGATAAGGGATCAGTAACGGGCACGAGGAATGTTT
>JAPKLX010000004.1:3520264-3589930 GCA_026898415.1 Leonotis leonurus
GGGATTCGTGTGTTTTACGTGAATTATATACAAACACACGAAACTCGCGACCTCGAGGTCGCGGGATTCGTGTGTTTTACGTGAATTGTTAAAACACACGAAACCCGCGACCTCGAGGTTGCGGGATTCGTGTGTTTTAACAATTTAAAATTAAGCGGCCGAAGGTGAACGGCGAGCAACCGGAGAAGGAGAAGGCGAGCGACGATGATTTGCCTACACCGACGACGAGCGACCGGAGAAGAAGAACGACGGACGACGATGATTTTTCAATATTTTATGGAAGAAGATGAATTTTCAAAATATAAAAATATGCAAAATAAAAGTAAAAGGTTAATTTTGTCTAATATTTTCAAAAAAAAGCTATTATTTATCTTTTTTATATTTAAGGTTATTATTTATGATTCTTATTAAAAAAGGGCTATTTTAATTTTTCCCCCATTTACTAATATACAATAATGTTATTTTAATTAATTTTTTTAAAATAAAATACTCTTTTTAGTTTCATTATTTGTGGCTCACTTTGATTAAAATTATGAAAACTAACAATATTGATTAAAATTATGAAAACTAACGGTAGAAGATTAACATCCAAAATCATAAATACTTTTCCAGATAAATTATGATTGGAACTTTGGAAACCGAAAAGTGCATGAATTAAATTTGAGGGTGATTTAATGGGGAAAGTAGGAAAAAATCTTTAAAAGTGATTAAGGCTGTCTAACTAAATTAGATAAGTTGATGGCAAAGTTTGGCAGATGACAGCTGCTTCGACCTATATCCATGCAGGACCATTGCTTATTGCCTTTTCAATTCAGCATTGCAATTTTGGATTCAAGCATCATTATTTATTTATTATTGTTAGATTTCAATTATATTTTTTATTTGGTATTAATCAAGTGCTATGCCATAGTTATGGATGAGCACGCTTTTGGTGCGGTCTATTCGAATCTACTTCATACTATTTTTTTTTATTAAACTATGAATATAATCAAGAAAATATAATTATATTAATTAATAAATTTAGGATATTAATAAATTATAATTATCCTTAATTGATCTTAAGTGATTTAATTAGAATATTGGATATGATTTTTTCTAAATTTTTGCCTTGGAGGATCGTGATCATGAAACCTTATATATATGTTTCTTGAGAATTACATGAGGTACATTGATATATCAAACTACAAACATTACAAATTAATCTAAGCAGATGTGGCCTACTACTCTACACTTAGATGTTAATTTATGATCTATTAAAATAAGTTATAATTGATAGTTTGGATATAATATTATTGGATAAAATATAAATGACACCTAATGCCACCTAAAATATGCAAATTTGAATTATTTCATATCTATTTTAAATTATTTTTTATTATTTTATATTGAATAAAATTAAAACATACCATAATCAATAAAATATAAATGATTTATTAACAATATAAAGCATATGATACATACCATAAAGCATATGATAACAATATAAAGCATATTTATTATTTTATATTGAATAAAATTAAAGCATACCAAAATATAAATCTATTTCAACTTGTTAACAGTATCCGACACGTTCGGGTGATTATTTTTGTACAATTATAATATCTTTTGTAATTTATTTCTCACAGATATAATGAGTAAAAAATATCAAATCTAAAGATAATTCACACCGAAAAGATATGATGCATGAGAGAGAAATGAATATATCTTAATTTAAATATTATTATTGAAAAATAAATTTATTTTATATATTACTATTATTATAATAATAGAAAGATTACTTTTATAACATTTAAAAATATAAAATAATAAATACATATAAAAATAGTAGACTCAATCATAACTGTAGATAGAAATAAATCAACAATCAGAACTGAATCTTAATTAACATGAACAGACAAATTTAATATATGAAACATTCACTACATGAATAAAAACAAAATAATTAAAAAAAAACGAAAATTATAATGGCTCGTATGTTGATATGACACTGCCACATTAAACGTGAATAAGTTAAGTGGTATCTGCAAAAAACGGTTGGAGTCGTGTTGATAAGCAAATTAACATCTATAACAATAAGTATATTTTTTTTATTCAGTATTTTCCTTGGAAGTTGGATCTAAAAAAGTACAAATATATACTCTTATTTTAATACGTATTTTTTTATTTCAAGCGACATATTTATAAAATTGATATAGATTATTTTAAAAAAATTAAGAATTATTCCATAAAAAAGATAAAGGAAAAGAAGGATAAAGAGGAAATATTTGATTTGGTGTAGGTGAGCCAGATGTATAAGAAAAGATTATGAGAAGCATAAGATAAGACGGTAAACGCTGGAGTCTCCAAGAAATGGTCGCTCAAACTACAGTTAGTGAGTAGTCACTTAGTTTCAACTCCTCTATCTCTCTCTCTAGAGTGAAGTAGAAATACACTAACACAGTAACACTAGTAGCTTAGTAGGTAGTAGCCGTAGTGTGCCACTGGGTATATATATACGCATCCTCAAGGACCTTCACCCTTCAGCTGAAGAAGACACATCATTTCTCACGGCGACGGACTCGCTCCGTTTCCATCTCTTTATCTTCACTTCCTTATATAACACATAACTAGGCAGCCGTGTTCCGGCAGCGGTTCAGGAGATGAATGGCAAGGGGGCGGAGATGATGAGTGGCAGCAACGGGGGCGGAGATGTCTACGACTACGCGGAGATCTGGCCGCGGTTTCAGATGAGCGCCATTCCGGGGCCCTATGGTTTGGGGTTGGATCCGATGTCCACGGATCAGAGATCCGATGACAATTCGCGCAAGCGACCGGGCGAAGACGAGCATTGCGCCAAAGGAAGAGCTTCCACCAGCAGCAGCAATGACGCCAGCTTCAACAACAATAACAACGCCTCGGTATTGTCTTTAATTGAGAAAATCTGAATTATTGAAGCGCATGTTTACGATTGAATTCTGCAGTTGCATTATTAACATTTACCGTTCGCTTGATTGATTTTTTTTTTTTGGTTTTGATTATGAGGTGGAATTCAGAGAGTTTGAGTTTTAGGTGTATGTATGCATTAGTTGGCTAACGAATTGAAAGAGGCATGTGATTGCAGATTGAAGTAATTGAATGTGAAATTTTTGTTTGAGCAGAATGAAATAAGAAATGAAAGTGGTAGTAAACGGATGATCAAGGCAGTAGGTGAGAATAAAGTCGAAGGGGAAGGGAGTTCAGGCAAGGTAGCGGAGCAACGACGAAAGCCGGAGGAACTGCCGAAGCACGATTACATCCATGTTCGAGCAAGACGAGGTCAAGCTACCGATAGTCATAGTTTAGCAGAAAGAGTAATCACCTGCCCTGGAATGCTCTTGTGTTTTTGTGATTTCTCATGGTGTGTGTCTATAAATCAGTGTGAGCGAATAAATTATGATGTTAACTAGATTGAAGATTAATGGTTTATTAATTGAAGTAGATATGCATAGTTTTATTAAGTGATTTCTTCTCACGCAGTCTTATTATTCTTGGTGCAGGCTAGGAGAGAGAAGATAAGCGAGAGGATGAAAATTCTTCAGGATTTAGTTCCTGGTTGTCATAAGGTGAGTGTCAACAGAGGATGGATTGGCCTGCTTGTTAAATATTGACATATATAATGCATATCAATATAATTCTTAGCTTTGATGAGATCAGTATTGGGTTCCTCTCTGTAAGAATATATGATCGAAAAATAGGGGAAGAACTAGCTGGATGTTTGACATTAGCCACATGAAAGTCTGTCATAGATGTTCTAAATGTCAAGCCAGAACATTATTAAGTTTTTGTATCATAAGCAATTTCATGTTTGTTCAACTTCATTTAACACGCAAATTAATCCAAATATCTAATATTGCGCACTTAATGCGAATATGACACATTATTTCTATTGATATGGGCCATATGGCCATACTGGAATTTGCAGAAGCCTAATGTTAGATGATATATGGACACATAAGAGTAACAGAGAAAACATCATTAGCATTTGTAAATGCGTGAGCTGCTGAAATGAAATTATGGTTTTTCTATCAAAGTTGCCAAATCCATCGTCTGCTTTGGTGGCCATAAGACCCATAACTAAATATTTAGACTGATTATCCCAGACTCCCAATGAAGGAAAATAATATTTAACGTTGCTGACACGTTCTTGACATGGAATCAAAATTATATTTATCTTATTTGTTTTATGCTCAAGCAGTGAAACTGAACCTAGAGCTAAGTTCTTTTCTTGCCCTAGTGAACAGACACTAATGTTCAGATCATAGTTTTTCCCTTGATTTTAATGAGAAGATACACTTTGTCAGTAATGTTCTTTGTCTAGAGACTCCCAAAATGTATTGCAGTTTTAACAAACTTACCTTTTCCTGATTTCAGGTTATTGGCAAAGCTCTAGTGCTTGATGAGATTATTAATTACATTCAATCTTTGCAAAGTCAGGTTGAGGTACGTAGTTCTCTCTCTTTTTCTCTTTACGAGAGTTTCTCTGTATCTATAGTGGTGCCGTATCTCTATGTGTTGTGATTCGTTCATCTGAACAATTCATTGATCACATCTATTTTTGTTGCAGTTTCTATCTATGAAGCTTGAAACAGTAAATTCAAGAGGGGATATTGATGGGTATCCTTCAAAAGATGTGTGTTCTTCTAACATGATCATAGACCAGAGGACCTAGTCCTTTAGCATAAAACACAAACTACTGTCTTTCATTTCCTAACACGCCCTTTCCCTCTTTCTTGACAGTTTTCTCAGCAAACCTTCGAGGCTCCTGGGCTGGCCTTTGGTTCTCAGAGTACACGTGAATACAGCAGGGCTTCATCGCCAGAATGGCTGCACATGCAGATTGGTGGCAGCTTTGACCGGACCTCATGAGAAGAAATCTCATCTAGTTTCAAAATGGAAATCAACAAACTTATGATTCTTCCTCCATTGAATCACAACCATTGCATACTCTTCTTCAGTCGTTCTACTTTCCATTTCCCCAGTTAGGTGCAGAGCTGTTTTGGTGAGGCACAACTGATCTCATTCGAAACAAATGTCATACAGTGTGGGAGGAACGTGCTAGGTATAATATATAAAGTAAATATGACTTTCTAACCCAAAGTATGCATGTCTCTAGTATCGAGTTTATTGACTTTGTTTTCAAATCTAGGAAGAGGGTACACTGTTCCGGTGAAAAGTCATGTTGATAGCCGGATATTTGCAGAAGCATAATTGCCTTTTGTTAGAGTATATTCTCATTCAGATATCCGTTTGCCAATGACAATGACTTTTGAAAATGAAGTCAATTTATTGATTCTATCATTATCTTAAGCGTGGGACATTTTTTAACAAATTCGCATACTTTGGGTAGAAACTGATCATATATATGCCAGCTCATTTATGAATCAATTCAGGCAGTTGGTTCATGCCCATAGTACAATCCAAGTCCCCAATGTATCTCTAACTTATTTATTATCATACCATTTTGTCTAGTTTAATCATGCAATTTATCTGTAAATGCTACTCATCTAATCACTGCAACTCATCTAATCACTGCATAAATTGATTTTTTAAATTAAGTACTCTTTCCGTCCCACTAAATGCGGCTACAAGTGATCTAGCACATAAATTAAAAAAGTAAGGTGGTGTATTTTTAAAAGTACTCCATTCGTCTCACTAAGCTTGACATAGTTCCCTTATTGGGACGTCCCACTAAGCTTGACACATTCCTAAAATAGTAAAAGTTATCCCTTTAAAAAGATGTGGATCCTACCACTCTTATCACTTTTACACTACTTTATACACTCTTCTTAATAATCGTGCCCAAAAGTTTTGTGTCATGCTTATTGAAATGGAGGGATTAAGAGATTTATATTTTAAAGGTATTTCTTTTTATTTTTTGGAAAAGTGACTACTTTTAATGAGACCGCCCAATAAGGAAATATTACCACATTTAGCGGGATGAAAGAAGTAGTATTTTTTAACAGTAAATACAATTTGAACTATATTTTTTGATCAATGGATATAATTAATTTATTTTTGCTAGATTTGTAACTATTGGAACTCTTAAATTACAGGATCTTCTATTCTTTTTGTTAAATAAATCTTAATAATAATAAATTTATTTTTGAATCAGTTTTATATTATATTAATTAATTATTTTTTTATCTTATATTTAATAAATATTAAATTATAACATAATTAATTCTAGTCGAAAAGATAAATTTTGTATAAAATCATTTTAAATACATTCTATAAAAATATATAAAAATGCATACATAACAATAAATTTCATATTTTAAATGATAAAATATTTTAAATAAGATATCTATGGAAATCATTTTTTTAATATGCGTCATTGATATAAATGATTTAACAGTTAGTATTTATTTTCATTAACTAGTAAGGAATACTTTTTATTTGATATATCTTGTATATATATATGTATAAATTTAAATTAATTAGGCTATATGATTTAATAGTCATAAGATATAGTACTAATAAAAAGGAAGTTGAATATTGAGATGAAGAAATGTGTACATATACTACGGATAGTGAAATGTTAGTTTAGGATGAATAATAATCTATATTGTGATGATGAAATATGGTGATGCATTTGATGCATAAATGCTTTATTAGCAGGGAATTACCAAATGGAGGGCAATGAGGCAGTACTTTACATGATAGGTTTGATTAATAAAAATAATTTAAATTACTCTAATATTTATTTTAAAGTATAAATGATGAATTATTTAATTTTGAATTAATTTAACTATTTCATACTTCAAATAATCAATCACACATTTTATCAATTTAACTTATCACCCAAAACAAATATCATCCAACAATATTAAATCTATGCAATCAAACGGGCATATATAGTGGTGTTTACTAGTAGTTAATTTGGAAGGTGATTTTTTTTAAAAAGAGTGGATTTTTTGTTAGTAGGCAAATTATTCAACGCCATGTTTAATGTTGGCCTTCCATAGTCAGGAGAATAAATGCAAACAATCAAGCCACTATTGAATATATATTATTGTCACATTATAAACGACTTATTTATTACAAAGAAGTGAGTATTATACTACTCCTCCGTCCCACTTTAAATGTCCCATAACTTTTCGCACCGCAAATCAAGACAACTTTAATTTAACACTTTAATTTCTATCTACACACTTTCCTCTCTCTCCAACTACCTTACTTTTTCCTTATTTTCCACCCAAAAGTGGAAATGAGACATCTCAGCTGGGACGTCCCAAAATGGAAATTGGAACATCTCAGCTGGGACAGAGGGAGTATATTATACTCGTATAATCTGATCGTAGATGCATAATTAGTTTGCAAACACTAGCTCACTATTTCATGTAAGCAAAACTCACAAGTTGCAAAAATCTATTTCAATGTAAAATTACATTTATTAGAATGATCAAATCTTTTAATGCATACACGTATTATAAGTAAATAATGAATTAAATGTAAGAATTAAAAATTCCACTTCTGTATACTGGAATAAGGAAAAGAATCCGAAGAAATGAAAGATGTCAAATATGGATAAACAATAGTAATTTATTAATAGTGTAGTAATATAAGTAATAATAGGTAGTAAGTGGGAAATGGTGATAGGTAATGTCTGAAAAGTGGACGTCAAAGCATAAGCGACTCCATCAAACTCTCATCGTTTTCAAATAGTTCACGCGCTGCACGACACGTGGCGGTTGATGGCGAATTACCACGCGGATTAAAAGATTAAAAAATAAAATAAAATTGACGTATGAAATGAAATCTCCCTCTCCCTCACCCCACCATCCTCCTCTCTCCTCTTCATCGCAACTGCAATTCAACCATCAATTCCCCCAATTTTCTACTGGTTTCCTTTTATTTTATTTTATTCTTTAATTTCATTTTCTTTGCCCGTCATCTCCAACTCCCAACTTCCCATTTTTCTCCTCTCTCCTTTTCTCCATTTGATTGGGAAATCGACACAGTCTCTGCAAATTCTGGAAATATCCTTGGGTTTTCTGAATCTGGGGCTGCGATCGGAGGATAACAATGGCTGGGTGGAGAGGATCTAGAGGCGGAGGCGACGGCTCCCCCTCGGAGGGCCGAATCTCGTCGTCTCAAACTGTTCGTCTGGGGAAAGTTCAGCCGCAGGCGCCAGGTCACAGGACCGTCTTCTGCAATGATCGGGAAGCTAACAGCCTCGCTAAATTCAAGGTTCTATTCGTTTGATTTTACGCTGTGTTTGATCTATGTTTTTCTTTGCTCGTTCTCCTGCTGGCTGTGAATTTTGGAGCGTGAGGTTTGGGGAAATGCGACCCTGGGTTTATGACATTGTGTTGTGAATTTCGAAGGTGTTGTGGGTGGATTGGAAATGTGTTCACTTGAGGTATTAAGAGATACGAATTTAGGAAAACCAGGAGTGGTCTAGTATGCTTTTGTATAATTATCCAAGTGTATGACTGTTATGTATAAATTCTGTTAGAGAAATTTGCTCAGCATTATAGGTATGGCGAACTTGGTTCTGTGGAGGAGGAGAGGAGGTACCTTGTTTGATATTCCTAGCAAGTTTCGTACCTAGACTTTTGATATAGGTTCAAGCTGTTCTTCCCAGTTTAATTTAGTGGTCGAAAATCCATGCATGCACTGATTTGTTGATTAACTGTACATGCATTTGTTGATTAGCCGTACATGCATAGATTCATATGTCTAATGACAGAGACCAATCTTTAGTTCACTATAGCCGATTGGGACGTAAACTATATTAAGCATATTAAATGATATTGTACGTCTCATCTCAATGATTGCTACGGATACTGGGAGCTGTTTTGGACCATTGGCTCGAAAGATGCTCTTGGGTATTACTTATTAGGTTTCTCATATCTAGCTCAGGCATCTACTTTTTGCTAGAGTTATCACTTCTTTAAAATCATTAATAGATATGCTGATTTGTGATGATTGAATTATATGAAGAAGTGAGGTAGAAAGCAGGTGCGGAAGCAAGACAGATGCTACCCCTATTAAGTTTTACTATCTTTTATACTCTTTTAAGTTTGAAACTTGAAGACCTTCATAAAAGGATGAATTGTATATCGTTATATCCTTTAAATCAGAGTTTGACAATGTTTCTTTCAAAATTTATTAGACATCTCATTATGTTATTCTCTTGAATTCTCAGTGTTACTTCTTTATCATTATAATACTTCCTAGTTCCTACCCACCCCCAATAGGGCCTTGCTAGTATGTTGTGCGAATTAGAAGCAGAAAAACTTGATGGAGTAGGAGAAATAGTTACTGCAAAAACCAACATATTTTGGAATACACTTACGAGCATCACCTGAAATTTTGCTTTTGCATTTTTACACGATTCTTACTACTGGTGGCATATTGTGATAATGTGCTATGATAAAATCTTAATGATACTTAAAAAATTCAATTGATTGATTTATAATGTTGATTTTAGGGTAATTCTGTGTCGACAACAAAGTATGATGTATTTACCTTTCTACCAAAGGGGCTATTTGAGCAGGTAAGTTCATGTTATTCTGTTTTCAATTTTGGGGTCTTCAACGTGGAGACCACTAAAATTTGGCATTTTTTATCTTTTAGTTACCATAACCTTGAGATCTAATTAATAAATGCTGGAATACGTATGGAATTAACATCTTTAAGCCTTTATGGCAAGAGTATTGGAACTTTTGAAAATTTCATGGGTTTCCTTTGATATATGGTGATATTACGATAAGCTTGCAACAACACACCCTTTAGCTCCAGAAAGAGACTGTTTTAACTTTTAGATATCAAAATATGCTTGCACATAAATAAGAATTCTACTTTCTTATTCTTTGAAATTTGCAGTGATTATTATTACATATACTAGCTTAATTAGTGAAAAATAATGACAGATGATTAATTTTCCTTTGGAAGAAGAAAATAAGAGCAGTTTATATGATTGGAGGATTTCCTTTTTCTTCTTTCATACTAATGCATGATAAACAATCCCCAATAATTATGAAAACTGAAAATAAACTTGGTACCTGATAGGTTGTTCTGAATAAGATTATTTGCTCCAGCTTTTTTGCTTTACCTGATTCCTTCTATTTGAATGTGTTGACAGTTCAGACGGGTGGCTAACCTTTATTTTCTCATGATCTCAATCTTGTCATGCACTCCTGTGAGGTATGCTCCTATTATAGAGTTCTACCCTCTATTAATTTTCTAAACCAAGTCACTTTGCATTATAAAAATAGACTGCTAAGTGCATGTTTTTCAACTAAGTGAGTTCCAGTGTGACTGTATACTAATAGTTCCTATTTCTGAACATACTGGACTGGATGCATGTTCAATGAAACCCTTTTTAAGTATGAATCGAATTGACTATATCTTTACTGATTTCATTAGCAGGCCAACTTTAGCACTATCTGGCATAATAACTAATAGCATCTGAAATGCATATCTAAATACCACACCCAACTTAAAATTATTAGATCCATAAGAGGCCTATTTATAATCCCCAATTCTTTATCTTTTATCTTTATTTTCTTTATTCCATGTAGGGAAACTGTTTGAGCTTATTTTCCTTTAGTAGCCTGAACGTGTGTATGCTGGTCTGTATTTTCTTTTTTTTACCATGAGTATGAAGTGTTGAGTCATATGACTCATCACAAGTAGAGGATAAAACTAGCACGATATGTCCAATTTGATAAGGTTAGATTCCAAATATATCAGATCCAGTATTGCCACATTGAACAAATCTTAGACTATTGTTAGCTAAAAGGTGTATTGGGCTGGACAGGCCTCTGAAATTTTGGATGAAGGTTATTGTGGACCTTGGATCATGTGATAAAATGTCAGGAGAATGTGCGGTTTGTGGACTAATGGCAGGATGACTCTTGACGACAACGATGATGATGATGATTGCAAATGATTGGGAAGATAGATGAAAGGAATCACATCAGATGCATGTGAATCATATTCATTTTATAGGTTGATTGTGGACTGTTGTCCATTGGTTCTGTGGTATTAATGATCAATTGATATCCATGCACTTTGGATTGAAGAATTTTGCATCACATTGATCTGTAGGATGTACATGTTACACGACATATGGCCTCAGGTTCTATTGGTGTGCTATACTAACAGAGTTCTAAACATGTACATGCATAGAGAAATCGTCATGATTTCATGTACACTATTTAAATGGCTGATACACCTTGGATGTCGATTACAAAAAGATCTATGCATATTTATGCTTCTATATTTAATATGCATAAATACTTTTGGTATGGGCCACAACCATTTGAAGGAACCTTTTTCTAGCACAATCCACTTCAAATGCCATTTTTCTTCTTTCTTGTAAATATCATGTTTGGAGAGAAATATGGGCATTACCTAATTATTCTGCTCCTTGAAGGATTTGCACTTCATGTTGAGTGCATCTCCATCTTATAAAGTTTTGTTTCCTTGCAGTCCCGTAAGTCCAATTACAAATGTGCTTCCACTGACACTGGTGCTTCTTGTGTCCCTCATAAAGGAAGCATGGGAGGACTGGGTGAGTGTCATATAATTTTCTCTCTTCAGTTATCTGCAAGAGAAAAGTCTAATCACCTCATATATTGTTTTTCCGTTGCTATTCTTTTAATGCCTGCATGAAGAAACGTTTCCAAAATGATATGTCAATCAATAATTCCACCGTAGAAGTGTTACAAGATTGGAATTGGGTACCTACACCTTGGAAGAAGCTGCAGGTTGGAGATATTATTAGAGTAAGTCAGCTGGTCTTTTGTTTTCCTTGTCAGAAAGCTTATCACTAGTTAAGCTAGATGAACAATTTTATGTAAATACACTTTTTTTTTATGGAAAATTATCAGCTATTTCTGCTTTAATGCATCATTGATAGGAAACATAAATTAAAAGAAAAATTAATAATAGTCTACATGTGCAAATTGTTCCTATTTTACTTGAATTTTTCTTGTAAACCTAAGATTACCTACGGTTTAGCTTCTCAAAAAAGAAAAAAAGATTACATTTGGTTTAGGAAAGTACCATTTTAGCCCTGGAGAGAATGGAGTGTTAATTAATTTATTCAAGAAACTCTTGATGCTGTTATCCCAGCCTTCCAGGAAATCTAGTCTTTCCAATAGAAAAGTAGCATTTTGAAAATTATGCACTGGAAACTAGTGCTCCCAGATATCAGAGTCACATTTTGCACCTCTAACCAGCTTCCCTTTTCTGGCCATAGTAAATAGATGATATATTATATGTTACGCACTCTTTGGGGATATAGTCGAAACCTATAGACGTTAATTTCTTAAACTCTTTGATTTGCAAGTATTAACTCTCTTATTGAGTACTGCCAATTCAATAACTGTTTGTCCCATCCCATCACAGGTGAACCAAGATGGATTCTTTCCTGCCGATTTAATATTCCTAGCCAGCACGAACCCTGATGGTGTCTGCTACGTTGAGGTTAGCACCCATTGCTCAAAGGCAATCCCTTTTTATATTTGAAGCGGTAAAAGTAGTTTATACTTAAAGATGTGGTTCATATGTCATTTTTGTAGTTGTTCTTTGTCACATTCTATTTCTCTGCACCATTTAAACTTTGTATTATGGTTGTTCTGCAGACTGCAAATCTGGATGGAGAAACTAACTTGAAGATACGGAAGGCTCCTGAAAGGACTTGGGATTTTGTGTCTCCGGACAAAGTTTCTGAATTCAAAGGTTTGCCACCTGTGGTTATATATATACCACTGCAAGAATTTATTTGGGAGGATCTATTTTGGAATTGCAAGTTTTTAGTCATAAAACAGGCTATCGGTGGAATTAAAGATTCTTTTAGTCTTTCATCATCATGCTGCTCTTATGGTGGTCCCCACAAAATTCTGATTGCTCTATATTTCCTCTCCCATTTATAGGAGTATCTTGGTGTTTTGTTACAGCCCTTTTTTTTGTGTATGAATTAATGATATGTTTGGATGAGTAGTTTTGACATTGAAAGTTGTAGGTCCCAAAAGGAATATATGTTTGGTTGATTATATATTTTATTTTACTGTGAGGTTCATTTATAGTTTTCGATCATATGAAGAGAAGATACGTAAATGGTAGCTCCCTCTATAGTGATGACATAGGATTGGAAATGGTTTTTCAAAATAGGTGTTCTGGTGGAAATAAGTTAGAAGAAATGTGTTTAAAGTGTTTGGCATAGACAATCGAAAAGGTATGTTTGAAATAAAAACTAACAAGCACTTTATTTGGTGTAATTTTTGAAATGCAGGTGAGCTACAATGTGAGCAACCAAATAATTCTCTATATACCTTCACTGGAAACTTGATCATTGATAAACAAATCTTGCCTCTCAGTCCAAACCAACTTCTTTTACGTGTATGAACTCGTATCTCTGACGCTCTCCTTAATATTGTCACTTTTAGTTGCTGATTGTTTTTTAACTTTTAGTTTCTGAAATGATCTAACATGTGATGCTGTTATTTTTTCTCTCTCTTTTTAGTTTATCCTTTTGTTATCATGTGCATAAACTGTGGGTGTATTTGCTTAGTATATATATACATGTCCTAAGAATCTTGATGGATTTTCTGACGTATGGTCCATAGTTCTATTATTGTACGTTGATCATTTAGTTTGGTTCTTTATCATGAGTTGTGTTTTACTTGTTTCCAGGGGTGCAGTCTAAGAAATACCGAGTACATTGTTGGTGCTGTTGTATTTACAGGGCATGAGACAAAGGTATCTTTCTTTATCTACTTCTTCAAAATTTCCTGGAGGGAAAGGCTTTGTAGAGTAATCTTTCGTATTTTGATATGATGCTCGTTTGTTTTATGGCAGTTGAAAGCTTCTTCAAGTGATTTTTTATAGCCTTAAACTTTATGGACCACATAGTCTATATCAAGACTTTTTAGGCAGTCTTGCTCCATATACTGTAATACTCGATATATTGTGCATTTGAGAGGTTCCTATTGTATAATTTCAGGTTATGATGAACTCCATGAAGATCCCTTCCAAAAGAAGCACCTTAGAAAAAAAACTTGACAAGCTTATACTTGCACTGTTTACTGTTCTTTTCTGCATGTGTCTTTTGGGTTCCATTGGCAGGTTTGCTTCTCCTCATATTTTAGTTTTTGTAGTTACTAGCTAGTTTATGTAAATTTTCTAAAGTAACTAATGCCACTCTTTCTTGATGTTTTCAGTGGTATATTCATAAATCGCAAGTATTACTATTTAAGATTTGACAGATCAGAGGCACAATTTGATCCTGAAAGCAGATTTGTGGTAGGTAGTTATTGCTTTAATATATTGTTCCTGCTAACCTTGTTTTTTTCCTTTTCCTTTGTTTTCTAGTTTTATCTAGTTGTATCTTTTGTGTTCCATAGGTTTCTATCTTGACATTTTTTACCCTCATCACTCTGTATTCGCCAATCATTCCAATCTCTCTCTATGTTTCCGTTGAGGTGAATTTCTCAGCTATTTAGTCTATTTCTGTTTCTTAAGGTTACTGCTGTTTGATATGAAGCTCTCTTGTTTATTTTCAGATGATTAAATTCATCCAATCCACCCAATTCATCAACAATGACTTGCACATGTATCATGCTGAGAGCAATACCCCTGCATTGGCACGGACATCTAACCTAAATGAGGAACTTGGACAGGTAGATATTTGCCTTGCTGGCCCTTCCAAGGATCCTTTTGTGTTTCCTTTCCACGACTTCGGGAAATGCTCGAGCATAAATTTTTTAAGAAAGTAGATTACATTACACTAAGCTACTCTGGTGGAGATATTTGGTTTTGCCTCATTTTAATGTATTCTTCTGATAGGTGGAGTATATCTTCTCTGACAAAACTGGAACTTTGACACGTAACTTGATGGAATTTTTCAAATGCTCAATTGCTGGAGAGATATACGGTACAGGTGTTAGTGAAATAGAGATCGGAACGGCTCAAAGGACTGGTGCTAAAGTTGATGTAAGTTCAGTTGCCAACTTGCCAATAAAAGATTCATAATATGAGCTGTGTTGCATCTTTTGATATAATGTGTTTGATTTCAGGCCCAGAAGCAGTCAACTGCACGTGAAAAATGTTTCAACTTTGATGATGCACGACTTATGAGAGGAGCTTGGCGGAATGAACCTAATCCTGAGTGTTGCAAAGTAGGTTTAATTTTATTCAGTAGAAATATTTGACTACTATCTAAAATCTACTGAAACTATATTCATGCTCTTTCAATCATTCTGGCCTCTGTTCTTGTTGTAAATTACTTCCTTCTTGTCATTGGTGACTTGCATAGACTAAAATATGTGGTATTTTTCTCTCGTGATCAAAATTTGCAACTGTGAAATTATATTATGCTCAAATTTTAAGTTTTATAGTTACACGGTACTTCATAATTCAGTTATTATGTTAATATATTATGCTCATTTAAGAGGTCACCATTGTATTTGTTCAGACTACTGAGTGGAACTTTTCAGAATGAAATGGCAGTGCCATGAATGTTGAATAATTTTTTTCTGACTATTACCCAGTCCTTTCATCCTCTTTAAACATGCACACTAAATGTTGGCATGGGTTTTAAAAAATTGGTTGAATGTATTATGAGCGGTGAAAAGGTAATGGTTGTACTGTTAGTGGTTTTATGTGTACAGAAATGGAAAGTGCACGTTTATGAGGGATTGATGAATGAAAAAGCTGCATGTTTATGGGGAACGTAGGGAGTATTTTATTGTTGTCATCATCTCACATTTATATGGTAAACACTAAAGAACTCGGGTTATATCTCCTGAATTTGTAACAATATTTTTTCTTAAATTTGTTGAGTGGGTTCTGAATGTATTTGCTGTTTGTCATGTGCAATAAAATACTTATCCATCACTAATCTACTCCCACTCCTGATTCCTCTAGTAGATGAGGATTCATCATGTAAATATTTATTTATTTATTTTTGTATAGGAATTCTTCAGGTGCCTAGCAATATGTCATACTGTGCTTCCAGAAGGAGATGAATCCCCTGAAAGGATACGATATCAAGCTGCATCTCCTGATGAGGCTGCTTTGGTTACTGCATCAAAAAATTTTGGCTTCTTTTTCTATAGGTATGCAATTTCTTTGATTGTTATGAATATTTGCGGACAATATTACTTGAACATGACTTATTTCCTGTCTACAGGCGTACCCCTACAATGATTTATGTCCGCGAATCACATGTTGAGAAGATGGGAAAGGTTCAGGATGTTCATTATGAAATTTTAAATGTTCTTGAGTTTAACAGGTAATCATACTTCTAATCTACTTATGAATTTCTTTTCTTGTTACACAATTACTAACGTTTCAGATTAACCAAATCCTCTTGCATGGTTTAGTACAAGGAAGCGCCAGTCTGTTGTTTGCCGTTATCCAGATGGTAGACTTGTATTGTACTGCAAGGTCACTTTTTTATCCTTTTTTGTATATGATGGTTAGAAGTAAAGTGGAAATTGACAGCTTTCTTTATGATGGATTTACAGGGTGCAGATACTGTGATATATGAACGATTGGCAGATGGTGACCCTGATTTGAAAAGAATAAGTAGGGAGCACTTAGAGCAATTTGGAGCCTCTGGTTTACGTACTCTTTGCTTGGCTTATAAAAATGTGATGCCTGATATGTATGAAAGTTGGAATCAGAGATATATCCAGGCAAAATCTGCTCTGCGGGATAGAGAGAAGAAATTAGATGAAGTATGCAGACACTTTTTATTCATATATGTTTTTTTTCTGTTGCAATTTTCTTTCATCTTAATATTTTCTGTGTAAATCATTTTTGCTCAATTTGGATTACTGGAATCTGGTACTCAGCCCAATATATAATTTCTTTTCAGGTTGCGGAACAAATAGAAAAGGACCTTATTTTGATTGGGTGTACTGCTATCGAAGATAAGCTTCAGGAGGGAGTACCAGGATGCATACAGACCCTCTCTCGAGCTGGAATTAAAATTTGGGTTCTAACTGGAGACAAGATGGAAACAGCAATTAATATCGCCTATGGTAGTGTACTGAGAGTTTCTCTTTTTCATGCTGTGGTTATTTTGTACTTGTATTCAAGATATATGTTTATTTACTGCAGCGTGCAAGTTAATAAATAATGGCATGAAGCAATTTGTGATCAGTTCAGAAACTGAGGCTATTAGAGAAGTTGAAGACAAGGCAAGCATACTTCACTACTGCTTTTCTTATGAAGTCTGAGCTGTCTATACCTACTTTTCCCCATCCTTTTAACCTATCTTAATTGAACAATAGGGAGATCAAGTAGAGCTGGCACGCTTTATGAAAGAGATGGTGAAAGATGAACTTCAAAGTAGTTATGAGGAAGCACAAAAACATCTTCAATCTGTTTCAAGACCAAAATTGGCACTTATAATTGACGGGAAGTGTTTGATGTATGCATTGGATCCCAGCTTACGAGGAATGCTCCTAAATTTGAGCTTGAATTGCAGTGCAGTAGTTTGCTGCAGAGTTTCTCCTTTACAGAAAGCACAAGTAAGGTTTCTAAGGTGGCATCTACATGTTTCACATTTTTTTGTATGCTGAGATGAATAGGGATGGACTTATAGTTGAGATCTATGCATAATTGAATCAAAGTGCCATTCCCAAAACGAGAGTTCAATTGCTTCAGACTGTTTGTCGTCACGATATGCATATGCCACTTAATCATCGATTGTTGGCTCTTGTTTCTTAGAGATTAGGCACTACCAATAATTCATAAAGTTTCCATCTCTTGGTTATAATGACTGCTAAATGATATCTGTTGATGATGACCCTAATAACAGACGAACCTAGTAAATGCTAGAGATGATTATCCAATCAACCTTCACAATCATTGATTGTCCTCATCAATCTACCATATGAACTTGAGAGCTGACTTAAATATTTTTTCCTGCTCTCAGGTGACAAGCCTTGTTAAGAAGGGTGCAAACAGGATTACCCTTAGCATTGGTGATGGTGCTAATGATGTCAGCATGATTCAGGCTGCTCATGTTGGTGTTGGAATAAGTGGGCAGGAAGGTATGCAAGCAGTGATGGCTAGTGATTTTGCCATTGCACAGTTCCGCTTTTTGACGGATTTACTTCTGGTGCATGGTCGATGGTCCTATCATAGAATATGCAAGGTTTGCTCTTCTAGAGTCTTCCACCTATTATATCACATTCTATATGAAAAATTACGAGCTTCTAATTTCTTTTGTAGGTCGTAACATATTTCTTCTACAAGAACTTAACGTTCACGCTCACTCAATTCTGGTTCACTTTTGAAACTGGATTTTCTGGGCAAAGGTTCTATGATGATTGGTTCCAGTCTCTCTATAATGTCATCTTCACAGCTCTCCCTGTCATCATTATTGGACTTTTTGACAAGGTATTGAATGTTCTGGTTTTCTTTACGTTTTCGAGTTGTGATGATAGCCCTGCTATGTTAAAAACCAACTTTATTCTTCATTTCTTTTGTGCAAGATATTCACTTTTGGCAAACGTCTCTTTTAGGATGTCAGTGCTCCTCTTTCGAAGAAATACCCCGAGCTATACAAGGAAGGAATAAGGAATGCTTTTTTCAAATGGAAAGTTGTGGCTACGTGGGCTTTCTTTGCAATTTATCAATCGCTCATTCTCTACTACTTTGTCGTTGCTTCAAGTAATAGAGCCATCAATTCGGCTGGCAAGTTATTTGGCCTATGGGATGTTAGTACAATGGCCTTTACCTGCGTTGTCGTGACTGTCAATCTTCGCCTTCTCATGATGTGCAACACAGTTACAAGATGGCATCACATCAGCGTTGGAGGAAGCATATTAGGTTGGTTCGTATTTGTCTTCATCTACTCAGGAATCGTCCTACCTAATAAGGAGCAGGTAACATTACTTTCCACTCGTTCCAACACTTATCATGAATCGGACACCTGACCCTCCATATTTCCCCCACATCCTGCAGGAGAACATATATTTTGTCATCTATGTCCTAATGAGCACCTTCTATTTCTACCTCACTCTCATTCTCGTCCCCATTGCTGCACTTTTCTGCGACTTTATATACATGGGGTAAGACTGTCATCAATATGGTGTCTTATACTGCATCGAATACATCTTTTCTGCTCGATCCTACTATGTTAAATCACTCTGGGTGCAGGGCTCAGCGCTGGTTCTTCCCCTATGACTACCAGATTGTGCAAGAAATCCACAGGCACGAAGCGGATACGAGCAGGATTGGATTACTTGAAGTTGGGACCAACCAACTATCCCCAGACGAGGCACGTAGCTATGCCATAATGCAACTCCCGGGAGAGAGATCAAGGCACACGGGCTTTGCTTTCGACTCCCCCGGTTATGAGTCGTTTTTCGCGTCTCAGGCCGGCGTATACGTGCCACAAAAAGCGTGGGATGTAGCTCGGAGAGCAAGCATGAGGAGTAAGCCTAGGACGCCGAGAACTCCTAGAACACCGCAAAGGAATTGATCTATACAAGTATGTACAAATCCTTACTCCTTGTGCACTTTATTTCTTCTCCGCCCTCAGTTTCTTATATAGCATATCTAGATTCGAATGTATCATATATCCCGACAATTATAGCAATTTTTCTTGCTAGAAATTTTTGTTTGCTCTCATAGTGGCTGTAGATCTGCCAGTTGGCCAATTTTTAACCTTTTTCATTCTTTTTTTCTTTTTAAATTTAGCTCAGTATATAGTTGTAAAGCTCATCGAGCCTTTGTAGTACGATTCTTTGGGAATTGCCACAATACAATCCTTTTTTGTGGTTCTTACATTATCTTGCTTAGTGTTTTTTTAATTATTGTTTGTTTGGTTGTCTTTTTTTTTCTTTTCTAATGTAGTATTGCTATGTGGTGTGTGATAATAAAAATCCTAGTCCTGGTAGAAATTAAAGGAAAAACTTGACATTCTACGTTATGTAATTAGCCGCCCAGTGAGACCTTTAAGTTGGTGTTGATATCTTAAAATATGATGATTCATCTAATTATATAACACTAACACGCAAGTATGAGACTCAGAAGATATAATACAATATTGCCAAATTCGAAAAGGACAAAAAAGCCGCGTTTTGTTTTTAGTCACTTTCAAGATTTCTCTATTCCATCAATTCTAGAAGATACAAGTATTATTAATGTTATATGGTGAAAATATTAAAATTCATATGCCAAGTGCCAACAACTACAAGAATGGCTCAAGGTAGTGAGAATAAATATGTGGACCATCATCACGATTAATCACACATTGGTGCCGTATTTTTCATCAAGAAAAGCATATTGATGCGATATTAAAAGTAATCATTGAACATTAAGAGACAAAAGCTCACTTATCCTTGTACAGTTGAGTCGGAAATATATAAAATATTAGCATGAACTATATGTGTAATTATAATCTGTTGTGTTGGCATATAATTAATTATTTGAATTTGTTTAGTTATTTGCCTTTTTCAGACAGAACACCATTACTAGTTAATGACATGATTCAAGAAACATCGATTATAATATTTTGGTAAAAGAGCGTTTTTATATTATGATGATAAATAATACTATGATTTCATCATGAAAGTTTTTATTTTTAAATTATTTTACTTGAAACAGAAGAATGGGAAGGTGTGGTCAATCACCTTGACCTGGCCAAGCTTAGGCACACGATATCCTCGGTTACAATCATTGTGCAACTCTACAAGTTTACAACACTTTATTTTAACCTAACTGCTAATTATAAATTTCCATCTCCTTTAAATTTATTTGTATTTTATCAAGAATATTATAATCGATGTTTCTTGACTCATATCATGTCATGTCATTAACTAATAATGACTCCATGTATGCTCGTTACATTTTCTTTTACCAAAATATTGTCTAATTAGTTTCCTTTTAATTCAATAGTACCTACCGCTATAATTCATTAATTTGCAATCTTCACAAGATCTTTTAGCCGCCAAACCAAAATAGATAAAGAATATAAATTTACAAATTAGTCCCTCCGTCCCAACTAGTTTGAATTGTATTCTTTTTCGAACCGTTTTAACTAGCTTGAGTCATTTCCTTTTTAGGAAATTTTTATTACACACAAATCTAATTTCAATTATATGGAGTAATAGAAATGCGAATTTTAAATTTAATGAGTTTACCGATTCAAAAGTACTACTCCATCCGTCCCAATAAAGTTGGCCCCTTCTTTCTGCACGTACACCAAGGATCTTTTACTAATCAACTATTAACATTTTTATTAATTACATTCCAAACAATCCAAATTAAAATTGCTTTTAATTTTTTAAATTCCAAATTAAATTTATTTAATCTGAATTTTTATTTTTTTAATTTAATCTGAACATTTAATTAAATCTAATTTAATTTGAAATTAAACATTTTATTTAATCTGAATATTTAAAGTTAAAAGCTTAAATTAATGTGAACATTTAATAAATTGAAATATTAAAATTTGAAACAGTAAATCAAACACTTCAAACCTTTAAAAATAATTTTGCATTAAACACTTCAAATCTGAAAAATGAGAGGAAAAACATTACACCAAAGTGAAAATTTAATTTTCCCTCTCAATGAAATTCGGTACATCACTGTTTAAGGGGGCAGATTCCCTCTAAAACATTTAAGCAATAGTTGTGTTCTATAAATACACTAAGCATTACAAAATCATTCTCAATACACTATAAAAAACAGAAAATATGAGAGAGAGAGACTTAAGCCAAGAACAAAGGAATGAGATCATCAAGTTCTTGCTCCATAACTCCAAAGATGGAAATGTGATTCGTGGGAAGATGAAGGCTTTCTAGTCACTTTTCAACGTATCGAAGCAGACCGTTACCCATCTTTGGGCTACTGCAAAGGAACAAAGGCAAAGAAGTCAGATAATGTGTGTTCAAAATGCAAGAAAATGTCAAACAAGAAGGAAAAGAGTTCAAATAGATTTGAATCTTATTGAAAGTTTGGATCTTTTCAAAAGGAGCACAATAAGAAAGTTGTCAAATGAGATTCAAGTCAGTAAAAGCATGGTTGGAAGATGGATCAAAGGAGGACTGATCAAAGCTCATTCAAATGCAATCAAACCAGACCTCACAGCTCCAAACAAGTTGTTAAGGCTGAGCTTCACTTTAGAAGCTGTACAGTTTGACAGAATCTTAAACATTCTGAAGTTTAAGGATATGAGTAACACAATTCACATTGATGAGAAATGGTTCTACATTTTCAAAGTAGCCCACAGGTTCTACCTCACCCCGGGGGAGGCCGAACCACATAGGACATGCAAAAGCAAAAAGTTCATCACAAAAGTGATGTTTATGTGTGTTGTGTCAAGGCCATTATTCGGTGCTAATGGTAATGTGTTGTTTGATGGTAAAATAAGTATATTTCCCTTTGTTGAAAAAGTGCCAGCAAAGAGAAATTCAAAAAATAGGCAGAAAGGCACTTTAGAAACCAAGCCAATTCAATCTATCACCAAAGATGTTATCAAAACATGTTTAATTAATGAGGTATAAAACTGTTACATTCTGTTTTTTAGTGTATTTAAGTGTATGACAAATTTCAGATTGCATTTAAGTGTATGACAGGTTGTATTAATGGAAAATCAGATTGCATTTAAAGTGGGATTAAAATGTATTTTTAGATTGCATTTATAACATTTAAAGTGTGTTTTCAGATTGCGTTTAAAATATTTAAGTGTGTTTTCAGATTGCATTTATAGCATTTAAAGTGTGTTTTCAGAAAGCATTTTTAATGTATTTAATGTCATGTTTTCAGATTATTCCCTCTATAAAACAAAAGTGGCATAGAGATGCAAACAAGTTGATATTCATTCAACAAGATAATGCAAAGCCACACATTAAGGACACGAACGAAGACTTTAGAACTGCAGCAAGTAGTGATGGGTTTGATATACGATTAGTGCATCAATCACCTAACTCCCCCGACACTAATGTGAATGACTTGGGATGGTTCCGAGCAATACAAAGCATTCAAACTGCAACTGCCAGCTACAATGTTGATCAACTAGTGAATGCAATTATAAGTTCTTTTAACACATTGTCACATATCACACTTAATAAAGTTTTTTTAAGTTTGCAATGTTGGATGATTGAAATTATGAAGGTTAAGAGTCAGAATTGCTACAAGGTGCCTCATATGAGAAAAGATGCTTTGATGAGGATTGATGCATTGCCTACGGACTTGGAAGTCCCAATAGAACTAGTTAGGGAATGCCTTACTTACATGCAAGAGAATGAGAGATCTCTAAGTGTGGAACAATTGATGAATACACTAGGGATTACATTTAGCAACAGTTAGGTATATGGAAGCTTTTAGAAGTTTTTTTGGTTGTGTTGTGCCTATGAAACATCACTTTCGGTATGAATGTTTAAGGTGTAACACACAAGCTGTTTTAGTATTTTAAAACATGCTTATTTTGTGGATGTATGCAAACATGCAGTTTTTAGAGCCTTATGATATTAAAGCTTAATGTTTTGCATGATTGAACATTTTTTATTGCCTTTATTATTATGTGGTGCAAATAATTGATCTTCACATCACAACATATAACCACAACACACAGAATATTACCTCACCAAACAACCACAATACACAATCATCAAACTTATGTTTCACTACAACAAAATGAGCATATTTCCTATCATCTTAGTATCCAACATATATATATCATCAACCAAATCGTGCTTTTACTGACAGTTCACCATATCATAGATAGCACCATATCACAAATACCACAATATCACAGATCACCAGCATAAAGATATCACCATATCATCAAAAGATCCCCAACATATCAAAGATCACAAATATCATACATATCACCACCAGATCACATATATCACCAGATCACCAGATCACATATACAACCATATCAAAACTATCACCAGATCACCATATCACATATCACCACCAGATTACCATATCACAGATCACCACCAGATCATATATATCACAGATATAAAAAGATCATCAGATATCAAACATCACCATATCACCATATCACATATCACCACCAAATATCATCAGAGCATAGATAATGCAGGGAAAGATCTCACCCAGTCTCCAGTCTCACAATAGTCGTGCATGTCCACAGCTCCGCTCAGATGCTTCGGGAGACAAGTTCTGAACCCCACCCCCTTATTCACTGCCCTAATCACAACCTTAAGATCATCAAGGCAAACTATAAGACAATAAACCACACACATCAATTCTACAGTTTAGAATAAGGATAATTGTAAAAGAACTATATATAATTGTACATATTTCGTCACCAACATCACTGAGAAGCTCTCCTCTTCCACCTCTGTCGGCCACATCACTGGTCAGAAAGGTGGGGTTTCCTCTTTCTTCTCTTTCACCTCCTACAACCACCTTCTTCATTGAGAGTCTCTCCTCCTTCACTAAACACCCTGAATCTCCACAGATCGAGAGACATGGATGTAGAACAGAGACTTCCAAGAGTGGATTCATCATCACAGAAGGTGGGGATGGCGAAAGAGGTGAAGAAACCTCAAATTAAGGTAGATCGGAGGAGATACGGTCGAGTTTGACCAGACTCATCTCAGAGTCAAAATGTAGGGGTGGCGAAAGAGGTGAAGAAACCTCATATTTAGGTAGATCAGAGGAGATATAGTCGAGTTTTACCATACTCATCTCAGAGTCAGAAGGTAAGAGTGGATTCATCATCGTAGGAGGCGGGGGAGGCGAAGAGGCTTCATCGACAGAGTCAAATCTCCGAAAAATGGAGAATAACTCCGACAATCAGGGTTTCCTAGATGAACGGGGAGACATAGATGGTGGGGGGTTGAAGCGTTTCATCATCGCGATGGGTGGAGACGAGAGAACGGCGGAGAGAGCGAGGAACTAGGGTTTTCTAGAATACAGAGAGAGCGCCCGATGGAGTGTAGAAGAGAGAGTAAAACGTCAGGAATGAGAGAGTAAATTAAGGTTTGAGTAGTGGGACAATTGAATTAGAATTGTTTAATTAAGTGAGTTTAATAGGCTAATTAAATCACTAAATGGATTAATTCTTTCCATTTTAAGAATGAATCATATTTATTAGGACATCCTGTTTTGACAAAATGGGCCATATATCATGGCACCGAGGGAGTGCTTAATAAATAGATAAATTCTTGAAAGGGTTATGATTTATGCATACAACTAGTTTGGTGGGCCCCAGGCCCAACAAGCTGCTATCTTACGCTGAATGTGCAGGCTAGCAAAACCCCTTCCATTGGATGCAGACTGCCACGTGTCATGCACCGTTTTGGTTTGACCTGGCGGAGCCCGGTGAGAAATGAATTAATTTCCTTTACATTTGGAGTTCATTTGAGTTTCATTTCGCATTCCACCATTTCGTCTCTGTTCTTCTCTCACACACACACCCCGCATCAAGCTGACACACACACAGAGGTATCTTCATAGGACGTCTATATACAGTTCCTCTATGTCGGAAAAAATCTCAATAATTTTCAGCCTTTCCGTTTCATCGAATGGCGGCGTTTTTCAGCTCGAAAAAATCATGAAGAAATTATAGATCTCGGTTGATTCGGCGGCCGAAATAAATAATCTTCCTGTTATTGGATTTAAGAATTTTAGATCGGAAATCAAGCAGCTCGTAGATTTTTCTTAAGAAGGAAACTAGGCTAAAATGCCTGGGCATGGGGATCTGGATAGGCAAATAGAGCAATTGATGGAGTGCAAGCCGCTATCGGAGGCGGACGTGAAGATTTTGTGCGAGCAGGCGCGGGCGATTCTTGTGGAGGAGTGGAATGTGCAGCCTGTGAAATGCCCCGTCACCGTGTGCGGCGATATCCACGGACAGTTTTACGATCTGATCGAGCTGTTCCGGATTGGCGGCAACGCTCCTGATACGAATTATCTCTTCATGGGAGACTACGTTGGTGAGCTTTTTTGCCTTTTCCATTTGGTTTTTGTCGAATTTCTTAATTTGGTTATTTGTTTATCAAAATTAGTTTTCTTCATTTAGAGTAGCTGATGGTACGTAGATTATGAGGACTATATTTACTTTTTGGTTTGTTTTTGTATTGACTTCTAGGGTGAGGATGTGTATGAAGTTAACTGAATTTGTTTAAAAGCTGAATATGTGCATGAGCCTCGATTAGTCTTTAAGAATTTTCCAGTTGAAGATGATCCTTTGGTTACTTGGGTAGTTTGATGCAAAATGTAAATATACGAAGCTGGTTCCCTTGCTTAATTATTCAGCTTGAAAGAGCTTGTGAAGATTGGAGATTGCTTATTGATTAGGTAGAAGTGTAAGATTTTTTTTGGCACTAAGCATGACGTTTTGATACCTTGGAGGCTGGAGCAAACATACCTGATACAGTGGGGTTGCTTCATTCCGGCAAATTTATTAAATGGCGGGATGGTATAAAGTATAATTGTTCCAAGCTGATTGCAGCAGTATCTATTCCAAGTGATGGCTGACGTCTAAATATATATGATACGGATGCTCACGTGGATGGTCGACCTGCAATTGAGGATGCTTATCTTCAGAAATAAATGATTTCCTCTGGATGACGTATGTACACTTTGCGTATTTCGGAGATGTGATAGTTTGGGTATGAACGCAATAGAATATTCCTCTATCAGAGATTTTCCTCTCTTTTGTTCTGCATGATTTTTAGTTATGCATTCACATGCCTTACTGATTGGTTTTCTTCATGTGATCTCATATGCTAAATCAGTCATATGTGGGAACTGTAAGTTCTCTTTTATTTGTTCTTGCTAAGTGCATCATAGCATCTGATTAACAACACTTGCATACTGCAGACCGTGGGTACTATTCCGTGGAGACAGTCTCGCTCTTAGTGGCCTTAAAAGTCCGTTATAGAGATAGAATCACAATTCTCAGAGGAAACCATGAAAGTCGGCAAATCACTCAAGTGTACAACATTAATCCTTTTCATTTATGGGTTCTGGTTAAATTGCATTTTATTGATGCCCAATTCCAAATTAATGATATACAAAGTTTATAGCCCAATTATTAATTTATTTTCATATCCTCCCATTCTGGGAATTTTCAGCATAGAACTGTAATTGACATCTAAATGTGATCCTGGAAATTTAATAGTGTGCTTATATGATATTGTTTGTTGTCCTGATAATTACAGGTGTACGAATAGGATCGTGTTATTTTTCTTCACAAATTGATCCCCTCTTTATGGAAGGGAAATCATTCTTTCAAACCCTGCTTTTGTTTGGACGCCCCATTTGGCAAAATTAAAAACAGGCTAACAATGGTGTTTACTGTTTAATGGTTATAGGCTTCCTCAATCATTCATGTCTGTAATTTAGACTTCTACATAAATAAGATGCACTGAGATTTGAGGGACATCTGCTATATAAGGATTCTCAGGATCCATGCATAAATAAAGTATTATAACAATTTCAGGTCTAAAAAACGCTAAAAACTGAATGGATATTTCACTCTTAAGTCCTTGTAGAATTTATGATCAGATGTTTCACAAATATACATAATTGTGAAGGTTCGTGAATGGATGAAATCTTGAGTTTCATTTTAAGTTTATAACTAAAAGAAAATGACAAAATCATACAACAATTTCCTATTCAAGTTTTAGATTTTGTGGCTTTTCCTTTTATTATTTGGAAGGCCCCTGGATTGATTATTTACCTTTTCTGCACCAGGTATGGGTTCTATGATGAGTGCTTGAGGAAGTATGGCAATGCCAATGTATGGAAATTTTTCACTGATCTTTTTGATTATTTGCCGTTGACAGCACTTATCGAGAGTCAGGTTTGGAAATCACCACACATTTGTATTGACTATAGAACATTAACTCTATCTGAAGCCCCATGGTCTTATTGTAGGTCTTCTGTTTACATGGGGGTCTTTCACCATCGCTGGATACCTTGGATAATATACGAGCTCTAGACCGCATACAGGAGGTAATGAGAGTTTATTTATTTATTTTGTGTATGTGTATTTCCTACTGCAAAAGATTTGAAATGTCTCACTTTTTTGTTACTCTTATAACACTTATCTATGTGCCAGTCAAAGTTCTATGACTTTAGACTGATAAGTTTGTTAACTCTTAATTCAAAATTTAGCACATTTAAACTCTACAATCTGGAGGGGTAGATATATGCTACATATAAACTAAAGGTGGGTAGGGTTCTCAAAATATCATCTCCCCTTTCTGCTTTTCTCCTGCACCTGCTCTGGTATGCCTTTTCATCTACAGGAAAATTAAAGGGCCTTTACGGTGATATAACATTCTTTTTTCCAGTTGAATTTTTTTCACCAATGTCCTTTGTAGGTTCCCCATGAAGGGCCAATGTGCGACCTTTTGTGGTCCGACCCGGATGATCGTTGCGGATGGGGCATATCACCACGTGGGGCTGGCTACACCTTTGGACAAGACATAGCTGCTCAGTTCAACCACACAAACGGCCTCACACTAATTTCTAGGGCTCACCAACTTGTCATGGAGGGTTATAACTGGTGTCAGGTTGGAGACCCTCTCAAATGATCTATACTCCAATTCTCAGTCCAAACTTTATTTATTTGCATCCATTTAATTTGTAGGAGAAGAATGTGGTCACGGTATTTAGTGCCCCAAACTACTGCTATCGCTGTGGGAACATGGCTGCAATACTTGAAATCGGTGAAAACATGGACCATAACTTCCTTCAGTTTGACCCGGCTCCTCGTCAGATTGAACCCGACACAACTCGCAAGACTCCAGACTACTTCTTGTGAGCTCTAAAGGCTCGTTCCTGGCTTGCATGCTTGCAGTATGATGGTAGATGCATCTTAAGAGAAAGAAGAGTGTTGTTATTTGAGGATTACTATCGACATGATTCTTTGTTTGGAGTTAGGTCCGGCTCCCAAATTCCATTTTGTTCTCTGAGATACTCTCACCGGTAGCTAACCAAGGCACAGAGTATTTTGTATATTGTCCCAACCCAGAGCTGAAAAACATTCTATTATGGTGTTCTGTAATTTACAAGGCATTCTTAGGATCCAGTTTTTCAGAGTCTCAGAATGGCATTGAAAAATACTCATTGCTTGGAGAGTGATGCCTCGAATTAGCTTTCTAGATTTGATTTTTTTTTTTTGAGGATGGGGGATATTTGGGTTTAATTAAGTGGGTGATAGTGAGGGATGGACGTTCTTTTATAGCTTTCTTGGTAATGAAAGTTCTGAATATAGTAGTAGCTGTGTTGAAAGGTACCTCCATTTTAGGTTGATTTGATTTTCCTACAGATCGAATGACCAAAGATACTATACTTTAAGAGTTAATTGTGAGTTTTATGTTGTAGGAGATGGGGGGTTGTTTAATGTTTTATTTAGGTGATACATAAATTGTATGTAACAATTCATATATTTTCTCCTGAGATTGATGGCTTTATTTGGATTTTTAACTAAAAGATGATATTTAGGTAACTAAAAGATGATATATATATATACCAATTTTGAAAAGAACAACTGAATGACAAATGAAAAAGTTAAATTTCAAAAGAATACCATTTCAGAAGCATGTCAAATAGTTGAATCTTTATTCAAAAGCATTTAGAGCAAAACTGATTGGAATTTTGCAACTATTTTCATGAAGGAAGGGTCTCATAGAAAACCAATGACAAACTCTCCAACCAAAACTAATGATCAAAACACAAATTCTTTCACCAACTTAGAGAAGATCTAAAAATCTAAGACTCATCTTTAGCGAGGCTGTAGTAATGTAATGCTAATTTCATTTGTAGAATGTAGAGCAGTCAAGCTAGAGGTCTCGGTGTCAGTTACATCTCTTTCGGTGAAAAAGCCCGGTTTTTTAGGCTGAGGTAGCTCGCCTTCGTTGCCCAGCATCAGAACTACTGAAGACATGGTTGGTCTGTCTTCGGGACTTTGCTGAACGCATAGGAGGCCGACGTGGATCACTCTTTGTACTTCGGATGAATAATCGGGCTTGATAGAATAAGGCTTGATTAGCTCCAACACCTTCCCTTCTTTGTGGAGCATCCATGCCTGTTCAAATCAAACTCATGATCACTCCCAACTTTTTGATGCAAGTGTTTCGAGTTTGTTCAAGAAGCATTACTACTTATACCTCTCCGCCTTTTGATGAAAAATAGTACTCCCCCGTCCACAAAGAACTTGCACACTTAGGTCGCTCAGGAGTTTTAACGAATGTTATGAATGTGTTGTGAGTAGAGTAAGGGTCCCACAATATTTATTAATTAGGGGCAAATGCTAAAATGCCTATTTTGATAAGTAAAAAATAAAAAATACCCACTTAAAAATAAAAGATAAAAAATACCCACTTTTTACAATAGCATGATGAAATTGATCATGTGTTCATGTTATTCAAATTTAAAATAACTTGAATAACATGAGCACATGATGAAATTCATCATGTTATTGTAAAAAGTGGGTATTTTTTATCTTTTATTTTTAAGTGAGTATTTTTTATTTTTATTTTATGAAAGTGAGTAATTTTACCTATTACCCCTATTAATTAAATATGTGTACGTGAGTTGAAGAAAAGTTAGTGGTTGATTGATAGTGGAATGAGGGTTCCACTTTATTTATAGTTAAATATGTAATGTGAGTAATTTAAAAGATAATGGTGGATCCAACAATATATGTATAATTATTAAAAGTAGAAGTGTGCAAGTTTTTTGTGAACTTAATAAAGTACACAAATGTGCAAGTTCTTTGTGTACGGATGGAGTAGTGTTAATTCAAGAAGCAACACTTACTAATGTTCAGTTTCAACTTTTGATGTGTAGAGATTAAACGTTGTTCAAGAAGCATGACTTGCTCATAACCAGTTCCAGCTTTTGATGATTAGTGTTCTGTAAGTATCACTTTCTCATAATCAATGTTAAGATTAAACTTTGTTATAGAAGCATCACTTACGTGTCCAAGAAGGTTGAGGTAGTGATCTCTGTGAGAAAATCCCCTGTTCCTCTTGCCACTCACAATCTCCAGCACTAGAACACCGAAGCTGAAGACATCCGATTTCACTGAAAACAAGCCGTCTACTGCGTATTCTGGGGACATATAGCCGCTGCAATAAGGAATTTATGACAAGAATAGTAAGTTTCAAGATAAGCAAATGCATCTAACCTAGCACAGATACAAAATTCTTACTATGTTCCTACAACTCTAGTTGTGCTGGCTCCAGTCTCGTTCCCCCCGAAGCTTCTAGCTAAACCAAAGTCTGATATCTTAGGATTCATATCTGAATCCAGCAATACGTTGCTGGCTTTGAGGTCTCTGTGTATGATCCTCAGGCGTGAATCTTGATGAAGATACAGAAGGCCGCGAGCAATGCCATTGATGATGTGGAAGCGATCAGGCCAATCAAGAAACTTGCTTTTTAATGGATCTGGGAAAGAACATCAACGTAAAAAAAAAATCGAACATAGACAAACCTATCCTTCGTATCCGAATAAAAGCATAACGAGATATTTAATCGTTACCAAAAAGAAGCAAGTCTAGACTTCTATTAGTCATGTACTCATAGATCAAAAGGTATTCTTCTCCACTGATGCAGCATCCAAGAAGCTTCACCAGATTCCTGTGCTGTAGCTTCGCAACGCAGATTACTTCGTTCTTGAACTCATTTACTCCTTGAAGAGAAGTTCTTGATAATCTTTTCACAGCAATCTCCTGTCCCTCTTCTAGCACGCCCTAAAGGGTACTCCAATTTACACAAATTCTAATATATAATATCTGCTGATTTTTTGACAATTTATATCAGTCAACTTCAACTATCTTTACCTTATAAACAGGTCCAAATCCACCCTCTCCAATCTTGCTACTGAATGAGAAATTATCAGTAGCTTTACTTATTGTTGACAGTTCAAAAAGAGGCAGCTCCAGGTCTTTGCTACGACTTCCTTCATTAAAATCTTTCACATCTTCGCCTCTAAAGCTTCCTGCAACACAAAAGAGACAAGTTACAAGTGATGGTTTACTGTATTTCTGTTTCAAACAGTAGAAGTAGATCACCTTGTCCTTGCCTACCTCCTTTCCCAAGCAAAAGATCAATCTTTTTCCTTCTATGGGAATACAGTATTAAGCCGATACATAACAGAAGTAACGTCGTTGACGCCATAACTGAAGCCATAATAACTACACTCCTTCTAATTCCTATCGATTCTGCAGCAAATATCAGTAAGACAAACTTCATGGTTTTGTTACCTTTACACAACATAAATGAAGATAAGGGAAAAACATTTTACCAAACTCAGAAGCAGCCATTCGAATGTAGATATCTTGTCCATCTTTAGACAGCTCTTTCATGTCAACAACGTTACTAAACCAAATCAAACATGTATTACCTCCGGCATCCACATCCACGATTGTGTAGGCCGTGCATGAACAATTCTTGAAGCATAATTCCTTGCATTCCTCAAGATTCATGCTTTGATTATACCAAGAATGTTCAGTATCTGGTAGTTTGATGCCGGAATACTTCAAGAATCCATCAGTTTCACAGTTCAAAGGTGTTCTACGAACACAGCCAGTCGACCAGCTCCCCTTGTCCCAGCTCTGTTCATCCCGAGGCACAAATTTCTTCATGCAAGCACACACGGACGTGCTACAAACACCATACGGGCCACAGAGATTGTAAAAATCGCAGTTATCAGTTGGGGCAGTAAGGTAAACTCGCCAACTCTGTGTCTGATCATTCCAACTCCACCTCTGACCAACACCATTTTCACTCAAAGTAAACCTTGAAATATCTGAGGTGTTAACAAGCTCGTAATGATAGTACGCCTCATTCTTGTTCATAACTAATCCGAATGTGAAAACCGGGTTTCTCCTTAATCCCGGCAAGCCACTGAAGGTGAGGCCATTCCAAGGTCCTGTGCTGTACCTCTTCTCTCTACCTTTTCTCAAAACATTTTGTGGATAGCCAGTGGGATCACAGTGGTATGTGAAATCTCCGGTTCCCGGATCATCATAGCTCCTCCACGACGAGAGGTAGAGCTCCACATTAGCAGTATAGTTCCAACCAAGCTTCATCCCTGGCAGGAGGGTGTCAGTAGGATTATCAAAGCTCTGCCATACAAAGTTCTTGGGATCTTCATCGTCATCATTTGCCTCTTTCACAACGAGGTTTCCAGAGTCGAGGAGCTGAGCAACTGGAGTTTTTACTGAAGACGACGTGTTAGCTGACCAGATGACAGAATAAGACTCATTGAGGAGAACCAAGATTCCTGGCTCTATGAATCTCAATAGGCCTAATGTGTTTGTGAGTGGAGCTTCTCTGTTGGCAACCCAAACAGGAGTTGAAACCGATACCTTGTTGTACCATATACCTATGTATCGATTTCTGGAGTTCCCGGGACTGAAAAAACCCATCGCGAAGCTTCCACCACGTGAAACTATGGTGTCTCCATCTCTAATCACATGCGTGGCATCTATCGTGTCCATTGCATGAGCCATTCTCTCACCAGCCAGCAAGGTTGCTGCAATAACAAATGAAGATATAACTGTATATAACATTTTCATGGTGTTAGATCTTTAACCAGTTCTCAAATTAGTGCAGAAGATCCAATATCACATTCAATCCGGACATGGCAACAAAAATAAAGTGGTTTACAACATATTCATGACAACTACATCTCTTTTCTCGAGTACTTGTTCTAGAAATTGAAGTTCAAACCAGTCTTAATTTTTAAAGCAGATACGATTCAAGACAGTGATATCAAGAATGAGTTAAAAGCTTTATGCTGATAAGTCTTAGAAATCTGGACCCACTATTTTTCTTTACTATCCACTGGGACATTGACTCGGAAAAAAAATGACATGAAATAATTAGGACATATCATCAGAAATTTCAAAGAAATTGGGTTGACGCAGTCGAGCAGCTGATTATGTCAAAAATGAAAAATAGGATATTTTGTGACAGTTATATTCAGACATTCAAATATCTCCAAATTTCTTATCCTGTTTCATATGTTGCAACCTGCTAGGAAAATGTGTTTTAAGAATGTCAGTGTGTAAAAACCTAAAATGCTATCTGTTTTTGTAAATGAAATTATGCACAACAATAATTCAAAGTGAAAAAAGAAGGCATTCATATTAATTCAGTAATCAATCAATAAGCAGGAGGCAAGGAATAAGGTTACATCTCACGATAGTTACAAACAAACTATATATAAACTTCTGTAAACAGTAGCCTAAGAAAGAAGCAAAAAAATGAGATACTCCCTCCATCCCCCAAAGATCTTCCCACTTTGACCCGGCACGGGTTTTAATAACATGTGTTGACTTTGGTTGTTAAAGTGTAAAGTGATAGTAAAGTGATGTTAGTGGAGAATGAGTCCCACAAAAAATAGTATGATGTGTAAGATATTGTGAATGGATAATGAGACCCACATTAAATAAGATGGGTAAAATAGAAGGTTTCAAAAAATAGAAATAAAGTGGGAAGAAAGAGATGGGTAAAATAGAAGGTTTCCAAAAATAGAAATAAAGTGGGAAGAAAGATGGGGACGGCCCAAAATAGAAGAGTGGAAAGATTTTTGGGGACGGAGAGATGGAGGGAGTACTATTTATGAATCAAATCAATCAAAGAATGTGTATAATGTGATTTATCTCCTTTACAGCGGGCACAAGGCCTCAAACAGTCAAAACAGAATGCACCTCCCATGGCAGCAAACCAGTTGAAAGATCAGCCAAATTTGCCAAAACAAAGTCTCTCAACCCCGTGTCCCATACTTCACAGAACCTCTGCGACCAATCAGAAGGTTCGATTGCCTCCGTTCCCAGCCCGGGTGCACGATCTCTAGAGCCTTCATTTTGGTTCTGCTGCCAATCAGCAACATAAGTAGCCACTCTTCTGTGAAACTTTCCTCTGAAAACCTCCCACACTTGGTACTTATAGTGGTTGATCACAGCACTACTTTGAGGTAAATCCAAGTAGCTGTACCCCTTCTTTAGGTGGAAGTGGTGCACCACGTTAAGCAAGGTAGGATCCAGCGCGTCTGGCCTTATGATTGACTTGTGCCTCTCGGGGCTCTGTAGGCGACAGGTGTAGCCGACAGTGACTCCTTGCAGAGGAGGTGATTTCAGCCCTGATGGACCGAAACTGTGACACGAGGTTCTGATCTCGGCAACACTACTCAATGAAGATGAGAGGTTCGCCACCATTGCACGCAGTGAATTCTGAGGCGCATAGCCTAATTCTCTGAATCTCTCATTCCCAGAGGAGGAATATGGGAGGTAGTAGTACTCATCCACATCCATGAACGAAACCCAAGTGCATTCATCCTTTGCTCTTAGAGCACAATGTGAGAAGCCTGCTTCTTGAGTCTTGATCCATGGCCACCCTTGCCTACTCACGTTATAGTTTTCAAGAACAAGTTCTTGAATAACTTGATCAATCCCATCATCACTGTTGTTATCATAGATGAACCATTTCTCCACTCCTAACCAAGAGTGGTATTTGATCCACTCACGAATTGCAGAGGCTTGGTTCCACAACATTGTGCACACACAAAGCTCGAACTTCCCCTTCCCCCTCCCCCTCCTCCCATCATCGAAAACCTTGGCCACAGACGGCATGAGCACACGATCATGAGCTTGACTATGGGCACGTGGCAAGAACCCCACAGTGACATGAACCCCCTCGCCCTTATCAAGGCCTAAACTCACACTCTTAGGCAGAGGGCACCTCACAACCTCCTGTGCAGCAGTAACAGCCCTCGTTGAAAGATCGAATCCGCCATTTCTCCCCCATTTTCCTAACCCAAAATGGCAAGTAAACTGGCTAGGGTTAGACTCTCTATCCGGCCTCATATTCAATCCTTTCACAAATACAACAGCAGTTTCCCCATCTCGAGTTGCCGCGTATGCGATATTATCCCATGATTTAACTGTCTGATTCCTTACCCAAACCCCCTTCCTCTCCCTCAAGATCCCATTTTTACCAACCCTCTTTAAATGCACAACGTTTGAGTAATTCCCAGAAGCAAGTGGGCACCTCACAATCCATCTAAACCCATCGTGTTCATCTACAGACACCACACTTTTCTTCACAAAATCAACACTACCGTTCCTAAAATCATCGATTTTACAGTAATAAACACACTCCAATCGATCGAGACCGCTCCTCTTCCTCGACCCAAATCTCTTACCGCCGCTCACCAACACCAGGACATGGTCCGGGAACAAAACCCTGCTCTCGATTCTCAAAGGTGAGAAGAAATTACCGAACTCTCGCACCGATTTCACCGTTCTGGAAGTGGAAGAGGACAGTAAGGATAAGCTCGAGACCACCAGAACCGGGCGGAAAGCGGAGGAAGCGGTGGGGCCGGTGTAGGAAATAAGAGAGAGAAAACTCAAGAATCCGAGAAGCACGACGAGTGATTTTAGGGACAACAAGTATGAGGATAAATATGAATGTCTGTGGAAGCGTTTCCGCTTGCGGCGTTGATCTGAAGAATCCATTTTTTTTTTGTTTTACTTTTGTATCGAATGTTGGATAAAGATGTGAAGAAGGAAAGATATGTTGAGAGAGAACGTAGGGAGAATTGTTTCCTCCGCCAATCAATGGCTATACATACGGACAGCTTGGCTGCGTAGGAGCAGGGGTGAGTTCAGGTGCTCGAAATGCAGTAAATGTCGGAGAGAATGAAGATTCATTCTGGAGAAGTGCACACGTTTTCTTCAATTTTAGCTACTATTTTTTTTTTTAAATTTAATTATATCAAATTTAGATTATATACCGCATCATCACATACTTAATGATAAATATCTCATACTTCATCCGTCCACCAAAATGATTTACGTTTTACCATTTTAGAATGTCCATGTAAATAGTTTACATTTAAAACTTTTTTTCTTTTATAGTAAGTGGACCAATTTAAAACAATACTTTAAGTGAGACTCAAACTCCACTAACTAATGAGACCCTAACTTCACTCACTACATATTCCCATTAAAGTCAAAACACAATATTAAAATTCGTGTCGGGTCAAACCGTATACTATTTTCATGGTGGGAGTATTTCCTAATTACTCGTTAATACAATAAATTTATTTGAAAATAGTGAATTATTGCCCTATAATAATTATTTGCTTGTGGCGTAATGAATATGAATAATATAAATAGAGTTTGAAACTACCAATTGATGACCGGCGGGCACATGTATACAGATAATGAAAAGGAAAAAGAAAGAAAACGACAGCCTGTTTAGAACTCAATTCCTAGATAAGCTTTGCCTAATTTGTACTAAATAATTTTAGTTGCATATGGGAAGAATAATAATACTATTATTCTACACGTCACTTTAGTTATGCATGTTAAATTAGTTAATTTACTCTGACTTTTTATAGTTGAAATACGGTGAACTAGTCAAAGTAAGTACATGCATTCCATAGTTAATTTAAATTCATGTCTTAATCTTAAAAGTTACAATACACACACTGACGCACAGTCGACCTTAATATGCACGTATACCGCTGCTCGGGTTGTACATATTTTATATAATTTGCTACAATTTGTTAGCTGGCATTTCTGGCGTCCGTGAAATTTGATTAAATTTGGTTTAATTTTTGTTATATCTTTCTGCATGATCAAGGAAGCACTATTGAACACGCCCTATTAATCAGTCGTTGTTCCAATCATTTAAGGATGTCTCATGCCTCTGATTATTTATTTAATTTGTAATTATTTTTAAAGGATTCCTAGTCCCATCAAAAATCATTGCAGATTCATGGACTGCCAGCTGCCACTTAATGCTCCTGAGTCCTAATTCGAGTTGTATAAATATATGTTTTGTTCAACATTTAAGTATTTATTAGCTAGTCAAGTTTTTTAATATACATTTGGTTCTCCATAAGGTCTTTGAACTATATATGTACTAGTACTAATTGTATGTTTTGAATTTTTCATGATGCATGCTTTAAGTGATCAGTTTCATTATGTTAATACATATATAGAGTTATAAGATAGAACGCGGTCATATCAAAGTTTAATACAAAATTACAAAAAGAAAAAAAAATCAAAAGCTGAAGACAATTTATGTATTAGTGCAGTAACTTATTTAAAATCTTGTCGTTGACTCGTAGAGGATTACTGTTTGTCACCACCATATTGGCATAATATTCCATAGTTGTAATAAGATAGGGATCTAGCATTTAATTAGTCAACATGTCTCAAGTCCTTAGAAAATCAAATATCAATATTTTTTTGTATGCCTACGTAGAATTATCCAGACCCAGAAAAATCAATGAAATTTTATTATATTTTTATTTTTGCTTTTCATATATTACAAGTACACAAAACGATTTTCTTTTGACCAACCTCTCGTCCTCTACCCTCAAAAGTAAAAATAAAATGCTAAAATTTAAATATGCGGCATAATATGATAGTACATTTTTCTGTTTCCTATGCAACGCATTTTTTATTAAGTCTCACCCACTATAAATTGATTTATTACATTTTATAATGAAGTGAGGTATAATTTTACATATAATGAACTAATTTCTTATAAAATTAAATTTATTCACATCTCCAATCAGTACAAAATAAGTTGTTAAATTTGTTGGTGAGTTCATATCATTAATTACACGAGTTATACAGTCTTGAAAACAAAAGTTTATTTTATTTATAGTGTAGACCTTCACCTCTTAATTACACTCGGTTACGATCGGAACCAAAAACTCCCCCTTTTTTACTTTTCCATTTTCTTTCTCTTTTGAAACTTCATCAGCCTCTTTTTTTATTGAGAAAATAATAAGGGAACTCATTTTAGTTTGCACCAATATATCATAAGATTAAACATAAAAAAAAACTATAAGATCTGAAATAAATGGAATGGTATATATATATATATATACAAAGGCGTTTGCTGTTTTGTGGAATTGTGGGTATAACAAACAAGTTGATAAGTGTTAGAAACCAATTAATTGTTCCATATGTTATAAACATTACTATGTCCGTCCATAAAAATGGTTAACAGTTTGATCCGGCACGAGTTTTAATATTGTGTTTTGACTTTAATGGAAATATGTAGTTAGTGGAGTTAAGGTCCCACTTCATATATTGTTTTAAATTGGTTGTGAGTAGTTAGTGGAGTTTGGGTCCCACTTAAGTATTGTTTTAAATTGAGTTGAGTGTGGTGGAAGTGGTGGGTCCACTTCCTATAAAAGGAAAGTTTCAAATGTAAACTATTTTCGTGGACATCCCAAAATGGCAAAACGTAAATCATTTTGGTGGACGGATGAAGTATTATTTAGTGGACATTACCATTTAGAATATTATTATATTTATTAATTATATATATTCATTGTAAAATGAACTATAAATGAGAATATAATTCTAGGATTTACGTTCTATAATTTCTTTCGTTTGTGCCGTTTGTTGAGTTTCTTTTATCTTTTGATTCTTTCTCTATCGCCAGAAAAAGAAAACCTCACCCTCTTTCAAATCTCTTCTTTTAAAAACGGGTCTCCATTTTCAAAATCATAATATCCTCTTCTAAAGCTAATAATACATAGAATTGATGGTGTCTTGGAATTCAGTTCACCTCGAGGTTCTCTACAACGTTTTGGGATGGCTCGCTTTCGTCTCTTGGTCCATCAATTTCTACCCTCAAGTTGAATTTCCAACGCAAAAGTGTGATTTTCTCGCAAGGGTTCTGCGCCTTCACGAAGACTGTATCAATGGCATCCCAGACCTTATGCAATCGAGATTGAAACTATTTTGGGTGTATACCCAAGTTGCTCGCTTAGGGGATTGTGATTCCTCGAGTTTCTGATTGCATTTTGGGTATCTTTGTGTGACGCATGCGGTACATATGAATTATAGCAGAATTATTGAGTATGGTTGTTTTATCCGTTTTTGGTCTCGTTTCTCTTTTCGAGTCTTGCTACTCCGTTTTTGTCGATCATAACCTACAATGCATCATATAGAAGACCAAAACATCAATCCGAACAACAATAATCAACATTATGAATCTAAAATGCGCCAAAATTTGTTCCAACTTATTTTAAACTGTCAGTACGTGGCATTGTTTAGACCAGACTCACTATCCGATAAAGGGACTCAGTATCGGGCACGAGGAATATTTCCAGCCGATATACTTCCAATTTGTTGTATTAAATTGCTCGCAAGAGTACGAGTTCGTTGTATATTAATAAGTTAACCCTAAGTCGTATTCTCAAAGAAGGCTAAGCAGAGCTTTTATCTATGTCGCAGAACAGAAAGCAATTAAAAAGAGGGGGTTTTGATGTTCTAACTAATTTAATTAATTTATCTAGGCGAATGAGATTGAAGAATTTAAAATACGAATTACCTAGGCAAGAATTAAGAAAGCAATTAAACCCTAAACCTAAGAACAATGAATTAAGGAAACTGAATTGAAACATGTTTTGAATTGATTAATTAACATGATTGAAAGATTTGTATTACTGAATTGAAAATTAATCAATAACAGAGCAGAAAGAAAATAAATCATAAAGCAATAAAGAAAGCAGTAAAGGAACTCACGGATTGAAAGGAAAAATAATGCATTAAAGTACTTCGGGTTTGAATCACGAACGAATCCACAACGAAATTGAAAGGAACGAACAATTAAAGAAAAACTAAACTAAAAGTGTTTTCTCTCGTGGTCTAACCCTAATTTAACGTGAAGTTGAAGTGTACTTGAAAAATCACGCGTGGAGGTTTAAATAGGAGAAAAAAATCCGTCGGGCTAGCGAGCGCTAGGGGGTAGCGCTCGCTAGCTTGACTCTCTGATCTTTCTTCCGGCGCCAAGGGGTAGCGCTTGCTGGGGGATAGCGAGCGCTACCCCAACGTTCTGTGGAAGGAATTATGCTGGGGTTAGCGACCGCTAGGGGGTAGCGCTCGCTAGCCCCCCTCTCTGTCCGTTCAACGTATTGCATGGGGTAGTGAGCGCTAGGGGGTAGCGCTCGCTACCCCCACGCTCTGTTGTGGGAAAATCCGTGGGGGTAGTGAGCGCTAGGGGGTAGTGACCACTATCCCCTTGTTCTTCCTAAGAGACCTAGTGATTACTAGGGGGTAGTGATCAATACCCCTATGGAATATCTTCACTCATTTTTCATGTCTTTTCGTCTCGTTTCTCTTTTCGAGTCTTGCTACTCCGTTTTTGTCAATCATAATCTACAATGCATCATATAGAAGACCAAAGCATCAATCCGAACAACAATAATCAACATTATGAATCTAAAATGCGAGAGAAACGAGACCAAAAATGGATAAAACAATTGTCATACTAATTATTTTCTTAACCTTCCATATGATCAGGGAACCATGCATATATTGAGTGTTTTTACTTAATTGGCATAATATATTATTTGGTATTTAACAGATAGACTGTTGAGTAGACATGCTAATTTAAGATGATTTTGTTGTCACAGATTGATTCCACATATTTGATGAGGGAGGATTACAACTTTGTCTCATGTTTATTTCTGAATCTAAAATCTTTGAACATGAATTTTCGGTATTAATATATGTATAGGGTGGTGGATGAAAATGGTTGTAAGTTATTTGCTGTCAAAATTGTTTTTTTTTTTTTTGGAAATGGTTGTAAGTACATTCATTGTTTGTTGCCTCTAGCATTATGTTATTCGTATGTATTGTGTAACTACAGTATCAACATCAGTGTTGCTCTCTACCGTAACTTTGGAGTCAATGATGTATTATATATGTATTATGCTAGTTGTGTTTTTAGTTAGACATCTTGACGTCAAGAATAACATGTCTTTACTCTGATTAAACGATTTACTCCAAAATTATGATTGTTGAATGCGGACTTGAGAATCTGCTCGGCTTTTGATGTCTGTTGAGATTATTTTGTTGAGATTATTCTCTTCACTATCTTTAAACTAGTTGTTGATCTTGGGACTTTCAACCAAAATATTGCAAGAGTTTTATCCTATGTCATTTTGGTGTATTTGTCACGACCCCAAGACGGGGTTGAGACGAATGTTATAACTTAAATAAATAAGGGTAATTTATGATGGAATAAGTCATGCAAATATTATCAATAATGATCGAAATCACTCTGAGTACCACATTTCCAATGTATGAGGACATTGAAAATGATCTATTTAAATAAACTAACTCTTGAGAAAGACCAAGAGTTAACGAGATCGAAGCATTTTCAAAGTTCAACATAAAGTAAGGTCCAAGCCATATAAGGCACAACAAAGTTTACTAACAACAATGAAAATTCAACTTAGAATAGTTTGAGGTTTGCTTATTGGAAATAAAAGAAATACTAGCTTGAAGGAGGGAACAACCTCGCCAACAACAACCTCCAACGCTAGCTCACCTACGCCCGCCTCTCAACCTGTGAAAAATATTTGAAAGAAATTTTGGGCTCAGTACTAATGTACCACGTAGATTTTTTGCCCCTTTTTCAGTGAAAAACTAACATAAACATTCATAAAAAGAATATTACATGCCCAACCATATGTTGCAAAACATTTTAAAACGAAAGTCCACCCTACGCATATGAAAACATAAATTATAACATTTTATCGAGCTCATTACCTTTTTTGCTCATTCATCGTGTTTCCTTATTGCGAATAGACGGGGAAAATCGAAGTCTTCCGCGAATAATCCCCTTTTGCCAAGACCGGGGAACCTGGCCAAGTTCACCCGATCCGAACTTTTTGTGTACACTACCTTGGCCGGATCCGGCTCAAGGCACAATTGTTAACTTCATCATTGGCAAAGCCAATCAACAGGTACGGTAAAACCGATCCGTCACATTTAGGATACACATGAGCAATACAAAAACTTGGCATGTAAATTCACATTTAATAAAATATTTGGAGCTCACTAGCTCGAAAATACCGTACTGTAAATAGGAAACCCACCTGAATCTTGTGGATTAGTTGAACGGGGAAAAGCACGAGTCACTTATCGGCCTGAACGGGACCTAAAATACAAGTCTCAACTTAGGAGGCTAATCGTACAAGTCATCCTTATGTCCTATTCCTACTCCCGGGTTTTTGACAAGAAATATTTATATATATATATATATATAATAGAAATATTTGTAAGTCATGCAATTAATTATATAACTATATTGTGATAAATTTTTGAAAAGAATGCTCGTGATATGCATGATGTTCGTGGTCATATATATCATGTAAACACATACTCAAGTTTAAGATCATTCATAAACTAAATAAACTTAAGTACATATGAATCTATAACTTAATTTTAAATGCTTTAAGGGATAACTCCTAACAATTTACACAATACAACTCATAAAATAAAATTAGATCTAATAATTATATAAGGAATTTATGTCACATATATCATATACACATAACATCTCACAATATGTTGCAAAAGAAACACATAATATAATTTAAGGTAGAGAAAGTATAATACTCTTATGAACAAGTTTATGACAAATTGTTCATTTAAATCAGTAGGTTTTGAAAGATCATAACTATCGACTCACATGTAACTAAAGACTCTAATGTATCAATCTAGAAAGCTACTGAAGTCATCTTTCATTTAAAAAATAGAGTAAAAAATATTAACTGAGAAAAAAGTTATTCAAAGTATACTAAGGTCTGCCCAAAACAGTTATCTTACGGACTGCCATTTTGTAAAATCCTTTAAAAATATTTATACTTGTTTAAAAGTGTTGAAAACTTACAGATATTATAAATATATAGTAGAGGAGGTTCTGTAAAAATTTCAACCAAAGTCGATTAATAAAATGCCATGAACGGAGACAATTAGTTCAGCTATGTGAGAAAACATTTCAGATTCATTCAACGTTTTTAGGGTATTTATTAAAAATATCAAATAAACTTAATTTTACCTAAAACTTGGTATGATTACTATATAAATATCCTAATATTCACAAAAAAATTTAAACATAATTTACACCTTCTTAAACCACATGAAACGATGATACAAAGTGTCACCATTTACAAAGGTTTTTACTTCAAACGATCTTCAAGTATTTTTCAAAAATCACAAACATTATATAAATATATGAAAATTAACAGTATATATATTCATATAGAAAAGTTTCCACATAAAAATGTTCATCATAAAAGGATAAGTAAATCATATCGAAACAAGCTGCATAAGTTATCTAAAAATAATGACACATGCTATATTTTCAGATTTTCACAATTGAGAGAGCTACTTCACGTATTTTTTTAAAATACCAAAAGAACTTACATTAAGTTGAAATTTTTCATACATACAGTTCACATAGCACGATTTTCATATAAAAAGTTTCAAAATAAATGGAGACGTATAACAATACGAAACATGCAGAGACTTATATCGAAAGATAATCGGTAGATTTGCAGGTTTCAACTATATCTTCTTCATGTTTCCTCACTTAAAACCTTAAAGATCCGATTTTTCTTAAATTATATCTCTGGAAAATATATATATATATATATATATCATCTTAAGACACAAATAGGAGTCATAGGAGTACTATATGCTTACATACCATACTCAACTTCAAAAGAACAAATAAATTTATGAGATAGAGTTCTACCTTTCTAGATAGGATGTAAGAACTTGAAAGAGCTTGAAGTGTGGATCCTCCTCCCTCCTAGATTGTTGAAGTAATGCAAGAATGTAGAAAGCTTGTAGGGGTGAGTGGAGTGATGTGAGGATGGTGATGGTGTGCAACAATGGAGGAATGAATACTTGGAGGTTGAGAGTGCTTCAATGGAGGTTGTGGAGGGGGAAGAGAGGTAGTGTGAGGGTTGTAAGAGAGAATGATTGTCTTGAAGATTGTAGAAGATAGGAAAGAGTGTGGATTTGGGTTGTCTTGCATGGAGGAGAAGAAGGTGACGGTTTGGAGTGTGGAGGAAGAATAAATTTTATTTTCCCAACAAATCACTCTCTCCAATCCTAATTATTAAGCCTAGATGTAGGATTTGTAGTATCTTTTATTTATATTTTGTATAAGTGTATTGTCATTTCAATTTCTATTGGAACTATCCTACAACCCACATATATAGTTGTTTATATATACTATAGTGTGTAATTATATAAACACATGCATGCATACAATCATGTATATATGTATTTGTGTGAGTGTGTTTAAATATATATACATTTATGCATACTCACCATCTATATATATGCTTATATAGTTTTGATTAATAAAATCACACATTTATAATCTAATTCCTTAAGCATTACAAGTTGAGATAAAATAACATGATAATTCCACATAAATAAAATGAAGAACACAATTATTTAATTTTTTTTCGGATTTTTACAGCATTTTAGAGATTTTTTTTTGCTATTATTATTCTACTTTGTTTCCTTATTGTAATGGGCAGGAAGAACCATTAAATCAGCAAATGAGATGAAATAAAAATGTATAAGGCATAGAATTAGTCTAACATGAGAAACCTATGGCTTATATGATTCATTTGAAGAATCAACAGAGGAAAAGAGCACTTAAAATGTGGTAAACTTTCTATACTTTTGAAATTTTAAAAGCTTGTAGTGAACTAACAGAAATTTAGTTCATTTTATTCAAAATACTTGAATTAATTCATTATTCTCTCATGTACAAGTGGATCAATAAATTTCAGTACTAGTCAAGATTACCTTCATCTCATCATCCTGATTTTCAAGGCAAATATGTGTTTTTATGGCGTGACTTTGTACTAATTACACATGTTATTACTTGGTAGAGCTTATCCCACTTGAGATAACACTAACCTTCATTGAGTTATTCAGCGGTATTTCTTTTACAAAATTAGTTGTTGGATAAGTTTATTATTCTAGTTGGATTGAATACTCATGCTCAACTTGGGAAAAGGACTTCATAATTATGTTAAACGAATTGAGTATGTCTTCTCGTATGAACATCCTTTTTGACAGTTTTAAAAATCTTAGTACGATGTTGCTATTATTACTTGCACTGAGGGATATGCTAATTCAATTTGTTTCTTCTTCCTTAAAGTGCACGAAGAGAAATGTTTTATTAGAATTATGCATCTGGTTATATAGCATGTTACATGTTAAATAGTGTGACTACGTATTAATTCTTATTGAGTTTTAATGTTGCTATTTCTTATGTTATGTTTATGGATTATCTGATACGTCTCGTTGATGTATCAACTTAACATAACTTTAATTTGTTGAAGGCTTTATAATTATTGCTTTTGCACGCATATACGCATTTTCAGTTCTGGAAATTATTGTTTCAATATACTAGAAAGTTAACGATGATTTTTAGCGACCCTCATCTCATAAAATACTTTTTGTTGGCTCCTTATATTCTCATTTTTTTTTACTATTGCTTGAATTGTTACTCTTGAAGTAACACAATTAATATTCTTGAAAAACATAACAAAATATTTGATAATATTCAAGAATAACGAAATGAGGAGCACTACCACAATGAAAGTATTTATATTATCGGCTCCTGAAGAGCTAATTAATCTAATCTTTTAAAAACTTATCTTTATCCAAATATTTGCATATTGTGGTCATCGATACAATATTAAATCAAAAACAATTGAACTCCAAGGCCACATCTGAGAGTGAGACATTATATAATGTCTGTGTAGTGATTGAATAGAAACACTCAACTGTGGCATAACTAGTTCAAATTATTTCATAAATCAATGCTTTAGAATATTCAATCCTTGTAGCAGCGACCGATCTTGCTCTTTTCAATTTTTGGTCTCATATTCTGGGTGTGCCATAGAGAAATATTCTCGTGACAGTGGAATATCTCTGAAAAGGAATCAGATGCTTCCCTTAGTTTATTAGCGTATTTAGCTATAAAAGCTATCTAGTATCATGCTGCAAAAATTATATTTTAAAGACCCAAATTATTCTCAAATGATAGAGGCATGAGTGTTGGGTCGCCCCCTTATATAATTAGTGTGTGATATAAATAAATCATTTCCCATCTGCTTTTTATTTATCATCAGCAAACGTACCGAACAAACTCTAGGAAAATAAATTCATAGTCCATTGAAAAGAATTATCTAGAGTCAATAATTGATGATCAATTTTTAATGGTACATTTATTATCTAATCCCACTAAAATAATATTTCCGGCATTAGGGGATAATATAATAAGATAAAAGAATGTCCTGAAAATCTTGTTGGTATCTATAAGCATCAAGATGAGAATCGATCTTGTTGTACTTTTCAATGTCTGGAACTATACGCTCTAGGCACCTATAGAAACCATTCTTTATCTCAGGGTGCTCAGAAACATTAGGACTACACCTATATCGAGGATTAAGATAATATCCAGTCGCATGTAAATCCCTATGCAACTGATTATCCCACTTTTGGTCGATGATATCCCAAATCTCCTTATAATCAGATTCCCTTTTGTCGAGATTCATTGCAATCTTTTCTTTTGCCTCATCCATAGCTCCATAAATGAACCCCATTGTCGGTGTCCTCTCACCATCGACAATCTTCAATACTTCAACTAGTGGCTTTGTGATTTTAATAGCATAAACCACACTAGGCCAAAATGTGTTGTCATTCATGACAATCTTCTTCACATTTTTGCCATCTTGTTTCTTAGCCCAAGCACAATCCGACCATTCCTAGATACAAACATAGATTGTAATGGTTGCTTCAGTTCCAACATACTCTCCAAGGTCAAGAAAGAAGTAGCGAATCGTGTCGCAGCTGGTCGGATGAGATCCTTATTGGCAATCTTTCTAAAAAGACTCAAGACCCATTGATGATTATATATGAAGTTGCCCACTTTCTTCGCCTTCATCACAACATTTTTGTGTTGTGGTACCTCGCCGATCTTTTCAAGCATCAGATCAAGGCAATGTGTTGCACACGGAGTCCAGTACAAACTCTTCCTCTTCTCCATCAATAAACGGTCTGCTGCTTTGTAGGCACTTGCATTGTCAGTTGCCACTTGAACAACATGTTCTTCTCCAATCTCTTCAACAACAACATCAAGTAATTCGAATAATTTGTGAGCATCTTTCACACAATCTGATGCGTCTATTGTTCTAAAAAAGACAGTCCCATATTGATTGTTCACAAGAAAGTTGATGAAACTCCGGTTTCTCATATCGGACAAGCCATCCGATAGTATTGAAACTCCAATTTTCTTTCATGTTTCTTTGATCTCATCCACATATTTGGTTGTTGTTTTCACTTCTTCATCCAATATCCAACCTCTAAGTTCAGCCATGGTTGGAGGCATAAGTCCTCGACCATAGTTTGCGATTGATCGAATCATGCTAAAAAACGATGGGCTTCTTGCAGCATTAAATGGAATCTCATTCTCGTAAAAGAACCTCCTAATATCTAAACAGACTATGCTCTTTAGCATTTTTGGGAGTTATCAAATGACCATTTGTCATTTGCATCATTTCCCGTCACATATCGATCTGTGAGGCCTCTTATACCTCTATTGCTCAATGTAGGAGTAGGACAAGAGCCCTCATCCTCCATTGATATTTTTGTGCCACTGCCACGAGCACCAAAATATGATCCGCTATCCATCATCTCATCAAAATTCATTTGCCTATGATGTTTTGTATCTTTATAAGCTTTTAAATTTGTCGTCATCTCATCAGGAACTTCTTTAGGGACTATGTCACATGCTTTTACACCTTTATGTGTGCCTGCAAGATGATTCTTTACTCTATACACTCCTCATGTGATTCTTTTGTTGGGAACCCCATGAATTTATATTTGTTTTGATGATGTTTCTCGAAACTACACTTAGATATTTTTGAAACCAAGTAGTTATTGTCATCTATTAAGGATTATCCTAAGTGTAAAAGAAGCAGATCGTTTTGGTACACAAATAACGATCTGTATTATTCTAGTTAAAGGTATCCTAGACACAATGATTACTATGATATCAAGTTTCTCTCTTGTAAGTCAGCTAGCTATTAATATAAGGAGCAGATCGTTTTTATGTATTAAATAACGATCTGCTTCCCATATAAGCAGCTCGCTGACACTTGTTTATAGTTTCTATTTGTAGTTCACATTTCAACAGATCACAAATGTAAAAGTAACTTGAAGTTTTCGAGTTGACTTATAACGATCTGGTTCTCTAGACTAGAATTAGATTTTTCGTAGGATCAAAAAAATATGCTTGTTATATTTTACAAGCATTTGAGCAGCTCGTCCAAAAAGGAGGAACAGCCCGCTGCTCCTAACCTACAGCAGATCGTTCAAGTCATCATAAGAGGATGAAGCAGCTCGTTCAAAAGAAATACATCAACCAACTGTTAGCTCAAGATCGTATTGTTTCAAAAATGATCTTATCATCTCTACCATACATATAGCAGATCGTTTTATACCAAAAACGATCTGGTCGCTTCAGTCAATGGAATATGAGATGACGTTATAACACAAATGACAGCGAGCTGGTATAACATCAAATTCAAGCTGCTCCTCAAAGTAACTACGGTGGACTGCCGACATACCTAAATTTGTCACAAGCCAACCACTCCGTGTATTGTCACATCAACAAGCATGCTTTAAGGAATAAAGTACAAGGATATCAAAATTCTAGTACGGTGAATCATTCCCAGTATGGCAATACATTGAGAAATCTCATGAAAGGTGGTAACCACTCTCATTTTGACAGCGCGTGCTTCAACAACACTGCCATGCATTTAATGCAGTCATTAATGCGATGAAGAAGGACATCTTCTTCTCCAACGGATAGTTTTCTTCAAAAGGCTATAAATACCACCTTCACCTCCAGGAACGAGTAAGAGAATTCACGATTACAAAGCTCAAACTCTGCTCAAATATCTTCAAATATCCAAAGCTCTATAAGCGCTCCTTCAAGCTCTAGTGGAATTTCATTCATTAAGTCTGTTGATGCATCTGGCATTGAGACAAATGCTGAAAATTTGAGCAATTTATTTGGTGAAATTGTGGAAATGGTTGGTTCAAGTAATGTAGTTCACATGGTTACACATAATGCTAGCAATTATAAAGTTGTCGAACATTTGTTATCTGATAGATATCCACATATTACATGGTCACCATGTGCATCTAATTGTATTAATTTGATCATGAAAGATATTGTTGAGTTACACATATCCAAGACCTTACCATTTTGTCATCTAAAGTTACGTCATTTGTTTACAATAACAAATGGACTTTGAATTGTTTGAGAAAAAGAGAGGGATGGGGAGAAATTATCCGACTTGGAGATACTCGTTTTGCTACTACTTTTATTGCATTAAAAGTTTAAATGACCATAAAGATGATTTGCAAATATTGGTAACATATCAAGATTTTAAAAGATACTTGAAAAAGGAAATAGCAAAAGAAGTTCAATAAATTGTCTTGGATGAAAGATTTTGGAATAATTGCTATATACAGAATGATATCAAATGCCTTTTTAGAAATAAAGAGAGTTTATATCAGCAATACATTAGCATCATTGATGCTAGATGGTATAGGATGTTGAGGAAAAGCTTACATGTTGATGCGTATTACTTGTACCCCTGTTATATGATTGGCTTGTCGGACACAATTGACAAAAAAAATAGGAAATGAGTGTTCGGGCATATGGAATGAGATACCTATTTTTCTTTTTTGAGATAGATAAAAAAGTTTTTCAAGACCAGCTGCTTTGAAGGTCGCAAGGACAACTCGACCAGGTATTATTTTAATTAAATAAGAATAATGTTTATATATATATATATAATTAATTATCTAATTTAGTAAATATGTTATTTTGCTAGACGAGTGGTGGAAATTATTTGGTAGTGATCAGAATTTTAAATCTGGATGTGAACAAAACTAGAATGTCTTTGAGCGCATCCATACAAAGAAAAGAAATAGATTGGAGAAGGTGATTTAGTCTATGTTCATTATAATTTGCTCTTGCAAAATAGGTATGTGTATTTTAATTAATATCATATTTTTTTGTAAATTATATTTTTATTATAAAATTTGTATGTGTATTTTAGGTAAATTTTAGCAAAAGACCATCATCCGGTGGATTATGAAAGCATTGATAAGATAGACTTTTGGACAGTGAAAAAAGAAGTGGAGAGAGAGAACTTGACTATGATGAATTATTATTTGTAAATAATACTCTAATATATTTATTATTAAAAAATTTGTTTATTTTATTTTTCTTGTTTTTCAGATATAGAAAAAGATGACGAGACAATTGGCGATGCAAATTTTGAATGTTTTGGTCGTGGAATTGACTTTCAAAATTGTAATCTTAATGATATCGAGGACGACGATGACCGGATGAATTAAAATGTGTAATAGTTTTAAGCATTTTCAAGATTTCATTTTGTTTTAATAGCTAAACCATCTATTGAGATGTTTTTGGAACTTGATGTGCAAAGCTAGACGTGGAGGATTGTAAGACATTTGACTCGATTTTTGGACGAGCAATCATTATCTGTTCATAGGATGTTTTAAAATTTCTTCCTAAAATATTCTAGTACTTTTACTACCTTAACAATTTTCTTTAATATAGATTATAATTGGTTTACATATAATAAATATATAAAATAAATAGGTGTATACGGATCGTCCGGTTTTTTTTTAACGGATCGACCGGTTGAACCAGTGACTCAATGAACCTCTTTTAAAACCGGTTATCAAACCAGACCCGTCTTTAAAATAGTGGTTCCACACAATATTTAGATTACAACACCATACAATTAGTTGTTACCTAAAAACGAAAGGAGAAAACGATTTGTTTTGCAAACTGCAAAAACTAATCTAGCTGGGCTGGATGTATAAACAAGGCCCAATTACTTTATAACCTAACATATAAATCATTTCGGCCCAACTTAAATCTTATTAAATTCTATTTCCCAACCCTAAATTCTCCAATTTGTACAAACCTCAGCAGCTAAAGATATTTTGATAATTTTTCAGAAAATACCTCATATGAAATATGCAATAAGTATCATTAGGCCAAATATCACGAAACATGAAAGAAAATATAAAATTGTTGTAGAAACTTTTCTACTTTTCATCATTTGATGATGTCTGAAATCCATAATGTAAATAAAGTAATTAGATTAGATGATTGAGAATCATCCAAGAGCGAGGTAGACAAATATCAATCTTAAAACATGATGACCAATTCTTAGTCTTATTTTCTATTTTCGTTTATAGTTTATTGGAATGAAAAATTATATTTATTCAGTCAAAGATGTCTCCCACTTGACACAATATTGACATACTGTAGGAAACTACATTAGAAAAAAAAAAAATTAAAACTTGTATCTTATCTTTACAAATTATTAGTTCTATATCATTCAGCTAACTACTTGTCTAGTGTCGGCTCCAATTAATCCCATATATTTAATTTGTTTTTTTAGACAAATCAAACCAAAACATATAAGATCTCATGCAATAAACGAGTTCATCTTTTAAAAATTGTATTCACAAATCGTAAACCACAAGCAAAAAAAACTCCTATTTAATTTAGGTATACCCTCCATGAAATGGTATCCCATCACCCTGAACCACATATTTTTCTTATTTATTTTTTAATTTTAATTATCTTAACAAGGAGAATCTAATTTATACTACTAGTATTTATTTATTCAGTAATAGAAAAACCCAATAATTAAAAAAGAAGAAAAAAAGAAAAAAGAAGCATGATTAGCAAAATAAGCAAACAAACCGCTACGAAATCTTTATGTTGAAATGTTTAAATATGGATATTTCGATAAATATATAAATACAAATTAATTATTTTGGGAGACGAATATATCATATATGATGAGTGTTGTGTATAATTATAAACAAACTCAAATACGTATAACAAATATATACACGCCTATGCACACACCATTGCTGCTGCAATGAACTGTTTTGTGCTCGCTCATTCGTTCTAGCAGAAGATCCGTTGCTGCAAAAAGTTCCAAGCTTGCTAATGCCTTTCTCGGATTATGCTTTCCGTGTAATTCAAGTCATTTGAATTGCGTTTCGCGATTTCTGTTTTCCTTTTCGATGAGAGGCGATCTTCCTTGAGGTAAGGATTGCGGCTCCGGATTGCTGTGTTTTGTTTGCCTTAATAGATCTAATTATCAATGTTTTGATTGTAATCGAGTTTAGTGGTTTGTTAATTGCTTTATGGCAGGCCTCTTGGATCAGGATTCTTCTTAGTCGAAGTAAATGAAAAAGCGGTGATATTTTTCTACTCAGGAGATACTTTTGAAGCAAACGATGAAGAGGTCTAGAGATGATGTGTTTTTGAGTTCTCAACTCAAGGGCACTGCCATTCCTTCTCCAACTGAACCGTAAGTTTTGTAATTTCCTTTCATGTGACCGTTTACTTTTTGCCGGTGATTTTTTTTATTTGATTTTATCTATGAGTTTGATCTTGCTGTAGAGTTTTCCAATGTTTTGCTGTTTTGTGAAGTATACATATCGATGATTTGGTGTATTGTTTTCGCAATTATCTGAAAGTTCCGAGCTTTCCTACTTCACGGTCTTTATATTATGCTACGTCTTGTTTTTACCGTTCTAGAAATTATGGCCGTTACGGATTGGGCACATCTTGTTTCAATCTAATATTGAGGGATTGCATGAGTCTGATTGTGGGAAGAAGCGACAATATTTTTTAAGTTATTTGGGAAAACTTGATGCTGATATAGATGCTTTGGAAGATTGGCTTTCTTCTGTTCCTTTTATTTTAAGTTAAGATAATGGTTATGTATCATCATTGATATGAAACTTGCTTATGTGAGGTGAGGAAACATAGCTTCCTTGTATTGTGTGTTCTCATGGATTTTGAATTTGCATTTTTTTTGGGGACAATGAAGTGCTAGGCAAACCCAGATGTCAACTGCAAAGAGTGCACAAAAGCTCCAGACAACTGATGCCTTGTCATATCTTAAAGTTGTGAAGGAAAAATTTCAGGACAAAGGAGACATGTATAATGAGTTTCTTGATGTCATGAAAGAGTTCAAGTCCCAAAGGTAGAACTGTGCTCCTTTTTATTTTTTATTTTTTTTTGTAATTTACTCCAGATTTCCTGATTTTAATTTGTTTATTTCTGGTTGGCTGTACTGGATGTAGACTTGATACAACTGGTGTTATAGTGAAAGTGAAGGAATTATTTAGAGGGGACCGAGATCTAATTCTGGGTTTCAATGCTTTTCTACCAAAGGGATACGAAATTACCCTCCCACCAGAGGATGAACCACTTCTTAAAAAGAAGCCAGTAGATTTTGAAGAAGCAATTGGTTTCGTAAACAAAATAAAGGTGCAGCAGCAAAAACATTATGCCACTATAGTCCTGTGCTTTCTGTTTCTCCATCAGAATTTGTGGTCTGACCAGTTCTAAACTAATTGCAGACTAGATTTCAGGGTGACCATGATGTATACAATGCATTTCTTGATATCTTGAATAAATACAGAAAAAATAATATGTCAATATCAGAAGTTTATCAGGAGGTATTCAACATGAAATACATATTCTTAATGTTCATAATGTAAACAGGTATAATGTTCAAGAGTTGTGATTTCTTGATGTTTGTTTGTAGGTTTCAGTTCTTTTTCAGGATCATGCTGACCTACTTGTAGAGTTCACTCACTTTTTACCTTATACTCAATCTGGAAGAATCTTGCAGAAGAATATTGGAGGCTCTCCCGTGACTACGTCACGGCTCATTGAGCAGGTAATTTTATCTTCTGTGAATCAGTGGTTTTGTGCTTGACTTATTTTATGGAAGTAAATAACCATCTATCACACATTTATTGTAGAAGCCTGCTGGAGGCGAGAAGTATATAAATTGCACTGACTCAGAACAAGGGCGAGTTTGTAAAAAAGAGCAGGATAAAAGAGAAGGCAGAGACAAAACTGAGCGTGATTATGATGATAACTCGGAGTGTGAAAGAAAATCTGCTGTCGGGGATGATTCTGCTAATGACCAGTTTCATAAAGGTAAGTGCAGTAAGATTCAGCTTGTGTACCTTAAACAGTTCTCATGATTCTCAGTGTAGATCCAATTTGTCGAACTCACACTAATTATCTGAACTCAGTCTTAAGCTGTTTCTCTTCTTTTTTCTGTTTTATAAGCAGTTATTATCTGCAAGTTTTTCTCACCATTAGAATATGAAGAAGTTACTCTCATTGTTACTGAAATTTCTATTTTGAGTTTTTGTTAGAGAATTATAGATTTCATCATTGCATTTTTTCTATTTATGAGGTTTTATTACATCTTTTTTTTGCGGATATCTATCTACATGTAGTTCCAGTGTTCACATGTATTTTGCTCAGGGGCAGAGGATCCAATGTCTATTTTCTGTGGGAAAGTGAAGGAAAGATTGAAAGATTCCGAAGATTACAAGAAATTTTTGGACTGTGTTCGTTCGTATAAAAGCAAGTTTGTCACGCTGCCTCAATTTCAGATGCTGGTGAACTTTTCTTCCGACACTTGTCCTTTCAGTTAATTCCAGTTTACATCTTTCCTCCAATTTGGAAAAAATATTTTTCATTTATATTTTCAGAATGGCATATTAATTCATCACCATTTATGGCAAAATAACATTGCTGAGAACATGGATAGAAACACTTTCTGATTTTTTAGTTTAAGGTTAGTTACACAAACTTTGGGGTTGTTCGTAATTCAACGGAAACTTTTAATTATAGCAATTTCATTGAATACTTTCTCAATTGTTGCAAATTGATACAGTGTCACCATGCCATGGTCCTACTTTTTACGTGCACAATCGCTAATATAACAAAAATATATCAATTTGTGTATTCATTGCAATGCCAAGAAACTTGTGCTTGAAAGATGAACACTTTTTAGTTAAAATATGCATATAGCCCCAAAGTTTGTGTATGTACCCTTATCTTTATGACATGCAATTTTCCTATAATAAAAAACATCAAGCTATATGCACTGGTAATTCTAATCTCTCTCAAGGGGGTCTGTACCGATGAAGTGATGATAGAACCTGAAACATAAATATGAATCAATTGACATTTTAAAAACTAGAAAAGAGATTTGCTTGCAACACGTCAAGTATTTCACTATTTGTCTTATAAATTATATGTACGGTTGGATTGCTAATCGGGGTAAACTTGATCTGTACCAGATTGCTAGTTTACTGGGATCACATCCAGACCTTAAGGAACAGTGTGAAGATTTCATAACATATGTTGAGAAGACAGGTAAGAAACATTTGTTGTTTTTTATGTGTTTCAGATATTGTCTAGCATTAAACCTAAAATAGAAATAATTGTTATGCCGGTATTACATTCTTATCCTGAATGACCTATTGTTATCTTTGTACTTATTGTTGCTATGGGATGATATTTAGAAGTCTTAAATTTGTAACCAATATAGTTTATTCCAGGCAAACAGAATTTGAGATCTTTAAAGGCAGATGATCGTGAAGCAGAAGAGCATAATAAGGAAGATACTAATAAAAATAAAGATAACGACAATAGAGAAAGGGATAGATATGACAAAGGTGTCCAAGGACAGAAGCTGTCAACTACAAAGGAGAAGTATATGGCGAAACCCATCCATGAACTCGATCTCTCTAACTGTGAAAGCTGCACCCCAAGTTACCGATTTCTTCCTAGCAATGTAAGTATTGTAATTTAGTTTTACATGTCTGAATATTTTGGGTCACTTTTGCTCATCCCATCAGCGTTCACCAATGCAGTATCCTATTCCATCAGTGAGTTGGAGAACAAGGATTGGTTCTGAAGTGCTGAATGACCATTGGGTGTCTGTTACTTCAGGAAGTGAAGATTATTCATTCAAACATATGCGCAAAAACCAATACGAAGAAAGCCTCTTCCGTTGTGAGGATGACAGGTAAGAGTTTTTCAGGGGATTCTGGGACATATATTCTTTACTTCTACTTGTCAGGAAATGCTGTTAGTACAAATGAAGAATCTTTTGCCATTTAAAGCTTCTTTCATCCATTTCTTCAATAGTATAGAGGGGGGTTCTGGTCTTTTCATAAGCACTGAATTTGAGAATTTGTGCTTTTATTATGATTCCAGGTTTGAACTGGATATGTTGTTGGAATCTGTGAATGCAACAACAAAGCGTGTTGAAGAATTGCTAGATAGTATGAATTCTCATACTTTCAAGACAGAAAGTGCATTTCACATTGATGATCACCTGACAGGTATGCACCATTGAATGCCTAATAATTTCTCCGAGTAAATTTATGTTGTTGACAGTTGAATCAAAAATTCACTTTTATCTTCTTTTTTTTCAGCTGTTCACCTTCGATGCATTGAACGTTTATATGGTGACCATGGACTTGACGTAAGGGATGTGTTGAGGAAGAACGCACCCCTTGCGCTGCCTGTTATATTAACTCGGCTGAAGCAGAAACAGGAAGAATGGGCAAGGTGCCGTTCTGATTTCAATAAGATTTGGGCTGAAATTTATGCGAAAAACTACCACAAGTCACTCGATCACAGGAGCTTCTATTTTAAGCAACAAGATACAAAGAACTTGAGTGCTAAAGGTAATTTTGAATTACACTGTATTGCTATTGACTAGGCTTCTTATAACATTGCCTGAGGTTATGTTTCTTTTTTGCTGGCAATATAATTTGGGTGATGGTTTCTCTCCATTCAGCATTCTTGGCTGAAATCAGAGAAATAAGCGAAAAGGATCAGAATGAAGATGAAAAGATTCTCTCCATTGGTGCTGGATATAGACAACCGACCAAACCTCAAATGAAGTTTGACTATCCGGATCCTGACATTCAAGAAGATCTATATCAGCTCATGAAATATGCTTGTGGAGAAGTTTGTACACCTGAGCAGCATGAAAAAGTCATGAAGATTTGGACGACATTCCTTGAACCAGTGTTCGGCGTTCCTTCTCGTCCTAGTGTCCTGGATATCAAAGACACATTAAACAATGATTCAGCTCAGACATTGGCCAATTTTGGTGAAGGGAATGGCTCCCCTGCTGGCGAGGCTGCTGCTTCAAACAATTGCAGATCATCAGATACGTCGAAAACCAGAGGTGAAAATATTCCTACTGAACAATCCCGTTGCAGCAGAATACTAACAGGACATGGAATTAATGGGATCGAGAATGGTGGTTCTCCTTGTGTGAATAATGCTGCTTCTGAGGTGGATATATCATATAATGCAACCAAAAATGGAGGCATGCGGACTGATGCTAGTTTAGTACCTGCTATGTCTGGGACCTGCAAACAAAATGTCTTATTTGAACAAGTTACTAGAATTGCTACAGAAGAAAAGAACACAAAGGAGGAAAATGGTGTGGATTTGCAGATTGGTTGTAATATCTATGTGTTTTCCATTACTTATATCCACGTATGTTATATCTAACTTTTTGGGACATTCTCTATATTATTCTACAGGATCAGGAAGTATTGGTGGTGATCGTGGGACTATGGTAATGCTGAATAACAAACTACAGGTATATTAGAATCATTGCACATATTTAAAATCTCAATCAGTACTACATAAAAAAGAGCAATCAGCAATGAAATGAAATGAGTGGTCCAAATGTTGATAACAAGGTCAAACAAATACTAGTTATCAAGATATTTAGAGAAAAAAAAAACAAAAAGAAAATGAGGAGCAGAAGATTTTGTAGGTAAGAATGGAGGATAAATATAAGTGTTACATCTGAGAGCAGACAATACCAGTCTTGTTAAGCAGAAACAAAGTTGAAAGTAAAAGTTCTATTTTGCTTTTTGATGAAGCCTCCATCACTTATTCTATCAACTTGATGCGGGTAGCTCTAGTGATGGAACGCGTCACGGGCCTGCGAACCGGATGAGGGGTAGCCGTGGGGTGGGATGATTTAGCTATGGTTACTGACTTTCAATAATTAGTGAGGGTGAGACAGGGAAATAGGAACTATAATCCTGTAAGTTTGAGTAGCAAAGAAGTAGGAATTTTTTATTGAGAATTCCTCTAACTCCCTATGATTTATTTCTTGCTTCAAACTTGCATACCTCCCACTTTATTCCACTAGCCTTTATATAGGCTTGAAAAATCCTAGATAGGAAAATAATAGAAAAGGAAACATAATAATTCTAAAAGCTAGAAAATAGCAATGTTCTAAAAATAGTTCAATCTCCCAAATCAAAGATTCCTGATTGTCAATCAGTCTCAATCACTTCCCCAGAATGATTGTTTTGATTTGCTTGATTTATGCTTTTCTTTCTTTTGCTATAATGATGACCTATGAATGCATCATTACTCCCTCCGTTGAAATCAAGCTTGTCCTCAAGCTTGAAGTTAGGGAAGTGGAGTTGGAACTCCTCTAAGTTTTCCCAAGTAGCGTCATCCTGATGCATGCCTGCCCATACCACAAGCACTTCTTTTACTCCCTTGTTCACGCGACATCGTAGCACCTCTTCCGGTTGTGGCAGGAGCTTTCCAGCATGGAGGACAGGTAGTGTGGGGACTTCTTCTGGTGGTGTCCCTTTAAATTTCTTAAGCATCGTAGCATCATGGGATGTTGGGTCTCCTGTCCACGTTACCATTCTCCCCCGCAAAGAGAAAGTGACCCTGTGCTCCCGAAAATTACACATAATATCTCCAAGTTCCTCTAACCATTGTACTCCCAGAATGATGTCAAAGCCGGTCAATGGTAAGACAAAAAGATTAATAAGAAAATTGACACCATCCTTACTGAGTGTCACTTGTTCACATACACCTGTGCTAAGAAGTTTTTCGCCGGTCGCTACTGCCACTCGAAAGTCCTTGCGAGGTGTGATTGGTAACCCAAGTGAGAGAGCGGTGTGGGTGTTGACGAAGTTGTGGGTGCTTCCAGAATCAATCATGGCTATCACACATGTATCTGCCACTTGCACTTGTATTTGTAGAGTATTTGGATGTTGAAGTCCCGCCATGGCGTAAAGAGAGACTGTGGGTTCGGCGTGACTGTCACCCCCTTCTTCTTCTTGATCATCCTCAATCCAAAGGCAGAACAGTTTTTTGCAGCGATGCCCGGGAACGTAGGTTTCGTCACAATTATAGCACAACCCTTTTGCGCGTCTTTCGGCTGCTTCAGATTTGGATAGCTGCTTGATAGACGGGGGTAAAGTCGTGCGTGTTGAAGAAGGATTCGCAGCTGTTGTCAGATGAGTAGTGGGAGGCGGTGACTCAGTCGGAAATTTGGGAGGCAGACGAGGTTGTCTAGATTGAGTGGAAGTCCATAGTTGGAGTTTCCTCGCAAATAGTCGTGCGATGCTGATGGCCATAGTCAGATTTAATGGCTTTTGATATTCAACATCGAGGCGCAGAACTTCGTCGAGGCCAGCTGTGAAGATCGAAACTTGATACTCCATACGTAACGGTGGAACACGAGCTAAATGACTTTGGAAATCCTTAATGTAATCCTCAACTGGCCGACCGTGTTGCTTGAGATTTGATAAATCACCCAGTGGATTTGCACCGCCTGGAGGTCCAAAGCGTTGAAGACAGTAATCCCGAAAATAGTCCCAAGAAAGATGAGGTTGATCTTGGCGCAAGTGGTGATACCACAATTGAGCATCTCCTGTGAGGTAGTAGGCGGCAGTAGAGACTCGCTTTGCTGGTGGGACATTTTGATTCATAAAGAATAACTCGCAACGGTATAACCAACTGAGTGGATCCTCGGTTCCGGAGAAAAGAGGGAATTCGAAACGCGGTCCTGGAGCCGTGGGTGGGAGCGCACCTGTGACGTTATGCCCGGTTGGTATCTCTTGGTCTGCCGAACTAGATTCATCAGCCGGTGACTTGCTGTTGTCGACAACCAGTTGTTCCACCAGTTTTTCCCCAGACGGTTGATGGATTCCTTCAGATTAGAAACTTCTTTTTTCGATGCAAATGAATCGCCCATGACGCCGGCAACGGAACCAATGATGCGGGTAGCTCTAGTGATGGAACGCGTCACGGGCCTGCGAACCGGATGAGGGGTAGCCGTGGGGTGGGATGATTTAGCTATGGTTACTGACTTTCAATAATTAGTGAGGGTGAGACAGGGAAATAAGAACTATAATCCTGTAAGTTTGAGTAGCAAAGAAGTAGGAATTTTTTATTGAGAATTCCTCTAACTCCCTATGATTTATTTCTTGCTTCAAACTTGCATACCTCCCACTTTATTCCACTAGCCTTTATATAGGCTTGAAAAATCCTAGATAGGAAAATAATAGAAAAGGAAACATAATAATTCTAAAAGCTAGAAAATAGCAATGTTCTAAAAATAGTTCAATCTCCCAAATCAAAGATTCCTGATTGTCAATCAGTCTCAATCACTTCCCCAGAATGATTGTTTTGATTTGCTTGATTTATGCTTTTCTTTCTTTTGCTATAATGATGACCTATGAATGCATCACAACTATAGACATATTTTCCACCACTGTATTGTAACATCATGATCGTGATATTATTCATATGTAATTCTTCCATATTTTTCGTCTGATGAGTGAGGCTTCTGAATTCTGATTGTGTAATTCATGTACTAGTTTGGGTCTTTGGGCAATGCACTTATTTTCTCTGATTGCCTGCATTTAACTTCACTTTCTTTATTTAATAATTAGTTGGATAGTATATATACTTTACTTGGTTTAGCTTTTTCTAAACGAATAGGATTTTGAGTCGGACACTTTTATCAAGTTAAACTAATGGAATATGGACATTTTACCCTAAATGTTCTTTTCGCTTCTTTTTGGAGAAAAAATGAGGTTGTAAGTTTTTGTTTTAGAAACAAACCAACGGCAATAACAACCAATGAATAAATAAACGGTCAAACAAATAACAAAGAACTATAGAAGTTCCTGGTATTTGTAAGGCAAAGAAAAGCAGGATCAATGTTCTTACGTGGCTCGTTTTCTTATCATTCTAAAGTTTGACCTTTGCTGTAAAATAATTTGTACTAAGTTCTTATTTTGTTTTCAGTGTCATATATAGTGTTATTAACTCTTGATGATGCAGGGTGGTCTTTTTAGGAAACTTACTTCCTCTTCAGTTGAGGGAATCCAAACTCAGAAATCCCACAATGAAGTTATAGGTTTCAGTAAAGGTGAACGAGAAGAAGGCGAATTATCTCCAATCAAGAATCACGAAGATGATATTGTGGCTGCATTAGGAGAAGCTGCGTACAGTTCAAGTAAAAGTACTGAGTGTACTAGAAGAACCGGAGGAGAACCAATTGAGGAGGAAGGAAGAGAAAATGATGCTAATGCAGACGATGAAGGTGAGGAAAGTACTAAGGGATCATCAGACAGTGAGAATGGCTATAAAATTGCCAACGTTTCGGCAACTGATTCAGCTGATAGAGACGAGCACTCCCCTGGGGACCACGATGAAGATGAAGACCACGATGAGAATGATAATAAGGATACGAGTGAAGGGGAGGCAGAAGGTGTGGCAGATACACACGAAAATGAGGGAACAGTTCCATTTTCTGGTCACATCCTACATACTGCGAAGCCTCTCTCGACGAAATTGCCTGTGGCAGTACCTGTTAAAGAGAAGAACTCAGAGATTTTCTATGGAAATGATTCTTTCTATTTGCTTTTCAGACTTCACCAAGTAAAGTTCATCTACTATTACAGTTAGTTTTATACATCGTACAAAATGCTTTGCTTTCTCACTCACAATCAACTCTCTTTTCTTTCTTCAACAGATTCTGTATGAGCGAATGCATAGTGCAAAGTTACATTCGTCATCTCCAGAAAATAAATGGAGGATCTTGAATGATTCGAGTCCAAGAGATTCATATGCTAGGTAGTTTTCTTGATTTTTCAATCATTTTTGTTTCCTTTTCTTGGGTCGAATTACTAAGTCTTTACTAATAAAGTCAAACTAACTGCATGGAACAGATTTAAGGATGCACTCCATAGTTTGCTAGATGGATCATCTGACAATGCAAAGTTCGAGGATGATTGTCGGACTATTATTGGTGCTCAATCCTACATCCTCTTTTCATTAGACAAACTAATACATAAACTTGTCAAACAGGTAACATCGTTCGATTTATTTCTCTTGTATGCACCGCATATTTCTATGATTTCTGCAGTTTGTGATAAAAGATTTGCCTTTTTTATTCTATAGTTGCAAACAATTGCAAGCGAGGAGATGGAGAACAAACTCATTCAGCTATATGCATACGAAAGATCAAGAAGTCCTGCAAAATTTGCTGATGCTATTTATCATGAAAATGCACGCTTTCTTCTTCCTGAAGATAACTTGTACCGAATAGAATGTGTAGGTTTTCTGATTCATTCTCGTTTCATTTAAAATGTTCTTGCATATATAGATGGCCAATACCTCTTATACTTTTTACGAACTTCTGCTGCAGGCACCTTCTCCAACGTGCTTGATGGTACAGCTAATGAAAAACGAGCACGACAAACCTGAAGAGACAGCCATTTACATGGAACCCGCTTTTGCAGCATATCTGAACGACGAACTGTTATCAATTACTCCAGAAAGAAAGGGAAAGAATAAGATATACTTGAAGAGGTAAGGACACGACATTCCAAAGAATTTTCCATCAAACATGTAGATTTTTTAGAGAGGAGATAAATTAAATAATATATGCAGAAACAAAAGGAAATTTTCGAGTCACGACAAGATCCCCAATATCTCCAAAGCCATGGAACAGCTTGTAACTTATAATGGTCTTGAAATCAAGGTTTCCTGCAATACACTAAAGGTACATTCTGTGTATTTCTATGAGAAACATTAACATAAATACCCATCAACACTTTGCTAAATTATTATGCTTTTTGTGGCATAGGCTGCTTATGTAATAGGCACGGAAGATTTCTTGTATCGCTTGAGCAAGAGGAGGAAAACTCTGAATTATAACCAGTCGGGAACGACTGCTTCTTCCAATGGTTGTTCTCAAAGAGTGAGAAGAATCTGCAGATTGATGGTTAGTTGAGATAGCTAAGGTTAGGCATTCTGCTTGACTTGTTTCTTGAAACCTTATTATCTCTTTGGTTTATCTCGTACCATAGTCGGGTTCTCAACAAGATCAGATGCGTTGACTGTTATCATTAATGCGATCTGATCTTTGAAGTGAGTCATACGACACTGGAGACTACTAAATTTGGTTATGCAATGGCCACTGCTTCAAGTTGTAATGGAGTTTGATGGAACGAGAGGACTTCAATATTTGGTGTATAGATATTTTACTTGTGATACAATTACATTCATGGTAAATCGACTTCTCTTATATAAAAGGCAGTTGTTCTTCCTACATTTTTTACTGCATTTGTCCATTAATTTAGCCTCTGTGTGTGCATAATGAGCATCCCATTTTGATCTGTTTCAAAAGTTATACGAATAAAGCAACTTAGAACAAAGTCTCATCACGAAAATTACAAAGTCTTGTCACGAAAAGAATGAGATTAGCATGTTTATTATTGAGTCAAGTCTCCAGCTTTATTTTCTGAATAGATGGAGCCTCGTCAGTTTAGTTATTTTCTATTAGAAAGAGATTATTTCATTAACATTTAGCGTAAATTGCTTAATTTGTAGATAGGAAGAGAATCAATATAATTATTATGATTTTGTTAATAATTAAAAAAGTTTGGTATCAAGATTGGACAAATTGGTACCAACTTTTATGGCGTCAAAGTAAATAATGAGATTCTAGTTTTTTTTTTATGTGTTTTGAATTAATAAAACTGTTAGTCAAAAAAGATATCAGCCATTCCAGATACGTCGATAAAAATAGAAATAGGTCCTCTGCTGTGGGCTGTGGAAAAGCACGTAATGATGTGCATCATACAACGTCGTTTTAGAACTTCTCTCTTTTTCTCTTTTTCTTTTAGTAATTTAATTTAGTTTTTATTTGATTATTTTTTTATATTTCACTTAATAATTTGAAGATTTTTTTTTTAATTTTCTTCACTTTTATTTGATTTTAATTTTTAGTTAATAATTTATATTAGGATTCATTATATCACGATTAAAATTTATAATTATTAATACTACATATTCGATTTGCACAATTCAATATTAGTATATAACATATTAAATTTTTTAATAAAATACAATTTTGAGATTATCGATCTTAATTTGCAAATGACTATTATAGCCTCTTTTCTCATATGATTTTCAGATTGAAATCCAAAAATCAAGGCCTTCGTTAGCATGCATCTTTATGTAATTTGATGTTTAAATAGATACTTATTTTTTTTCTTACAGTGTTTGTCATACTTATTCTGATCAGACATTTAAGTATTCAATACAAGTCACATGTTAATTATCTAATTATAAAAATGAAACATAAAGAGTTTGATATATATAGAGTTGGAGAAGTTTTAGATATAGATTTTGAATAACTGCGTTATAGAGTTTTTGAATACTTTATTTCTTTCTTTTAACCGTAACATTTTACTTTATATGAACTACTTTTTTCTTACAAAACAAATATGAACAACTTATAATTATTTAAAAAAGAAAAGAAATTGTTGTCCGAATTGACACAACGACCACCACATGTTGTATGGTGGCTACAAAAGGTTGAACATAACAAAATTGAAATTTCCAAAATTGCCAAATGTTGAACAAATAGTCGGTCTTCAACAACGAGCCTTACACGTAAATTCCTCTATAAGAGCGAGATTCATACTCTGTTTTTACATGAACATGACATATTTCACTAAATAGCATCTCAAATGGACGTAGACTATTTTTGTGGATCCTAAATAATTGACTTTATACCCCCAACAATTTAATAGAAGAAGAAGAAGAAGATTCGTGAGAATAGCTGTCTGTCTTGGGCTTATTCCTAACACGACTAAAGAAAAAGCAACTTCCTAACTTGCATACTTTTGCCCTTTTCTTTACATATATCATTGTCAACTCCAAATAATGTCCCATGTTAGAAATCATCAATATCATACACAACTTGCCACGTTCCAAATTAACTAAATGTATTTACCGTCCTTCAGAAATTGAGATTATTTGAAGATGAGAAGAAGAAAAGGTAGCCAACCGAGTGGAATGAATAATAATGAAAGAACAACTAAATGTTATTCGCCCAAAATTGATTCCTGAAATCCAAGGAACCCCAATCACATAGATTTGATCATCCTTTTCTTTCTAAATGAACAAAATACTAACCACATAACAAAAAATGAAGATCTTGATCAATCCTCTATCTCCTCCCAAAACTATACATGCACCCACACACACCATCTAATCATAATCAGTAATCAAAGAATCATCACTACTCCAATAATTCGCCAAAAGAAAGATCAAAAGAAATAAGCAATCAGAGGCAGAGGCAGAGGCAGAGGCAGCTGTTGTAGCTTCCCCCGCCACGTGTACAAATCATAGGGAGCCCATAGATGATCCAAGGGGCAAGGGCGCTTCTCGTCGAGGCGCACCCAGGGCTTCCCCTTGCCGCTCCAGTGCAGCAGGCTCACTGGACCAGGGTGCAGCGCCCTACACGATCCGCCCACGTTGTCACCTCCCAAACCGTGCTGATTCCACCTGTGATCGATGGGCTCCACGTTGCCGCCGAACACCAGAAGGAACGGCGGCAGCGAACCCAGCTCGTATATCCTTTTCTTCCGTTGCACTTCCATCCAATTCTCGATCTTGTTCCTAAAATGCCCCTCCCTCCACCGCTCCAAATCCATCACCATCACCCCCGTGTTGAAATAGCACGGCCTCCTCGACCCGAATGCCCGGCTCAGGACCGGGTCCGACCAGAAATTCTCGGTGAAGTACTTTGTGAAATTCGCGTGGCAGTACTCCGGGGCCCCGATTGCCCGGTTCCCGGAGAGCTTCACCTCCCATAGCTTTCCGATATCGTCGACGAGGATCAGATCCGAGTCCAGGTATATGACCCGTTTCACACACGGGTCGAGGAGCTCGCCCAGGTAGTTCCGCGCGTAGTTGAGCGGGTTCTCGAGTGCGACCCGGATCGAGGAGGAGATGAGATTGATCACGGTGTCCTCGCGGAAGATGTACACCTTGAAGCTGAGCGAGGGGAATATGGATCGGACGAGTCGGGTCAGATCGCGCGGGCTGGACTGGTCGAACTCGGCGGCGATGAAGTGGAAGAATACGTGCTCCGGGCATGACGCGTGGCGGAGGACCGAGTGCACCGCCGCCATTGACCCGCGGAGGTACTCCGAGTCCAGCGTCATCGCCACGTGGACCAGTGAGGGGTCGCATGACGTCACCGGATCGGCGGAGGACACCGGGCATCCGACGCCGTTACGGTACTCCGGCGCTTCGGAGAACCCGTGGAGGCCGTTCTCCGGGAATGAGCGGATGGCGCCGGACATCGTCGCCGAACAGAGGAGGATGATAAGGATTCCGACGCCTGGGATGAACCCATCGCTAAATCTTGGAAGAACCATAGCAATGGGTTCTTCTCGAAATAGGTATCCCTCTCTTTGTCTTTCTCTTTCTTTCTATCTGTGTATGTTGTGCCTATATATATGAAGCTCTTTGAATCAGTACCACTGTTGAGCTAACCTTTGTACTGTGATTATGTGTGCGCACATATATAAATGTGGATAAAATTTGCTAATGGAAATACATAGGAGAAAAGGGTTAGAGATTTCTAGAGAGAAGGAGGGAGATATACTCGCTGCATATATAGTGCATACAGCTAATGACTGGAAGGCGATGATACAATACATACATAAAGGATGCGTGTGTGTGTGTGACGCGGTATTGTCTAATAGTTAATACACAGTGATTTATTTAAAAGCAACGCGGTTTTATTACAGATGGCCAAACCAATAATTAATTAATGAGGAAGAAACAAAACCCACAATAACTAATCATTTTTATTCTGCCAATCACTAAACCCAATTAGGAATGGGATTATGACACCATAATTAAGGAAATTAATATTTTAATTTTTAAATAGTCTTTTAATATTTGTTCTCTTTTTCTTCTTGTTTGTTGGTTTTTTATTAGTAAGAAAACTGCTTGTGTAAGAAAAGAACAGTGTGCGGTGATGTAGTTCTGCTGTCACGTCACGCGGTGGCGCGTGGGCTTTAGAATGATTAGCAGTTGGTAGTTGCTATTTTTATGGATTATTAAGAAATATAAATAAATTGGGTGACTAAATACGTGGATGCTCTTTAGATTTGGAAGGCCGTGATTTTCTGTTGAATAATTAATGGATTAAAAAAGAGTGGTAGTTGGCTGTCTCTTCTTTTTCTATAAAATATTTCATATTTTGTATATACACAAATCCAACAAAAAAGAGTATCTTTTGCTATACATACATACATTAATCCAAAGAAATGTCCTCGCTTTGAACGCATCCAAAGCAAGTATATAATTAAGTAGATCATTAGACATAATAATAATATAATAAAATATTTAGTATGTGTAGACGATGCAAGTTTGTACCTACCTAATTATGAGAAGCAGCGCCAGTGTAATTCTTGGGGTTAATTTAGAACTCTATAATAAAGTGCATAACCTTTTAGGTCTCTGCATAAGCTTTATTTAAATTAATATATTATTCAATTTATCATCCAAAGTAGTTCATCCACGTCTATTAATTTTAATAATATAAATTAATTTTGTTGAGTTTGAGTCTCATTTAGTTTATTATTTTTAATTAAATTATTTGTATGAAATAAAGTTGATTAATTTATTTAAATAATAAATTCAAACTGCAGAGATCCGATTAAAATGAAAAATCTTTTAAATAAATAGTGAATTAAAGGATTAATTGTTTATAATTATCCATATTATTGAAATTACTTTAATTTCATCTTCTAAATATAATGCTTATCAAATAAATAATATTATTATATAATTAATCACTAATTTTGAAATATCATATAAATCTAATCTTATTAATAGCATTAGTTACAAATTTTGAATTATCCTATAAATCTAATCCTCTTAATTAATAAACACTACACTAATTTATATTGTTTTTATGTGACGTATTTATCTTCTTATAAAGAGTCCTATATCTACTATATGTCTCTTTCTGTTTTCTTCGTTGTTTAAATGTATAAACCTTTGTTTATTTTGGAACATAATTTATTCCGAGTTGTCCAATTATTTCACTTTACACATCGTATAAGCAAAAGCTGTCCCTGCCATTAAAATCTTGACCTTTAGGAACTAACAATTTCAAATATTATAAAGCATTTAATAGGCGTGGAAACAATAGAAATAATGTTCGAAAATAAATAATGAATGAGCAGGTGAAATTACCAGAACAGAAACTGAATTGGAGGGAAAAAAATAAAATGAAAAGGAATAGTTACACTTAATAATAAGTGTTGACAGCTGGCATTGCGCTTTGGATTATGGTGCCAGCAGAGTGACGTTGACGGCTCTTATTCAGCCTCTCTGGCGCAATGCTCCGCTGCCACGTGATCACATGCCCTTTTCCACCCAACTTTATTTATAACTACTATGCGATATTGAAAATTTATTAATTAAAAATAAAAATATATAGAGCCCAGATATGAAGAAATAGAAAAAAAACAACAGAGATTGAGAGAGTGAGCGATAAATAGGTACGAAATAGCAAAACAAACACAATAGTTTAATCATTACGCCAAAACTAATACTACAAACTAAAAATGTTAAAATAAGCACTACAAACTAAAAATGTTAAAATAAGCACAATAATGTAGTCTATATATAAGAGACAACATTTATAACGTGAATCCAATATTATTAAATACCTCTTTATATACTACATTGTTAGTCGACGTAGAACCTTTATCGTTCT
>JAPKLX010000004.1:3604930-3675129 GCA_026898415.1 Leonotis leonurus
ATATATAGATTTACTCACTTCACTTCGTCCCAATAAATATGATACAAAATATTTGGGCACGATTATGTGTTGAGAGTGTATAAAGTAGTGTAAATTGATAGGGTCCATATTTTTTTTAAAAATTAATTTTTATTATTTTAAAAATGTGTCAAACTAATCCAAATAAAAAAAATTATGTCAAATTTAATGAAAGGAATATTTTATTCGTATATTTTCGATGTCAATTGGGAGGAAAATATAGCTAATAGCCTTCTAATGATTTCTTGTATTCGCCTAAACCTAACATCAAGGTAGGTTATAAATATATTTATACTCAATTAAATGTGCACATTTAGTACATACCGTTAATTTCGTAACACTAAAAACTAAAGAATAAAATGCAAGAATTATACTTCTTCGGCCTAATGCAGGGGAAAAGAATATGTCAATTCATTACAAAAGTTCGAATAACTTGATTATCCAATTTTTTGAGATGTTTAAATTATAATTGGTGTTTACTAATCAAGTTCAATAGACAAAAATAATATATAATATGATTTTACTCATTAGGAATAAACTCATGAATATTAGAAGTTCCTTATCAATATTAGAAGAGATTGTTGGGTTGAATGGATTATCTATGATTTAGTTTTGTAGTTTCTCTATTTCATTAATAATGACATATATTGATCAAAAAGTTCTCACAATTTTAATCAAGTTGTATAATTATTGATGACATGAATAGAGTATTAATTATTAGGGTAAAAATTAAAAATACATACTTTTTAAAAATTTATTAGATAACATCTACCGCTCTGATGGTATCACCATCAGTAGATGTTTTTTAATATATGTTTACCATCATATCGGTTTGAATATACTTAATATTAATATATTTATCAAAGTTTAAATACTTACAAACCGCTCGTAAAAATATATGAGAAAGTAACTAGTGCTTGTAATTAAATTTCAACGTTAGTTGCATTTTAATACGATTTTGCTAGTGAATATGTAAATATATTTATTTAAATTTAAATATTTAAATCAATAATGAAAATATATATGTTGTGTATTAAAATGTAGTAAGAGAAAGTTTGTTAATTATTTATATAAATATTTAATAAATAATTTAAATAGTTTATATATAAAGTGTGTATTTTTGACATGTTTCTTAAATTTTGACTATTTTGTATCTGTATTTTTTGTAAAATCAGTATTTTTACCCAATAACACAAAATATTAAGACACTCATTTCTTTTAACATAAATAATGTCGGATAAATATAACTTATATATTAATGTAACAAAATTAAACAATTGCATCCCTTAATTTATGGTTACCTCAAATTTTCCATTTTATTTTTATAAATATCATCCATTTTTTTATTACCACTACAAACTCCCAACTTTGGGATCTGATATATCTTAACTTATTCAATGGCAACATCTAGTGAAAATTTAAACAAATTATTTATACAACATAATTTAAATTTTTTGCATCAAGTTTAAAGTATGTAGTAATACATGTCGTTGTTGGAAAATATATAATTCTTATATTAATAGAATTTTATGATATTTTTTAGTAAACTCAATTTTATCATATAGTTTGAACTTGAGTCTTAAATTTAAATTAAATTTTATCATTTGAATACAAAGTATTTTGTACAATTGCTTAAAAAATAATATACAACAAACAAATAAGTTGATTGTATAAAGTATATAAAAAATATTTTTTTTGTGAAAAATGAGAAGCAACATGAATCGATTATCATTGTATAATTTATTGTACTCAAGATTCATGATACTTTATATTATTAATAAAAATAAATTTTCACAAATATACATTGTATTAATTTATAGAATGCGTCATTAAAATACACAAAATGCATTATTTTTTACTTTCTACATAAGAATGCCAGGAATCAGTCCATATGTAGATTAATAGATATACTATACTTCATTTTTGTTATATGACATAAGTCTGACAACCTCAATTGCCTTATGGATAAGATGACCCTGCTTATGTTGCATTGCATTTTATTCCCTCATTCTAAAAAAAAAAAAAAAAAAATTACATTTGACTTGATATAATTTTTAATAATTTGATTTTGTGTTTCTATTGATTTAAGTAGATTTGCGTAGATTTTTATTCAATGAATCTGGAGAATTGAAAAAAATCTTCAGTGAACGAGTTACTGCGCAGTGGCGGAGGATGGAGTCAATGTGCTTTTTGTCGATTCTGATTGTTTAAATCTCATTTCTTTCTTACAGAGTAAAAAAATTCCAAAATCACCCTAAACACCATCGTTGTGAAAATTCTCCATAGGATAGTACATTTTGATCATATTTTGCTAGCAATCTAGATCCTTGGGGTTTTGTCTTTAATTTTTATGTTATTTCTCTTTTAAATTATGTAAACTCTTTTGACTTATTTAATTTTTACACAACTATTAAATAATACTCTATGTGTTTTATTATTTTTGGCCTCAAATGTTAATAGAACACTAACAGTTTTGGTCAAACGGGACCAACAATACACAAAAACCAATAAATATTACATTGTCAATCTTTAACTAATAAAGAAATAAGTTATTATTAGTGAGATGCCACAAAATGAAAAATCGATCCTAATTAATAGGATAAAGAGAATAATTTTTATAGACGGATAAATAAATATGACATAATGTACTTACTTTTTTCGTGTATAGAAGAAATAATAATATTCATACAACACAATCTACCTATATATAAAACCAGGGTAAATGATTAAAATTTGATAAAATATTAACAATAAACATATTACGATGCATGCATGCATGATATAAGAATTTGAGCAGGTGCATATTTGTTAAATATAGATGCAGTGCAGTTGCATAAGATTCTCTGAATATTTCCCATATATTATTTTTCACTCAAGACTATTTAGATACTTTTTTTGGAAATAGTTTAGAAAATCCGTCAGGCGGTGGCGTTTCTCTAGATACGTAATTACATTTTTGAATTGTCATTGGATTATGAAACTGTCGGTTATGGTTTTTCAATTAAACAATTGTGAATATGCACTCTTTAGATCAAAATTACTTAACTGGTTCGTAATAAATAAGTTTATTTTTGTAATGATAAATTATCCAAATTGATTTACGAGCAAGGCTAAACAAGACAATCTCTTACATTGTTTAACACAAAAACAATTGAAATCCTAACACTCGAAATAATTTGGTTTGGAGAATTATAACTACGATTACTAATTAGAGCAAGAAATTAAAAAGAAGAATTGTATATTAATTGAGAACCCTAATAAATAAAAGAAAGAGAAGAAAATTGCATGAATTGGAAGAAACCAAAATTAATTAAAGCATGGATTGAAAAACAAGCTAATTTACCAAATGCACCAAAAAAAACCAAACAAAGCATCATTTCATAGAAATCTACCCAGGTCTAAACTTCCAGAGCGTAGAATTCTCAAATGAAGAACTAATCAAAAGGAAACCTGGAAATTGGAATGTTGCAATGGATAATTAACGGAATGGAAATCGAAATCGAAAACCGAATATGAAATCAACTAATCTAGTGTTTGAGAAATGAAAAATCGTCTCTCAAAGAGAACATCCTAGGAAAAGAAATTAAAATGAAAGACAACAATGTCTAACTAATTCTCTCGTGTATATATAAGTTGACAGGTCAGCAGCTGTTAGGGAGTCGGCGACCACTGACAAAGAACCACGTCCGCACTTCATTGTTGATGTTAGGGCTCGCTGACCACTGGCCACGTAATTCTCCAACGCCTCATTGTTTGTGAGGTGTGAGAAACCGCTAATTTGGTCTTGCGTGAGCTCCTTTATTCTTCTCTTGATTTTTTTGGTCTTTTTGAGTTAAAGTCCATCGAGTCGCGCATTTGAGTCCACGAACCTACAAAACGATACAAATCGTGATTTGAGCCAACAAATTCACAAAATACGAAAAAGAAAAAACGAGATAATTATCACTATGAAAGTACGCAAGATCAAAAACGGGTTAAGCATGCACTTTGTTTATTAGTTCCGTTTTTGCTGCTTTGGGCAAATTAAATTAATTTATCCAATTTTCTTGATGTTTGAGACTGACTTCTTAGGTTGCTTAATTCCATCCTCAACCGATAATATAATTGATTTTTTAAGATTAGAAGTCACCCAATGACAAAGTCAGGGTTATTGGTCAGCGAGGTGAAAGTGAGATCTGTCTTTCATTTACAAAAAATCAAATTGTAAATACCATATGTATTCAATTTAACATTATTTTTAAAGAGAATATTTTTAGGACGTGTGTCATTTCAAAATATCACTTAAAAATAAAAATATTACTCTCTCCATCTCATTAAAAGTGGCATAATTTAATCAAATTTGTAAGAGTTTTTTGGTCAAATTAAACCACTTTTAGTGGGGCATAGGAAGTAAATAAAAAATAGCTTAAATAAAACATTTTCATAAGTTAAAATATACTAAAATTTAAGCTTCTTATTAGTTCTCTCATAGGTTATGTCTCACTAAAAAACATTTGAAAAACTAAATCGAATTTCATTATACTAGAAGTTTATTTGCATATTAAATTTTTATGTTGCTTAAATTTAATTAATATTATGTATTATTTGCATGCTTATATAATAATCCATTTATAAATATAATCTGATATCGTTTGATAAAATAATGAAATGTTTAGTTATGCTAGCTGCGTATTATGCTTTCTATTGTGATAAGAGAAAAGTAATGCTAATACTTGAATAATAGCAATGCACAACTAAAAGATGTATACAAAATATAAGAATTTTAATAAAGGCAAAATTAGCATATCTGCCTCTAGGTAGAAGTTCCTACTACGGTTCACTCTTTATGGTTTAGTTTGTTCAAATGAGTCCTTTAAATCGATAAGTTGCTCAAATTTAACCTTCTTTTAACGATCGTTTAACATCGTTAAGTAAATTATTTTTTATTTTGTGATAATCATTCAAGGGACATCCATCTCCACCAACCTCTGCAAATGCCCGTACACACCAGCTGCCACAAACATCTTCCTACAACCATGACTCCCTCCAACCATTATAGCAACCATGCGATATACCTTTTTTTAATTTGAATATTATGCCTTTTTCTGTTAAGAAGAAAAAGAATGACCTTTTGGTTCGTCATTCAAATTCACCAGTTGGCTTTTTCTTTGAAGATTAATCCAAGCTTATATATATGTCGTTTTTTCTTGGAGTTGGAGAGATTTGGTGGTATATGAGAGTATACTCTTGGATCAAATGCTGCACTTTATGCTTATTTCTGTATTATTTTTCTTATTCAGCATACCTTGATAATGAAACATCCTCAGAAAAACCCTCTAATATTAAGGATGTTGGTTTTGATGTTCGTGATGGTATGTGGAGTTTATATATGTGCAATCTGTCTTAAGCAAATTGGTGAGCGCACGACTGAATAAGTGGTGGCTGCTATAATGGTTGGAGGGAGCCATGGTTGTAAAAAGAGGCTTGGGGCAGCTGGTGTGTACGGGCATTAATTTGCAGAGGTTGGTGGAGATGGATCGATTATCACAAATGAAAAATAATTTATTTAACAACGTGAAACAACCGTTAGAAGGGAGAGTTAAGTTGCAGCAACATATTGACTTCAGAGGTCCATTTGAATAAAAGCGGACCATAAAGGTGATCCGCCGTAAAGGCTACCATAGGAGAGAATATGATACTTTTCCCTTTGATAAATTATACAGTATATATAATCTAATGTAGAATAAACATGAAAATAAGAATATGTCATAACAAATTATCTTATCTACAGATGAAAATATAAACATATATTAACGTTCCCGCCATTCCATTATTACTGAAATATTTTTATAATTCAAATTCTTATAAGTTTTTTTCGAACTAGGTCAATAATAATGTAAGTAGTATAAATTATGGAAAGTATTATATTTTGTAATCCCAAAAAAATTTAAAATTTAGATAATTAAGTTCGAATATGAATTCAAAACATGCAACATAGAAGCAGAAATCTATATGATGATGCTTTTGCATATAACCAATGGTCTTTAATTTCTTACTATCATGCTTTTTTATGTATGTATTGTATCATGTCTTTTTCATGGCAACCATTAATCATGCATAGAGCAATGATTTGTACTCCCTCCCTCTGTCCCACTATTTCCGTCCTCTTTTATATTGAGATGAGTGTATTATTTTAATGAAAGAGGACGGAGGGAGTATTAATTAATAATATTCTCACTTTAGCATTAGTTTTAATAGAATTATTTCCTATATGTATTTGTGGTTAACGCATTTGAAAAGAAAATGTAACCGTTGGCATGTCAATTAATGTGCATATATAAATATCATCCAAGTCTAGCGAAGTAACCATCCTCAATCAAATCAATTGGGAAAGACGAACTTAATGTTGCAGCATCGAATAATTTCCCTAACGTCGAATCAGATCAGATCTTTCAATAAGTGTGAATCGTGATGTTAAGAAAGTGAAATGAAACACCATGGGAATAGGAAGATTGAAGAAGAACATGGGAATAGGAAGATTGAAGAAGAACACAGCAACAGTACACGTGACACGTGAGGAAGAAGATGAGAAATATGAGAAACAAAGAAAGACAAGGAAAAGGAGGACAAAATGCTTTTGATACTACATTCTGTAAATGATCAAATGAAAATTACAAGGAATAGCTCTATTTATAGTGTTACACTAATCTAATAATCTAATAATCTGAAACACCCTAACTCTAATAATAAATAAATAAACTAAATCTTTTGTCAAAATCTTTTAAAATGCGGAAAACTCCTTATAATATGCATATATTTTTATATAATATGAACAACCTAAAAACAAAATAAATTTGAAACTAAACCATTATAGAAAAATTTTCATTATACTTCTATATCGTGATACCAAAATTTCATGATCCAAATTTCGTAATTTACAATCAGACCAAAAACTGTAAGTCAACGTTTTATACCATTTCCAAAATAAGTACTGAGTATGCATGCGGTAACATAATGTACAATAATTGATACGTCATTCGGCACGCCACGCATCTCTGAACTCAAGTACCTGAAAATGTTAAAGTGGGGCATGAGCATACATAAAGTATACTCAATGTGGGATCATGTGCGAATATTGTCTAAGTTAATAAAACAGTAAGCACATACGGTACCATAACATAGCATAACTGATTCGCACTGAGAATAATCAAGGACTGTGACGTCCTGAACCCTATTTACAAGATCCTGGCGACATAACATAAATATTGTACAATAACTAAAGTGAGAGTAAAATGAGACAGTTTAAAATAGCTCTTACTCATCACCAACTGATTTCATAATCACACATACGGCTAAACACATAATATTAAAATGGACAATAATAATCCACTGCATAACTGAATTAGATCACCACACATTAACCTTGAACTTGAACTAAAAATCGAGAAATTAAAATCTCAACAACGTCTTAGTCGCGCCGCACCTAGTCGTCACATGATATTAAAAGTGTAATTTATTAGAACCTATAATTACAAATAATTATAAATTTCCAATCTTAATCTTGAGTTAATAAATTAAGTTGATGATTTAAATATTACATTGTGAATCTATTATGTATCGACTATAAACATTAATTTGATTCGTATTCTTATTTAAACATTCTTAATTTAATACTTTGATTATATTATTAAACTAAATTTCTAAATCTCATTCAAGTTTTCTATTATTACAGAAGTGTATTAATTCATTAAATAAAATTAAGCATGATATAAACTATTATTTATTAATTAGACAAAGCTTAACATACTCATTAACTAAAATTAAATATCTAAACATAAACATATTATGCATGGGTTGTTAAGTAATTTAAATCATTTGGGCCACTACTAAAAGAGATCCACATCATTATGAGATAAGTTTATTAACTAATTAAATTAAAGCCCATAGCATTACTTAAATAAAACCCACCTAGCTCAACAAACAAATGCCACCCATTAAAAGTCCATGTTAAGTCCAAAAATCCCTCTCCCTAGAGTTCTGTTTTATAGTAGACAAAATCCACTTCCAACCTTTTATCTCCTTCTCCATTTCTACATAAACAAATTCACACAACTAAAATTTTATTCTGCTCCTATTTAATTAATTTGCGGCTTCAGTATCCACCCCGAAGAACACCACCTCACCACCCTTGTAATTCCTCCCCTTCGGATAGAACGAGAAACAGCTCCGAACCTGGCCGTTTCAGTCTGGCCCTCTAATTTCCTCCACCGACAATGACCACATCAAAAACCCAAGTGAATTGAGCCCTAACTTGACCTAACTCGGTTATCTCATTCAAGATTAAATTTTTATGCTACAGGAGAATTATTTATTCTACTTGTTTTATTTTCTTCTAATTATTCACATTTCATGTAAATTATTTGCTTTAAAATTTTATTACTATTGAAATGAAATTACTGAAAATTAGAACTAGAAATTGGAATAACTACTCAAAATAAAGAGAGTTATAAGGAACTTACTACTTGATTTGAGAATTAAAAAAAAACATATTCAGATGAATAAGGAGAACTGATTGAATACTTACTCTTTCTGGGAGATATTGTAATTCTTTTATTGTGTATGTAAAGAGTTGTCGGAATGAGAGTTGTTCTAATTATGTATATATATTCGAAGTTGCTCTCTTTGAAAGAGGCGGTGTGTGATCGAAAATATCATCTGAAAAAAATCTTTCCTAATAGTTATCTAATGGTGGAATGTAATTTCAATTAAAGGTTGTTAAATCTAAAAAAAATAAAAATGTTGGGATATCTATAACTTTAAAAATGTAAAAAATATATGTATGTTTAACACTAATAGATAATTTATGCTGTAAAAGCGGTTATTGGGCTTTATAAGTTATATTTTAACTATGGGCTAACAAATTAAAAATTTACTACAAAAATCAAATTCTATAGAAAATTTACCACCTATTTAAATTAAGTTTATAATAGTAGTAACAATATGGAACAATGTAATAAATTGAATAGATTAATTGGGTAAGAGTAATTATAAATTCTTATCCAACATAATAACATTAATAATAAGTTCTCGAATTAATTTATTTTTATTCATATATCTTAAACTAGAGGCGCGACCTCGACTAAAATAAAATTAAATTTAACATCAAATAATTAAATATAATAAGTAAAATTCATATAAAATCACAAATATATTAATTATAATAATTTATTAGGTTCGGGTTGTGACATAATCTAACTCTAATAATTGTTTACTCAACAATTATTTACAAACTTAATATAAACTGATGACATATGATAAAACATTTTTTAAAATTTGAATTACATAGTCACGTCACAAAAAACTCAAACCCGAGACCTATTGTAATGCCCCGACTTTTCACTCCCGAATGAATTAGCAATCCGTTTAAAAAAAAAAAAAATTACGAACTAGTATCCGGTTGCGAGACAATGTCACTTTTATTAAATAAAAGTAGTGGCGAACTCTACATTGATGGTGATTGATTATGTTTAGTGCCATCGTTTAGTCTAATAAGCAAAATAATGGTAAGTATATTCTTGTTAGCAAGCCTTATAGTGAGTACGATTAAACGAGTGTTTTTAAATGTGTTGACATTTCTTTCCGTTAAGATTTGCATACCATAATTTTATCATCTTGAGTGCTAACATTTAAAAAGATGGGCACTCTAATGCTTATGATTAATACAAGTGTTAGTAAGAACTAAGCAAAATAAAAGATACTGTAGCCTTATTATATAAATAATGAAGCATGCAGGATTAATAAAAGACAAAGAGAATTGACTATGCATGCATGTAGAGAAAATTGTGTGAATACAGTGATGATGCGTACGTGAAGTAGTGAAAACATGAAGAATTCATAAGAGAAGGATTTCTCATACATATATATATATACACACCCAAGCATATATTACAATAGCTATGTGTGTAGGCAAAATAAGACTCTAAAAATCTCAATCACTGGAAAGGAGTGTAGAGAAACTGAGCCTTAGGATACAAAACATGATAAAAGTTGGGTGGTCTAGACAAATATAGTGCAGTCTACAAGTCAGAATAGATAATTTCCTATTCTAGTAATGGAATAAAACTGAACACCTGAAAAGAAGATAGACTATAGAAGAAAATAGAAATTCTGGGGAATAAGGGAGAGCTGCCCGAGCTGAGAAGGAAAATAGGAGTAAGAATCTGCTCTCTCCCTGCCTCCATGCCACCCCAGCTTCTACCTGCAACAAAAGACCAAAGGAACATAGTAAACAGCTTTATAGGTCTGGATAATGGCTACAACAGAGACTTTCCTAAAGAAGAATAGAACAAATAGGAAATGCAGTAAAGAAGTAGAAATTGCTCCACTAAAAGAAGTAAAGAGGAGGGCAGACCTTAGCTGCTCGATGCAGCCCTCCTCTGCAGCTCCTCTCTCATGTATACCATGCAACTTCACCATACCACCTCTCCGTCCCCTGTAAACAACAAAAATAATTCAGAAAATAAAACAAAGAAACAGGACAGTATGTCTACAACACAGCAACTAAGTAATCCAACCCTTAACCCTTGCCCTCCCCTATAAATACCCTCTATTTCTACCTTAGACAAGCTTTACATCTCACACTTACCTCCATAAACTCACCCTCAAACACTTAGCACATTTTGGAAGAGAAGGGGAGGCTTAGAAGAGACTCTGCCCAAACCAGCCTAAGCACCACCTATTAGTTGAGGTAAATAAGACTCAACCCTAATTTTTCTGTTAAAATATAGTTACAGCAAAGCATTTACACAACCTCAGAACCATAGAATAAATTTTAGGTAACTCAGAACTTACACTGTTCAACTAGAAATAAGAGGAAGAACACATAGCATGCTTATAGGTCCACTATCTAACTTAGAAAATAACACAATCATGCAGATGCTCTAGGTCACTTAAAAGGCTTCAGGACATAAGATCCCTCTACATTTCAGATTCCAAAACATAGATAGAACGTAGAAATAAGCCTAGATTTTCAGGACATAAACCTATAGCCATACTCACATTCGGAATGTAACCATTCTGTAGAGCAGCCTCAAAACATGCAATTATATACTCAGATTCTAAAACTCTCATGGTCATAAGACTCATCAACAAAATTTACATAAAGAACTGTACATACATTACCTAAGAACTGCCCAAGAAATCTGAACGTATGAATACTTGCACTTCTGCCTAGATTTCATAGTACCACAGAAACAAAAGTGATTTGAAAGCAACTCACATTCACAATTAAAATAACACCAATCTGTAAATTCCACCTAGCCTAAAATTACCTCATGAATAAATGAGTTACCTGAGGCCAAAGAGCTGCCCTCCCAGCTCCATAACCGAGCCACCATAACTATCCCGACGAGCGCAGACCCACCTCCCCTCGGACATGAGCTGTCCAGCCCAATCCAGCCACCCAGCAACCAAATCTCAAACCAAAAAAAAAAAAAACGAGAAAAGCAAAATGTCAGTATATAGAATATTAGAATCCAAATTTGAAATTTCAAAGCAACCCCATTACTTAAATAAAATCACAATAGGAAGAAAGAGATAGAATAGGAGATGGAGATAAGAGGGATTAGAGAAGAAATTACCTGAGGAAGTTGGACAGCGGCGAAAACGCGAGCTCCGCTGAACGCAGCTCGTCGATGCAGCGGCGAATGCGAGAGAGAGTGCAGCGAGGGAAAGGGGGTGAAGGAGGAATTCTAATTCTGCAACCCTAAGTCCAACTCACTGTTAGAACATGCTAGAAACCGGGTCGGTTCGTGGGCCGGGTTCATGGGCCTAAAATTAATTAAAGATGGGCTCAATCCTATACCCTAATGAACTTAAATCATGCTTGGGCTTAGTATGAATTTCGAATGGGCCTAATGGAAATGAATAAATGGGCTAAATTGACTAACTAGTGGACTCACCTAATTAATTTAAATGGGCTAGTAGCTTTTTAATAGATCAAGATTTAAATTAGTTGAGCTAAGTCCAAAGAGTACAATTTTATGAGTTAAACTAGAAGACTTAAATTATTATTTAGAAATTAATTTACCAAATCAAAATTTAATTGATTAGTTATGATTTAATCATAAGAAATGATTAAATTATAAAATATGTTTATAGCGTGACAATTGAAATTCAATTAGCTTAATTAGAAACTATTTATCTCGATTCAAGGATCGAGATATTAAGTTAGAAAGGTCTTATATATAAATTACCCAACAATTGTTTATTAAGAATAATAAGCCTCCGAATCATAAGAAGAGTCGGAAATTTTCAAACGATCCCTCTAAAAATAAAACTCCTAGACTTGTGTAATAGACCTGAGAATAAATTCTCAGGTTAGCCAAGGATATTAACTCCTTACACTTAGAGTTTATTTATATACTCGAGTAATACATCTCACCCGAGACCTATTTAAAGGTTGCGGCGAAAGGTCGGAACTACAGTTCAGGAACAAAGCAGTCAGCAATCAAGGCTATTCAAGTAGGCTTTTCTCACTCTATAAAAAAAATATGTGTGCATGTTTTCAAAATGAAATGAGATATTTTCAGAAAGCACTGTCTTGCCATGAATGTTTTCGCTTTATGTATGATGCCTATCTGTTATATTTATAATCGAATTCGGGTTCCAGTGGGTTAGCGTCTCCACTCGAACTAGTGTACACAATGGACTGTGAGTCAGCGAAAGGTTGACCGGTCAAGTGTTTGTGGGAAGTGGCCACTTCCCCGGCACACAGAAACTTCAGATATGGTTAATTACAAAGAACTAGGACTGCAGTCAAACTAGAACTTTCTAAAAAGAACTGTTTTGTGAACATAGGTGCTTTAGAGACAAAATCCTTATGATTCACTTGAATGGCTTGACAGTTATACTTGTAAGTGTGCGATTTTGGCACGTGTCTACTGAGTACAAACTTGTACTCAGCCCTGCATGTGTTTCTAAACGTGCAGGTTAAGAAAGAAGATGACGTGGGTGCTGTGTCGAGCTTTTGTCGTATCTCATAGTAGCAGACTCTTGGGGGTTCTACGTGTCATCATACACGTAGGACTTTAGTTTACGATCCTACATTCCGCTGCTAGAAAGATATGTAATAGACTCGAAATTCAACTCTTTAAATTCGTAGTGTTATGTAAAGAGCTTATGACTCTAGACCTATTTATTGTCAATTCCGTATGATGAACCTTCGACCTATGATATGAGAAGAACATCAAGTTTCCCTTATTCTATTTCATTTCATTACTTAATTCCTTCAATAGTCACGTTTACCCGGCTTTACTAGAATTAGTAGAAAGCGGGCGTGACACCTATTGTCTTATACATTAACCTCACTATCACTCACCCTATTGTTTTATGCATTAACCTTACTATCACACACTTTATAAAAAACATTTATATAGGGGACTAGTTGCTAACACCATGTTAATTTAAATTATTACTTTGGAATTGTTTTGATTACTAATTTTTAGTTAGAGCATCATAGGATAGGATGAGGATTGAGGAAAAATAATGCAAATGAAATGATCATTTTATGGTTTGTAATCTCTCCATCCCAATAAAAATGTCACAAAATTTTTAGGTACGATTATTAAAGAGAATATATAAAATAGTATAATAGTGATAAATGTGATAGGGTATACACCATGAAATAACTTTTATTATTTTTAAAAATATATCATTATTAGTGAGACGTCCTAACAAAAATTATGTGATGTTTAATAGGACTGTTAGAATACTAAGGAGCAAAGAAAATGTCACGTTTCTGTTTCACAATTTTATTGGGTGATTTTTACGTAAAGTTGACTTGACTTTGTTTTATTCCAACACTTTTGTCTTCAAAGTAAGTGCACTAACTTAATCAATAATGGTAACTGACCCAAAACCTCATTTTTTTTTAAAAAATAACATTTTACTATATTAGATCATTTTTATGGATATCAAAAATTCCAATGATTCAATTATTTTAATATTTTATTAATTTATTTATTATTTTTTATTATAATTTCATTCAATCTAACCATCTTCATCTTTTATATCATTTCAATTTTGTAATCATAATATTTAATTTTTTAATTTTTATTTTTATTATACATATTATAACTGATTTTTCTTTAAATAATAAAATAAATTATTATTATTAAAATGTATTAAAAACACAGTGACATTTTTAAATTAAAATAATTTTATTGATAAAATACTATTACCAAATTTTATCCATATATTTTTGATCGAGTCCTATATAATAACGATGTGAACTTCAAAAATCAAAATTATGAGAATTGAACCAATAATTATTGTCTCAATTTATAAAAAAATATAGAATGACATAATTAACAATACATGTAAAGAAAAAAATAATTTTTAAAGTGTAGGAAAATATATCAAGATTAGTCTCTAATTATAGAGAATGAAGAGATAAAATTTTTGATATATTTATTATTTTTTAAAAATATATTATATAAAAGTTATTTCAACTTTATAAATGTATAAAATACAAATCATATCAACCAATAGAATGAAGACAAATGTCTTCACTCTATTGGCACAAAGAAGGGGAGAGAGGAGACCATTGATGGTCTGATTTTTAAGATGTTCCAACACCTCTCTCAATTTTTTAATTTTTTTTTAATTCTAATTATCTACATGACGGTCGAATATGACTAAGTTTTGCAATGGATAAACATAGTTTTAGAATCGCTCCATGATTTAATCATAACTAATAAGTAAAAATTAATATATGTTTATATTTTATTATTTATCTACATGATATGTTATATCAATCACGGATATATTAAATTGTGTCCACATCCGGCTAGATAGTTGTTTCATTTACACTACTTGTCCATAAACAAAAATATCAAATTGAAGTTGACTCCACTCAGTTTGATTCAACTCAATAATACAACTTATTATACTAAATTTAATAGTTAATTATAATTTATTATATTATAATAATTTTTTATTTTAAAAAAATATTAATTAAAATAATAAATTTAATTGTAGAATATGAAACGATCCACCTACAATATGGGGTAAAAAAAAAGCCGAAATAAGTCAATTTAGCCCTTATAAAAAGAAAACGAATTCTTAAACCCCTTTCACGCTCATGTCACGTCGAGGTACTCTATGTTAAGATTTGCTCATAAGCCATAGATTGAAGAACAAGATAAAACTCTGAAAATAAAAGAGAAATATATTTAATTGAATTGAATTACAAAGAACAAAGAGATATTATTTATACAACAATAACATTCCTTCCAACTCTAACTAACTAACTACTCCATCTTCCTCCACTCATTCGTCTTGAATATTCTTTGAATGTTCTTAAACATTCTATTGTTCACTTGAATGTTCTTTGTTATTTCTAGTTCTTTCTTAACCCTTCTAATATGCAATTGCATGAGCTAAGCTATATTCTAATACTGTAGAAGAAAAAATATCAAAATCCGATCTAATTTATTGTAATCAAATAGTTAACATATTACTTAACCGTATTCTGAAAGACAGAAAAAAAATCTTTAACTTATCAAATTACCTATGTGAAAAAATTCAACAAAAAAAAAATAAATTTACTATCTATTTTGCGTCAGTCAAACAATACATGGGAGTAACTCTCCCAATATAATGAAGCAGGCGACATACTTTTTTAACTTAAAATTAGCACGAGATCGAGCAATATAGCGTTTTAATTAGGCGCCAACCAATTTGTAGAGCACAAATCAATTCTATAATTTACAAGTCATAGATGTGCTTTTGTACAGCTGATAAAATTTCATTCCAATTAAATTTTGTAAGGGCCCACACGTGTCCCACCTCCCATGCATTATTGATCAAAACAAATGTCTCACGTGCCTCTCTCTCTCTCTCTCTCTCTTTCTCTCTCTCCACACGCTGCAAATGCAAATATACAATGCACTCTACTTCGGGTGGGCCTTCAAACCATCTATATCTGACAAAGCATCATCATTATCTTCAATCTTCAAACCAATCAAGTTTTCCTTCATAGATTTCATTACTTACAATTTTCAATTAGATGCCACATTCACTGTAATTTTTTCTTACAACACTGTATGAGCATGTGGCCTAAACCTTCACCCAAGTAGCCCACTCGGCCACTCTCCCTTTTGGATAAAGTGAATTCAATCTTTTTGGCATTTTCATTGACCCTTTTTCTGGTTTTATCTGAAAAGGTTATGCTTTTAGTATATAGAAGGAAAAAGAAAAAACCTTCTGATCTTTTTGCATTATTATTCAAACTTTTCACCTCCTTATACGTTGTATCAGTGCTGATGGTTATGGTGTTGAGCTTAGCACTTCCACGGGGAACCAGAAACTGAGAGTTATTTTGCTGTAATAACTGAGGTGTTGATAGATAATTTTTGTTGTTCTAAAACACAGCACATGGGATTGTTTTGGTTGGATGCAGAACACTCAGTCTCCTATCATCTCTCTTTGTCATAATTGATTACAACTTTCTTGATTTCGGGCAGTCCACGCAATCATAATTTGCCCATTTTGCCTCGAATGTTGTATGTAATTGTTTCTTCTGTTGCTTTCTGATCATTATTCGGTTATATTGGAGAATCAACATGGGTGAATCTTTGGTTGAAAGGCCTACTGTGGAGAACAAGGTATGCTACTTTTCTTTCTGATTGTTTGTTCTTTCACATAATACACTAGATTCTTCAAATGTTTCCCCTAATTTAGTATTCTGAAATAGTTGCAATAGATTCTTGAAAGGTTACTGACTATTTAGTTTTTGCTGCGTAATTTAGGTTTAGTTTAGATTTTAGAATTTGGTCAACTTGATAGGATTCTTAATATGCTGCAATATGTTCTTGAAATATTGCTCATGATTTAGTTTTCTGTTGGGAATTGGTTTAGTTTCGATTTGTTTAGACTCTTGAACTTAGAGGGTGTTTGACTATGCTTATTTTAAAGAGCTTATAAGTACTTGAAGTTTATATTTATAAGCTATTGCAAGAACTTATAAGTTGAAAAATAAGTTGGGAAGAAGCTACTTATTTTTTGGAGAGCTTATAAGCTCCAAGAACTTATTTTTACAACTTATAAACTCTGAAAGAGCTTAATTTGCCAATTACATTTAAGGAGCTTATAAGCTCAGCCAAACACCCCCTAATATTCGTTAATAAAGTATTTTGAGCTCAGTATAATACCTAAACATGTTGAAGTATGTTCTTGAAAAGTTGCATATAATTTAATCTTTTTTGCTTGAAACCGAATTAGTGTTTATTTGGTTAGATTCTTCACTAGAAGTATTTTGATTCTAGTATCCTTAGACTTGTACTAAATTCTTGAATAAAGTATTTTGGGCTTGGATTCATGAATTTGTTGCTCATAAGATAGTAGTATTTCGTAAATAAAATCCTTGAGTTGATTTGATTCTTGAAAAAATGGCTAAGCTAACTCTGAAAAACAGATGGACGAGTCCTTCAAGTCTAGTGGTGGACTGGATGTGTCTGTTTCATTTGGTAGATTTGAGAATGATGTTCTTTCTTGGGAGAAATGGTCTTCGTTTTCACCGAATAAGTACTTGGAGGAAGTTGGCAGTTTATCGACACCCGGATCAGTTGCTCAGAAGAAGGCCTATTTTGAAGCTCACTACAAGAAAATCGCTGCTAAGAAAGCTGAGGAAGTGGAGCAGGAAATGTTGATGGATCCTCCTACTCTAACCTTAGATGATTCGAGCACTAATGACGATTGTATGGTCAACTCGTGCGGGATTGACACAGAAGCAGGTTTATACAATGGTCATAGATCAGTTGAGGTGGCTGCAGAGGCAGAGACAGCACCTTCAACTCTTCATGAGCTAGATGAGTTGATCACCAATGGCGATTGTGTGGTGAACTCGTGTGGGAGTGATTCAGAGCTTGGTTTATCCAATGGGCACAGATCTGTTGACGTGGCTGAAAAAGCAAAGTTTTCAGCACCTTCAGTGGATGCAACGTCTTCTAATGACGCAAAAGATAGTGATATTAATTTTATTAAAGATGATGGAAATATTGAAGTGAAGTGTGACAACTCTTTGATTGAGGAAGCTAAGGATGACTCTACTGTTAACATGGTCGAGTCTAATATCGGTGTAAAAGCTGCTTTGCATAAGGTGGAGACACCCCCGGGAAGGAGAAATGACACGAAGCAATTGAGTACCAAGTCCAATGCAAGGAGTTTAGCTCAAATACAAAAGGTAGATATTAGTTTTCACTGCAAATTTCAGATTAGAGTTGATGATATGGTGATTTGAGTTCCTTATTTTTTTTGTGTTAAAGGTAAATGCAACTAAAAGGGTACCAACCATCAAGCCTTTGCCGTCTTCGACTCCACAACGTTTCAAGAAGGCATCGGTTTCCACTCCCATAGCTTCTGCCTCGCAGTCCTTGATAAAGAGAGAGAATGGATCATCTGTGACTAAAAGCAAGAGAGCAGCAGCTTCTGCTACGTCATTGCCCACGTCTCTTAATTTAGGTCTGGCAAGTTCTTCGTCTAAGACTAGAAAGTTGTTGATGATGGAGACAATGGCAGATAAGGATATCATAAGACGAGCGTTCAAGTCCTTCCAAAATCGTTCTTGTAATGATGATCACAAATCTATTATTCCGAAGCAGGTAACACGAGTTGAGCTGATACTGTAACGTGGTTTAGATTTCTTGAAAGTTTTGAATCATTGGTTTTATATCAATGCAGTTGACGAGCACGGGATCAGAGGCAAAGATCTCGACTCCTCAGCCACATAGGAAGGTGAAGAAGGAAAGGTATAATTAACCACTTTTTTATTTTGGTAACTGTCTTGGTCACTGAGTTCAATTAGTCACTCTATACTTTTATTTTGGTCGTGTAGAGCGAGTGATGCTGAAAGGATGCCCGCTCGAAGGAATCAATCTGGGACCAGATCGAACCCTTTAGACACTAAGTGAGTTATGGTACTAAGTGTTTCAATACGTCTTATAGTTCGATTTTTTTTAGGTTCTTAAGTGTGCAACGAATCATGTAGGAGTCCCGTAGTGGATAAGAAAATTGTGACGGCTGTCTCTTCTGCTAGTAGCTTCAAAAGCGATGAACGAGCTCAAAAAAGGAAAGAGGTGTGTTTTACTTTGAGCTATAACTTAGATAAATAGAAACAATACAGGCCATTGTGTTCTTGTATCTATAAGTCTCGTTATGCAGTTTCTGAAGAATTTGGAGGCGAAATCCGTTGCTCGTGCAGCAGAAAATTCTCAAAGTAGTGTGAAATCGAAGGTACTTTGTAGTTTCTCTGAATTATTTCAGAACATTTATCTTACCTTTGATAAAAAAAAATGATGCTGCTTTTATTATCTACAAATGAAGTGTAACTGAACGAGGCAAATGTGATCCAGGAAGAAAAGGAGTGTGAGATTAGAAAATCGAGAAAGAGTGTAAACTTCAAGGCCAAATCTTTGCCATCATTCTATAAGGATCAAGTGAAAGCCCGTGTCGAAAAGGTACACGAGTCCGCCTTCCATTATGCATTGTTTATGCTCAACTTGGTGTATTCATCTCTACCCATTCACTGTCTTCATATATGAAGTGTTAAAACAAGCTTGGTCCAGCCAGCCCCATATAGGTTCCGGCTAGACCATATGTTTGTTGACAAGACACTATTTCGACCCGGGCAGTCCATCCCTAATTATCCACTCGGCTCGTGGTCACATCCTGCCCGGCCTGAAGAAATATGCTTATAGTTGGTCCACGATGCCTTTCGGCCTTGTGCGTCTAGTCCGATCCAGGAAAACTTTGAAGCATTTGCAAAATTACAAATAATGTGTTATAGAGTATGGGCTTGAATACAGAAACTTTATTCTTGGAGAGTCTTAATTAAACTTTTTGTGCATGCCCTCCACATATTTAGCATTATAATTTTATGAATGAAAAGAAGTGAAATTGATGGGGTTATTTGGAATAAAATTGCAGGATGGCTCCAACAACGACCTACATTAACAAGTAACAACCAAGGCGGCATGGCAATGGCATGACCCAACAACCACAATTCTTCCCACTTTTGTTTATTTTATTTATTTCGATTGATTTGTGAAACATTAGAGTCGTCGAAAGTTGTAACGTCCAGCTTCCCCATTCAATACTAATTAGAAATAGTGGAGTATGATATTTGGACACACTGAATATATAATAAATTCAATTAAAAACTTATAAATTCTTAATATTTAAAATTATTAAGGAATAAAATACTTGGACTAGTCTTAGAAAATTGTTTTAAGTAAGAACAAACTTGATAAACTTTGATCAGAGCATTACTTCTTGAGCCAAAATGCATTTTCTACACTTCAAATAAAACCATTTACTTGAAAATGGACAGTTTTTTGTGACACTTGAATAAACTTCAAGAATGTGTGACATCTATTTGCCTTGCAAAGTATATTAATTCTATAAAAATTGACAAAATATAAAACACCGACCCAAATTAATAATTTTCATTGGTTTCATACTTTTAAGAGTACGTTTGATATTTATCCTATTGCAAAGAATCGAAAGAGGATATGGAATTTATTTTCGAAAGATGTGATTACATGAGCTGAAGTTAGTTTGTAAAACTAGCTTGAAAATGTGTTCGTAAAGTTTGCTTGAGAAGGACATCACTTGCCGGCAAGATTGACTTGAAAGCCTGCTTGCAAAGTTTGTTGGAGAAGTCTACTTGAAAAAGAGGTCATCTGTTTAGGAGGAGGTCACCTAGGCAAGGTGAGTCAAGGGCATGTCACGGTTGTCACCTGCTTAGAAAGAAGGCTAGGTGGATAAGGTGACCCCAAGACAGGTCCCGTGGTATTAAGGAGGACAGTTGGAGCAGATGAGTCTTATTGCGGAAAGTCTCCTGGTATGGGGAGGTGATCTTAAGCGAAAGTGATTTTGGAAATAACTGAAAGTTAATTACTTGTTCATACGGTCGGGAGCAATTATCTAAAGTTGTTGGAACATTTAATTTATTGCAATAGAATATGACAGTTATGCAGTTAGCTGAAATAATTTAGATTCTGTTGGAGCTAGCTGAAGCTAACTGAAATATTTTGGAGATTTACTATACGGTTGTTTTTCACCCTTATAAATTGCTCAATTATGTAATTGTAAACACTAATACTCCCTCTGTCCTGGTAAAGTAGGCCACATTTTCCAATTGGGACGTCCCAATAAAATAGGTAACTTTCTATTTTAGGTAAAAAAAAAGTTGACCTACTTTACACTACAATAGACCACTAATACACTAAGAAACAAATAATATTGGTATGCGTGCCGAAAAGAAGTTGGCCTACTTTACCGGGATGGAGGAAGTACAATTTTGTACTTTTATTTTCACTTGCAAATTTTTAGAGAAAGAGAATGATACATGAGAGACGAAATAGAATAATTTCTTGAGTGTTTTTATTATATTCTCTCTTTCTCGATTCAAAATTAATGAATTGATCTTCGATTCAGTCATGTACGTAGGCTTATTTTAAGCTGAGCCACACAATTTTTACATATTTTGATTTTCGCGTTTGTTTCCAATTGTGCCTGCAAGAGACAAAAAGTCATGTTTTATGCACTTGAGGAATATTGTACCTGTCTGTCTTTGACTCTTGGCTGGTGTTTTTTGGACTTGAATGCGGACTCTTATTTTGTTATTTCATTGGCACTTTCGAATCTGACCATGTGAAACTTTTTTAATGTTAATTTGGAATAAATGTAAAATAGGGTTAAGTCAATTCATTATTAATGATACATTCGAGTCATCATAATTTTTGTTATCATAAAAGTCACTATAGGGCCATAGGTTTTTGTTACCGCACGTCTTTTTAATTTAATCTGATTTAATTAGCATGTCTAAATGTTTGTAGGGTGCAATTGATATAATCATAAAACTAATTTCCGATTATAATTAGCTTATTATTTCTTGCGGTGAATAACATTTGAATCTAAATATTTCCGAATAGCCTATTGTAACATTTGACAGTATACTGACTTCATTTCATTGCTTATGATATTATTTCAACGCTACGAGGAAATTGCTTAATCTACTGCCGGCCCTAAAGAATAACACCAAAATCATTAGGTAATTCCCAATTTCGCAGCAATAAATCTGCATACAAATTCACTAATTAAAACTTCAATCGAATTTTCAATAAATGCAACAAATCTCAAACAAAATCACAGCACGAATTCCGTCCAATAATCAGCAAATTGTCAGCTGAAATGAGTAGGAACAAAGAAAGGGAAAATATCGACTAGATCAGAAACCCCTGAAATTAGGGCAAAATTATACACCTATTTCTTCTGGAACAGCTTGCTTTTGTTGCACTTGAGTTTGACCCAGTTGATGCCGACGGTTGCTCCCTCCTTGACTTTCTTCGCCGCCACCTTCGTCTTCTCGAACCCCACCGCCGCCACAACCTTCGTCTTCTCGAAGCCGACGGCGGTGACCTCCTTCGTTCGCACGAAGCTCTCGCTCAGCTTCTTCGACATCTTGGGAGCCCCGTCGCCTCCGGCGGCGCTGCTTCCTCCCCATGGATTCGAGTTCGCCGCCATTGAACTTTTTCCTAGGGCGTAAAAGAGAGGAATCCGATCTGTATTTCTAGAAGATTCGGGGAGACGATTCGCTTTGAAAGAGGAGAATTCTGCAGCTGAGAAATGGTGATTTTGAATCTTTGCTTGAGATAGATAAGCTTTTAGATTATTACTAGTTGATTTTTGGCTTGTTTATTTAAAGAGACAGAGTGGAGGTTTGTTGTGTGTGGGGCCCACAACTCACGAATACCCCATGCTCATGCGCACCTCTACTTTACCACTATACTTTTATTTTCTTATTTAATTTAATGCTGCTCCTATATTTAATTTTAGATTTATTAATCTCACAAAAAGAATGGAAATATCTATGGATTAACAAAGCCGAAGAAATTAAAACAGCCCAAATGGATCCAAGAAGATGCCCAGGTTTGGACTTAAAATTGCATTCCAAGTGACTTCTGAACAGAGTAAAATAAAAATTATTAATATTCCAAATAGAAGGACACGTGCTGGAAAAGGAAAAAGAAAATACAAAATATGATTGCATAAATAATCATAAACAAATATATTATTGATTCATGTACAAAACCAATGAAATCAAATGAATGAATGCCTCAAAAGGAAAAAAGAAAAACAAAAACAAGAATGAAAGGAGCAATAAAAACTAGTAGTAGCTAGCTAGTTCTTGCTGGTAGTCTTATGATACTTATTCTTAATCCAGTGAATTCCGGAAGTGGCGCCACTCTTAACTTTCCTTGCGCCGGTGGAGGCGGCGGCCTTCGTCTTATCGGAAAATTTTGAAATAGAGGCGCCGGAGTTTGTGTTTCCGTCAGCTGGGTAGCTGTACAGTGGCTCCGGATCCCATTGATCGGCCCAGGATGTCTCGTACGAGCTATTCGACGCCATTTTTTATATCTTTAATTTAGAGAGGAAAAAAAACCAACTTCTCAGACAGACTTGGATGTTAATTTTGTGCTGTATGTATGTATATGAATAGATATACGTGTGTGAGAGAGAGAATTAGATCGATGGTGGGTATAAATAACACTACTATCTATATATATATAGTGTAGACGTAGACGAGGAGCAACTTTCCGACCACTGTGTTTGAATATGTTGCTCCTATTTTGAAATTTAGGAATTTTATTTCCAATGGTCAATAAGTATAGGGCGTGTACAATTATTATATTTAGATAGAGACGCATGGAGCCATGGAGAAACATTGAGAATTTATTAATGCGTTGATTACTGAATTTCCATCAACGCTGTGTTTTACTCCGCCGTCTACCTTGAACGAGAACTAATATTTAAGTGACTGTTCCATTATTTAAATTAGTCTGAATTTATGTATGGAAAGACTAATTCAGTATGATTATGGCCAAATCTTAATTATCTAATACATTCAACCCAACACAATTATATAGCTTAACTTTTTTTTTTTCTGTGTGGATTTTTGTCACTTGCATTCACGATATTAATTTATTAGATGTCTCACTAGCTTTGACCATAAAACAACGATCAATTATTACATATAATACAACGCTCAGATAGGGGTGAAAATCGGTTCGGTTCCGGGTATCCAGAACTGAAAATTCGGATACCCGAATCGAAAATTATCAAATTGTAAGAACTGGTTGCAGAACCGATCGGGTAATTGGGTACCCGAAGAATCGGTTCGGTTCCGGTTGGACCTGATTTTTTATTTTTAAAAAAATTATTTTTTTTATCAATTATTTCATCTTTCGGATTCTCCAACTAATTCAAATAAAATTAAGAATATTCATTTTTTATTTATATCATAAACTTTTAATTTAACATAAAAATATTAAAATTTTGATTTCTTTAATTAATTTTCTACAATCAAATTCTCAATTTTATCTAAATAAGATATGATCAGTTAGCAAATTAGCAATCAAAAATTTCGACATGTCTATATTTTTAAATTTTCAAACGATATATTTCTATATTTAATTAAATAATTAATTATATGAAATATTTAACTAAATAAATTTAATTTAAATTGAACACAAAATATGTTATTTAATTAAAAAGTAAAGCTATTTTTTAATTTATGTCGAAGTAAATAAATTATATCTAATACTATCAAATATAATGTGACATACTTAAGTCTAATATAACTTAAATATAGAGAATAGTCATAAGAAAATAAATTTATATTTAAATGCATACAAAAAATCAAATAAATATAATATTTTAAATAAACATACAAAATTTTAATAATTTAAAAAATATTTAAATGTTTAAGTAGTTAAACTATATTTAAAAAGTAGATAATAATTAATGGTTTAAATGAATAAAAAATAAAATTAAATTTGGGAGTAAAAGATTTCGGTTCTGGGTAGAACAGATTCCTGAATATTTGGTGGAGTTGGGAACCGGTTCCAGTACCAAAACCGAAAAAATTGGTCCTCAGTTCCAAAAGAACTGACGGTTCTGGTTAGAACCGAGAACCGGTACCAATTTGCTCACCCCTACTCAGATATGTTAATCTAGCCCGAAAGTGCAGGTTGGCCCGAACATCAACCCGAAATGGAAGATGGTTAGAGTTGAAAATTTATGACCCGAAACATTTTTTAGTCCGAATGGGTTAAATCAAAAACAATCCAAACCCGATAGGGTTAGCCCGAAAACCGAGTGGTTTGGCCCGATTAACCAAACGAAAATATAAAATAATAATGATTTACATAATATATTTGATTTTCTAATACAAAAAATGTATTAATCATACTCATCAATTAACCAATCACTTAAAAAAAATAATTATGACAATTTTATTTTAATCTTATTTTTTTTTCTTGAAATTTATTCATATTTAAATTTAATATTTAATTATATTTAAAATTTTATTTTATTTGCTATATTTTCCATATATATGTATTTTTTTAAAATACAGAATCATAAATAAATATATATATATATATATATATATATATATACGTTGAAATTTTCATAAATATTCTAGTTCGATTGGTCTGATGGGCTATCTCAAAAATTGAAAGTTTAAAGTTAGGATTGTAAATTTCAATTCGATTGAGCCCGAACCGAATAGACCGACAATTCGAATAGACTAGCTCGAAACCGAGTGGGCTGACCCGATTCACATCCCTATAAAAGCTTCTTAAATTTTAAGCCACTTCTAGAAAGATGTGGACTAAGTGTTAACACATATGTCAAAATCAAAATGTGATTCTCGAATATATTCTATAAGATTAGGCCTGAAATATCTAAATTCTAGATACTCAATAATGGGAAAAGAATGTAAACTATCTGAATATTCCACCCATGCCAGAAAATCAAACTATTTGTGAGGATATCAAATTAATTTATGAACATGACAATAACGAATAGAGCTACTCGTATATTACTTGAATCTTGTTTATAAAAATTATTAATCATAAACTCAACAATTGAGCTGAGTTTAGTGCACAAGTTCTATTGTTTGATTGAATTTTTACTGAACACGTTTGTGAACCTTCGTATCGAACTCAAACACGTATACAAGTCGAGTTTGAATTCAGAATTTAATAGATAATTATATCTGTTGAATAATGCATGAATAAATTTTGCAAAATATCTAATAAAATGAACTCTATCTTGATAAATATATGTTGAGCCAAACTCGATCACAATAAAAACGATAGGAGTCAAATTCAACCTTGAGTTCGAAGACTCAAAATCTTATCAAGTTCAGCTCGAGTCGGTCTCAATTTGATTAAAACCCTTAGAAGGTGATTGATTAGATAGAATGTAATAAGGTAGGAATGAAATGGAATGTGGAATGAAATGAAGTGGAGAATGAAATGAAAATGATAATTCGTTCACATGCTTGGTGTGTACAAGAAATAAAGATAGAATGTAATGACAATTTGTTAATTTAATTCTTATTATAATTGATAGCTACAAATAAAGTAAATGAATAAATCATATTTATATTGTAATACAATCATACTTTTAATATTTCATAAGTTTGTTATTCATATTTTTTTTGTTCTTTTGATTATCGAATTTCTCTATTTTTTTCGTTGTTTTTTATGGACCAAAATAATTCAAATCAACATGGTTCAATATAAAATTATAAAATGTATGAGTGAACATTCGCATATATAGTTCAATGTTGTCCATAAAATCGAACGAAATTAAATTAAAAAATTAGATTGCAAAAAAATAAAATCCAACTTAACAAAAATTTAATTGGACCAAACTAACCAAATTTATTTTGATTTGGTTCGATTTATCCGAATATTCAATAATTCTCATGTACTAAAAAAATTAAAAATCTAAAATTTAAAATTATAATCACAACATTTAAGTTATTAAATCATTCACATATGTCTTCAATAATTTTCAATTTTCAAATGATAATAAATTTACAAATTTATTGAATTTCAGAATTCTAATTTTTGTAAAGCTAGAAAAAATAAAATAAAAATAAAGTAAATAATTTATTACATAATTTTAAATTAAAAAATATACGAAAAATATAATAAAAACAATAAAAATATATATGATGAAATAATTTTATTTAATAAAAAAAATTATTAAAAAATAATTTGATTTTTGAATACTATATCAATTTGGTTATGTCTAAATTCAAGTCAAATCAAATTAAAATTTGATTTATAAATAAAATCGAACCAATGAAATATTTGAATTCGGTTAATTTTGCTTACACTTACTAAAACGTGTATACTCAATTATAATGATCATAATTAAAATTTATAAAGCAATAAAATTTAAATTAGATTGAATATTTTAAATTATAAAATAATTTATTTTTCATAATAAATAAAAATATGCACAAGTTTAAAATATATAATTTATATCATTCAATGAATATATCTAATAATATATTTTTTTTATTAAAAGATAGTTTTGTAAATATTATTATTAAAAAAAATATTTTTTTTTATAGTGGGAAAGTGTGGTTTATAGTGGTATTAACAAATCAACAATATTTTAATTAATTTTTTCCAAATGAAAAATAGCATAAAAATTATAAAATGATTAAGAATGACTAATACCTTGGGATGAAGTATGAATGGCTAATCCCACTTCTAAGAGCAGCTGCAGCGGTGGGGTTTGCAAACCCCGGGCAGCTTTGGGGGAAGGGGAGGGGCGCGCGCCCGGGCGCGAAACCCCCGCTGCGGGTGCCCCGAACGCGCGCCGGGGATGGCTGGTGTGAGATCGGGCGCGCGGGCGCGCCCCCTGCGCGGGTTCACCGCTGTAGGTGTCCCGGGCGCGCGTCCCACCCATTTCCTATTTTTTTTTTCGTTTTTTTTATTTTTTTATTTTTTAAATACATATTTATTAAATAAAATAAAACATATTAAAATTTAAATACATATTTATTCATTTAAATTTGTAATTATAAATTAACAAATTAAATTAATACAAATTCAATCATTCTATAATGATTAGTAGAGTTTCCCAAACCCCAAAGTGTGAAACCCCCACTGCAACCTACCAACAATCTCCCAAACCCCACCCTTCAAAAGTTCCATTTAATTACAGAAATGCCACTGAACCCCATTTTTGCTAACCCCAAGCTGCCCGCCACTGCGGATGCTCTAATGGAATGATGATTCCAAATGTAATGTCGATTTCTAATTATTAAACGAGCCAAACAAAAAAATGGAATAGAGTAAGAAATGCTCTTTCCATTTCATACTTCATTCCTTCGTACCAATCACTTTCTTAATGTAAGCGATGGCTTAAGCTGTCAAGTATATGGACCATCCTGGCAGGGCTCATTCCAAATACAGCATGATCAGGCCCACCCAACAAACAAATGAGCTGGACCAGACCTTCTAGTTGGAGTGGATCGATTCGTTTAGGTCTAAGCCCAAGTATAATTTTCGTGTGATATACCTTTCCATAATATACTCAATTTTAAAATCGTCTAATAAATACGTTAAACTATGCTAGTAACTTAATCAAAAGCATTACCAATAATGATTTAGTGTTCAAATCACACGCCCTCTAATTATATAATTATATTGTAATATCCGGGTCTTTTAAATAATGATTATGATGAGATAGAAAAAAAATTAGAATCTTTTATCTATTTTAGCTCATAGAATTTCAATTATTAAGTTTTATTTATATATTCAATCTCACACAACCAAAAGTAGGTATTTCATGCTTAGATGTTCATCTTTAAATTCTATTGTATTCCTATTATTCTGCCATAGGAATTGTTGAACTCAGTATAAAGCATGATCCAATCACTAAGTACATAGATAGAAAACATGCACCTAAATGAAATCTGAGAATTTAGATTTATGAAACTATTACTACTCTACTTCATTAAACTTGATACAATTCATTTATTTTGACGTACCACTAAACTTGATATATTTCTAAAATAATACAAGTTGCCCATTTAAAAATGTGTGGACCCTACCAACTTTATCTACACTACTTCATATACTATTCTTGATAATCGTGCCCAAAAATTTTGTATGGAGAGAGTATTTCAACACAAAGAATATGGGAATTAGATTTGAATTACAGAACTCACAAAACCTTAGTGAATAATTAATAAACAATAGTATAAATGAAGAGGTAGAGAGAAGGGGAGTTGGCTGATTCCTGTTCGGCCACTGTGGGTGAATACCGAGAATTTGAAGGAGTGCTATGTGTGTATGTGCAACGAGAGTGAAGGATTGGGAAAGGGGTAGAAGAGAGAAATTATCTAGTGTTTGATACAATGAAGAAATAAGGGTGGACTATTTCATTAAATTAGTTGATGGGCTTCATATTAATTTTATATTGGGGCTACTGGAGTTTATTTTAGTTAATCACATGGGCCTTCCCCATTAAGTTGGTAATGAGCCAAATTAGTAAATCAGTTAAAAAAAAAACAAAGAAATTTGGTGTATAATGTATGGAAATTGTGTTTCATTTCAGTAAAATTGGTTCAACTAAATAAGACTAAGGTAGATTAATTATATAATGAGTTAAAGATTCAACAAATCTGAACATCTAGTATGAGCTTATAGTCATGAAGATGAGATTATAAGTTATAAATTTATAGAGAAGAGTTGATTAATAAGTTTCTATGTAGGCTGTTACGCTTTCTAAACGAATATAGTTGTGATGATGATCAAGTGAAGGATGTGGATTGTTATGCCAAGAGAACTAAAAAGAATGAGATAAGTGATTACGCTTCAACCAGGTGAGCGACATGATTACTATTTTTAAATGAGCTTTATATGTGAAGTTAGAGTTATTGAGCCCCGTTTTCAAGAAATGTATGTTTAAAGCTATTGAGCTATACTTTGAAATGATTGCAAGTCAATTATGATTTTGTCATGCATAAACTGTACTTTGAATGAGTTTGATGTATGACTCCAATCTGTGTTGGCTTGCCAACGAGACATATCGATCGGATCTTGAGTTGGTTGAAGTTTACCTTCCAAGATTAGTGTACACGTGAAGTCAATGTACTGTGAATCGTATGGGCTGATACTTTGTGAACTGTGAGCCTTTATGTGATCAGTCCCGATGAAGAAGTTAGCGTTAGCATTTGCGGAAGTCGTACAACTTTCCCAGCGTGAAACAAATATGAATGACATGAATGAAAGAGCGGTGTGTTCCGCGAGTAATTCTAATGAAAATGTTTTGTGAATATAAGAATATTTTAAATTCTTCTATGATTCACTATGATGAGAATGCATGGCTATATTTTTAATGTTTTTATAGGCTTAAACCACTGAGTGCTTTTTGGTACTCAGCCCTGCATGTATTTCTAAATGTGTAGATTGTGTGCTGACATGATGGCGAAGTGTTGAGAGAGAGATGTTGTTAATTGTGATGTTCGTTGTTATGGCCTAGAGATAGATATCTTCATTTATTTGTCTCAACTATTGTTTTCCGCTGCAACACTTTGAGGTTTTGTTATACTTTGTTTGTTCTGAGGTACTTCGTCTATTCTTCTTGAAGTACACTATGAGTTTGTAACCTACTTGAACCTTCTATATATATCATTCCAGATTTTGTATTAATATTAGTAGATTCTTTGATCGTTGACCAAATTGTTCACTTCGTGTCTTCTGTGTTTATTTTATATTTTTATTTTTTTCACGCTTCTGAATTCTAACTTCAAGTCACACCCTAATTACGCGGTCCTTCAAGATCGGACTGTGACATATATACTTTAAAAAAACATCTAATTATTGTTTTGGTCGACTAAAACCTGGTTACGAAACAGGCATCGAGAGTATACAACAGAATTTTCAAAGTCCAAGATCAAAGCCTAATTCACGAATGAAATTGGGTTTCCTCCATTAATAATTCCCAAATATCTCAATTTTAATTTGCAGCTCTAATTATAAGAAATTAAAAGGTAAGAAATGACATATATAAGATAAAACAATGTTCGTGTAACATTAATTTCTCGTGTCAAACAAAAATGTTAGGATTTCCTAGCTTGTTTAATATGCAGTATCTCATTATCAAGTGTGTCGTGTTAGATACATAAAGTGAAAAGAAAAAAAAACGAAAAATCTTTATTTCAAACGGTACTTCTCATATTTATAATCTGAAACTAAAATTTTGCGAGAAAAACAAGTGTGAATGTTGGGGGAGGGGACCAGTGCAAGATTGCTTCAATGTCTTATGATTTATTTATGAGTTAGGGTTTGTTAGGCAAAGTTGTAGAAAATGATTGTAGTAATTTCCCAAACAAAGATATATATACAGTACTATGAAAGCAGTTGTAGGCCCAAAATCATATGAAAATATCAACCCAACTTGCATAAAGTGAAAGTAATATATTGACTAATTTGTTATAATTCAGTACTTGTTATTCACAAACAAACAAGCAATTTAAATTTTCCTCATACTTTTGGTTTCTTGTAGCCATTAATATCAATTGAGAGGACCCATCATACTTTTGAAAGAATGAAGCTAAATCATCTTTGAATTATTGTGCATAGATAGAAATAGGGCAGATCATATATAGAAAAAAGAAAGAAGGAATAATACTAGCAAAATCATAAAATAATTTTCAAGATCGTAAACTTGAAAGGGGACAGTACTGATACATCCAAACTTGTAAAAAAACAAAATATAACTACATACAGTATATATGTTTATTAGTAGCAAGTATTAAATTTTAAATATGGATTAAACAATTAAAATAGAAAATATATAAATACTCTTAATTAGATGAAGCCGACATGAAATAGATGAAAAAAAGTAGTAACAAAAACATGAAACAAGCGCACTCAATTGATTGTGACTTGTGAGGCTTTCGTTCAACAAAAAAAAAAAAGAAATTGATTGTGAGGCCATAATTTGCATGTCACTGTGTGCATGTTTTCCTTTAATTAATGTTCCATTAATTAGGGTTACTATATGAAACTATTACACTAAATCTGGTAAGTAATAATTTAATTTGGACATCTTACTTTCTCAAAAAAAAAAAAGAAGTAATTAAAGGGTTATTCAAATGGATCCTGCTCAAGCTTTTAGCAATATATATACTACGTGACCAAATTAAATACCTTAAAATAAATACCTTTTCACTACAAGATTATTTATGTGTGTATTTATGTGTCATTGTTGAACTATTGCGCATAAGAAAAACATATAAATAAATATACTGATAAGAATTAAGAACGGAACGATAAAATGTAACGTAAACAATAAATGCAGAATTTCCATGACAAGAAAGAGCCATGTTACCTTTTAATGAAAAATAAATAATTACGAAAAGAAGATATCATTATACAAAAATAATAGAGGAACGTACTGTTATCAATTTTTGCATTATTAAATTTATCTGTCATATCATATCACCTAACCAATATGCACATACGTAATTTTCTGAATATCTACCCCATGTACCTTTGGTATTATTCATAATTTAAAGATATACTAATTCCTTCTACTTTAACGTTTAATATCATTACATCCACATAATATTTTTCGTTTTTATAAATATATAAATCCAACAAATTATCATTTTTGATTGAATGGGTTCTTACTTAGCGGGGAAGTTAAGTATTTAGTCATTATTGCCACATTACATTAATTCTATTAATTGTACTAATATTTTTTTTTTCAACTGATATCAATTACGTGCATGAGACGACGAACATGATATATTTCCAGATTTAATTACCAATGTTTTGATAAAAGTTGTAGTCAACTTTTATGTAAAAGCTTACATTCCACGATATATATCTTTACTGCTGTACATGTGCAAAGGAAGATTTTAACTTTCTTGGGCAATTGCCTCGTAGTCCTCCTTATGACCCGATCCTAGCAAACAGTAACTTGTTTCACAATTATATATGAATTTATGAAACTTTTTTGGCAATTAAGTTGACAATTATAAATTTCATCTGCAAAATTACAGCTTGGGAATTGCTTAATTTTAATTTGATTCCGGACTTACTCAATTCTCTGGTTAATCTCAACCGGTTCTAGAAACATTAAATATAATGAAAAAAATTGAACTAAAAAATTAACATTGTATGAATTGAATAACTGAAATGGAGAGAGACAATCAGAACGAGATTTAAAGAATTGATTTCCATTGAAGCGAATAATTGATGTGATAATTAAAATTAAATGGAGATGAAAAAAATTGACAAATTATATGACAAGAGAAAAACGTAACTACTGTATATATTTATAGTGGGTATAGTTTAGGTAAAAAGTGATTTGTAGGTATAAAATATGAAATAATCTTGGTAGTCTATTGCTTTTGATTTAATGATTTTGATTTAATCTTGAAACAAGTTTGTGTTCCCGTACGATGCACGGTATGAATTTTGGTACTCGACAAATTAAACATAATTAACATTTAAGACAAATAAACATAAATGTTAGCTAGAAAGTATAATTAAATAATTAAAAAAATAAATATTAAATAGGTCAATCTACAAAAATATATAAAGTTATATATTTTGGAACACTTCTCTATATACAATATTTGTGGTGGTAGTACTAGGGGTGGAAAAAAAATACCGAAAAATCGGTATACCGGGCATTAGAGCTGTCAAAATCGCCGGGCCGGGCCGGGCCGGCCCGGCCCACCGGGCTTTTTCAAAATGTAAGGCCCGCCCAAGCCCGCCCATAACTTTTCGGGCTGAAATATATGAAGCCCAACCCAACCTCATATGGGCTTTCGGGCGGGCGGGCTTACCCGGCCCATTTCCTCTAAAAAAATTGTCTCTACACAAAAATTCATTTTTTTGCATTTTAAAGAAAAAGAAAATGATATTATTCATAAATTTGGTGTGAAATACATTAATAATATTTATTATATGAAATAGTTAGTGTGTTTATTCAACAATTTTCATCAAGTATTAATCAATTACATTAAGTTTTAAAAAATAAAAATAAATATTCCACCTTATAAATATTCCAACTTATAAATATTCCAATATTTATTATATGAAATAGTTAGTGTGTTTATTCAACAATTTTCATCAAGTATTAATCAATTACATTAAGTTTTAAAAAATAAAAATAAATATTCCAACTTAAGTTTCGGGCGGGCTTTTTTAGCCCGAAACCCCGGGCTTTTTTAGCCCGAAACCTTATAAGCCCGTAGGGTTTTCTGGGCGGGCTTTTCAGGCCCGATTTTTTTCGGGCCTTAATTTTTAGAGCCCAACCCGACCCAAACCCCGGGTTTTTTGGGCGGGCGGGCCGGGTCGGGCCCATTTTGACAGCTCTACCGGGCATACCGAACCGAAAAAAAATTGAAAATACCGTATTAACGGTATACCGATTTTTTCGGTACGGTATCGGTATGAATTTTGACGATACCGCGGTATACCGAATTATACCGAACTTTCGGTATATACCGAATATTCGGTATTTACCGAACTTTCGGTATGTACCGAAAGTTCGGTATAACGGTATATACCGAAATACCGATAATCGGTATATACCGGATGTTCGGTATTACGGTATATACCAAATTTTTTTATATTTATATTTTTAATTATATATTAATTTTATTTTTATATTTGATTAACATTAATATTAAAATAAAAATTAATTTATTATATTAATGATATACTATAGAATAATATTGCAAATACAATATATAATTTCTTCTTTTTAATATTTTAGTAATTAGAGTAAAAGTAAATATACTAACAAAGATAATAATTGTATTATATTTTATGTAATATTATTGCAAAAATATTTGTTAGAGGTGTACTCCTATAATCAAATAATTTTAATTTGATTGAGATATATGTTCGAATATTCATATTTCTATTTAATATTTTATGATTCAAAATTCAAATGTGGGAAAAATGATTCCATTAATATTTAAATACAAATAAAAGTTTATGAAGTATGATTATATATTCGAATAATTATATATTCATATATGATAATTGACATTTCATATTGTATGTGTAATATGTATATATTCATATTAAAAATTGAATCTAATTGAATACTTTCAAATATCATTATCAAATCAAATACAAATCAAATAAAATAGATGCATAAAAATTAAATTTGAATATTCAAATATTCAAATAACTTAATGAATTTGCATCAAATCGAGTATTATTATAACATTATAATACATGTAATTTTTTTATGAATTAATTATTATTTGCTAATATATTTTAATTATCTAATCAAGTGTTATACTGATATATATATTGTTTGAAGTTTGATCCGAGACATTTACACCCTATTCACATCAATCATCATACTTATAAGAACTTTAATTTAAATAATAACTTTATAATATAGGTAAGTTTAATTATTATTTTTTTGAATGAATTATTATTTGCAAATAAATTTTAATTATTCAAATAGCTTAATGAATTTGTATCAAATCGAGTATTATACTGATATACTATTTGAAGTTTGATTCGAGTCCTTTACACTCCATTCACCAATCATCATACTCACAAGAATTTAAATCTTAATAATAACATTATAATATATGTAATCTTAATTTTTATGAATAAATTATTATTTGCAAATATATTTTAATTATTCTTTATTAGATTATAAGTAATTTATTATAAATTAATTATATTATTATTTATAAATAATTTAAGCATGTAGAATATATATAATTTATTAAATATACCTAAAGCAATATTAGCTACTATTAAAGCAGTAAAGCATAGCTAATATACATATTATTATATTTAAGTAGTGTTTTAAGATTTTAAATATGTACATATATCATATATGATATCAATACATCTAATATTAGTAAATGTAATATATTTAATATTAGTGAGTTATTAATGATTTATATTTACTTGCTCTTTTAATTTATATTCATATTTTTGTTAGGAATTTTGATTTTTTTTATGTTATTGTTCGGTATACCGTGACATTCCGGCATGAACGGTATACCATGAAATTTCAGCATGAACGGTATACCGTGAAATTTCGGCATGAACGGTATACCGAAAATTCGGTATGGCATGCTGAAAGTTCGGCACGGTAACGGTATCGGCGATTGGTATACCGAAGTTCGGTATACCGAACATGTTCGGTACGGTATCGGTATACAATATTTCATACCGTATTTTTCGGTACGGTATACGGTATGACAAAATATTTTCGGTATGCCGTACCGACCCACCCATGGGTAGTACTATCATTTCTATCGTCATCAGAAATTAAAATTTTTAGTCCACGACGACTCTGTACTCTTGATACAACAACATACAATTGTCCATGTGTAAAAATTGGTTTTGACAAGAATAAACCTACATGAGAAAGTGACTGCCCTTAACTTTTGTTGATCGTCATTGCATAAGACACAATTAGAGGAAATTGAAGTCTCTCAAACTTGAATGACACTCTTGGATCAGTCGGAGCTACAGACATCATTGCAATCAAGACTTTGATATTTGCATTTTGTCCGGTAATGATTTTTGCTTCCAAAATATGGTTACCGAGTCTCATGATCATCAGTCTAGTACCATTACACAATTCATTTGCATGATCAATATTTCTCAACAACATAACTGGAGTACCGACCTTCAAATATACTTCATGCAAGGCGAATTTTTATTTGCGACACCACATGGACCATGAAGCATAAAATCTTGTACAACTTTGTAATACTGTGAATCTGAATCTCTGTTCGGTATTTCAGCTAAAATGATTTTGTCAATTTCTTCTGGTGAAATATTTGTGTTTACCTTCGAAAGAAATATCAAGATATGTAGAAGTCCATGCTTTATAAATACAATCGTGTACACAACTGTAATACAATTATTAACTTAAATTAAATTTATATATTCTAGCAAGCAAATATAACATACAAAGAAAAGTTAATAGTTTAATATAATAAATAATATAATACCTGGTCTTACACTTCCAAAAAGATTTTTCTTACGTATATTCTCAATTAAACTATCCAATTTCACCTTGATGATCTTCGGGTTTCAATCGTCGACTTTGTACGTATCTGAAGATCTCATCAGGCCATTTCAGATTGCATGTAAATGTGATAAATAGATTAGGATACCCAGCCCATTTGCAAATTGTCATCGCATCTTGATAACTTTGTATCATGTATCGAGCTCCTCAAGTGAAAGTAGACGGCAATATGATTCTTTTTCCTTGGGTTGTTGGATTTGTCTCACCTCTTATAAGAGCATCTTCTAGGACCTTATAAATATCGCATCCGTTTTTTTTTTCTTCTGATTTTTGCGTATAAACATGAATCTGGATGATTCAATCATGGTGTATGCATCAACCACAAACTGTTGGTATAATCGTTTAGAAGATAGAATGGTTGCCGCTTTAGACTCTCTTTCATGCAGTCGGTAGGAGAAATATTCTCTCATACTAACATTCTTTCGAGCATTAGTACCAGGAAGTGTATTAATCTTAGAAAATGGAATATCTTCACGATAACCATCTTCACCATATGAGAACAACAATGGGTATTGCAAACCAAGATAAGCCACATTTAGTTCATTGATTGGCTTCAACTCCCCCAATTGAGTTTCAATGATTATGTTGTGTTATGTTTTTTTTGATTATATCATTGTTTATGTTGTATGTTGATGTTGATCCCCACAAATCATATGTATTTATAAAGGGAAAAATCTTAGTTACCGTTATTTTTCAAGTGGATTGATCTTTGTTAGTTAGTGAGTTAGTGGTGAGTAGCAAAAATAATAAAATTTAAAATGTGGAAAATATATAATTCAAATTAATTATTTAATCAAAATATAATAGTAAAATCGTCCAAAAATTAATATAATGCTGACATTTGATTGGTTATGTTTAATAATCAATGAAATATATTAATTATATATAAATTAATTTTCAAATAATATAATATATAATATAATTCAAATTAATGTAGTGGCTGATGTCCATATAAAACATGAGAAATATATCATTTAAATTAACTTAATTTAAATATATTTGTAAAGCCAAAAATAGTGGACTATATGTAATTGACTGAAGAGACTGATGTACATATAAAACGTGGGCAACATATCATTTAAATTAACTTAACTAAAATATAATTGTAAAACCAAAAATAGTGGACTATAAGTAACCAACTGAAATGTAGTGATTGTTGTCCATATAAAACGTGGGCAATATATTACTTAAATTAACTTAATTAAAATATAATTGTAAAACCAAAAATAGTGGACTATAAGTAACTGAATTTATGTTTTATTTTAATATAGTAATAGATTTTGGGAAAATGATTAATATGCGTGTTGCATCGCAAATTTACAATGTAAAAAGGGTATTATGGACAAATCTATTTTGACGGTTTCTTTATGAAAATTCAAAAGATATAGCATTACCATTAATTACGGAGCAGACTTTGGTAACTTCCCTCAATTCACGCTCAAACAATTCTTGGCAAAAAAATCTATACAATTCTCTGGGATGTAATTTGCATTAAATGTGTACGTAATATTGCATTGTATAGTTACGTAATTTACATTAGACATATATATATATATATTGTACTACAAATTAATTTTTGGTAGTTGGAGAAATTTATGGAATATCATAATCTTCTAAAAATATTCGAAAATTCATCCTAATTTCGAATTACATAAATTTTAATTGGGAAACGCAACCGAAACCATGCAATACCAATTTATGTCGTTTTGATTCACAATCAAACGTCTGATGCATTACATTATATTTATCGTTGCATTGTATTCTGCAAAGAATTATAAATTGGACAGTACTGAAATATTTCATTCTAATCTAAATGTCCATACAATTTACGCGTATATATCAATGCAATTAACATGTATGTGTGGTGCAACAAAATATTATTAAACAAAATAACATTGCAATTTCTACGTATATGACAATACAATCTTAGTTTTAACCTTGAGCAACAACATAATCACGACATCATGGTCACTCCGGCAAGTCCTGCTGCCTTTGCTGGTGCAACCAGCTCAGCCCCACTGTCGAGCACCGCCCCTCCGTCGCCGAGGACGACGCTATTCTCGTTGTCCACCTCCTTCTGCCAAGGACGACACCCCTTCTCCGCAGTTACGACAACCGTTGGACCACTGGAATTCCACTCTCAAGCGACAACACCACCAACAGCGGCGTCGAGTCGACGACAATCTGTCTTCCTCCTCGCCGGAGCAAAATCGCCGTGGCGAGAATATAAATATGTCGTCCTCATCGGCAGTTATGGAAGAATATATATTAAAATCCCTAAATTATAGCCTAATTAGTTGTATGTTATTTCTCTCTTAATTAAAAGTACTTGTTTACCCTTTTGATCTTAATTATGGAAAATTTTAATACCTTAAAAATCAAAAAATGTGATTAATTTGTTGCCGTTAGATTATATAAATAAAGGGCTGTGTCACTTCCTATTTTATACCCAAAAGTCACTTTGTATATGAACCGTATCTTATATATATATCTATATATAAGATAGGGTTAACTAGGATCCATTACTGATCGTTGATTTGTTTTGATCTATGGTTATAATTTATTCAATTATTTTAATATTATGTTATTATTTTAAAGGTTATAAAAGTAAATTTACTATTATTATTATAATCTTAACTTATTTAATATATACATGTCTTCAACAATAATACCTAAAATTAAGCTATAAATTATAACTATCAAGGAGATAATAACTCACCGTCGGAATTAATGATTTAATATTATTTAATTATTATATATTTTGTGATTTAATAACTATTAAGTTTTCTATTGTCATAATTAAGCATTCGAGTTTCCTTTTGTATCAATTAATGATTTATAAATCTCAATCATGTTACAATTACATTGTTTATTTTGGAATATCGCATAGCTTATTTTGTGATTTAATAATGCTTAAATTATTATATATATAATTCTACTTATAATATATTATAATCAATAATTACATTGCTTATTTTAGAACACCCCATAGCTTATTTTGTGGTTAATAATGCTTAAATTATTATATATATAATTCTAATTATAATATATTGCAATCAATAATTACATTGCTTATTTTAGAACACCGCATAACTTATTTTTTGGTATAATAATGCTTAATCATTATATATAATTTTAATTATTATATAACATAATCAATAATTACATTGCTTATTCTAGAACACCGCATAGCTTAATTTGTGGTATAATAATGCTTAATTATTATATACAATTCTAATTAGAATATACCGTGAGCAATAATTACATTGCTTATTTAAAAATACCGAATAATTTATTTTGTGGTATAATAATGCTTAATTATTTTATATAATTCTAATTAGAATATACCGTAATCAATAATTACATTGCTTATTTTATAGTACCACATGACTTATTTTGTGGTATAATAATGCTTAAATTATTATAGATAATACTACTTATAATATATTGTAATCAATAATTACATTGCTTATTTTAGAACATCGCATAGCTTATTTTTTGGTATAATATTGCTTAATTATTATATATAACTGAATAATGTACCAACCGCTTAATTAGGGGAAAATATAGAGTTTGAAATTTTAAATGCAATTTATCTTGTTTATTGGATTTTATTTGATCTACAGTTCTAATTGAATCCTAGTTAACACCTAATGGTTGGATCCTAGTTAACACCTAATTATTATATATATATATATATACTCCCTCCGTCCCCTAAAGTGTTTAACAAATTTCCTTTTCGGGCCGTCCCCAAAAGTGTTTAACACTTAAAAGTTTCTATTTTGGGACTCAACCTCCACTCACAACACCTTTAAGTGGGACCCAATCTCCACTAACATCACACCTTTCTAACTCCACTCATTATACTTCTTACACATTATACACTAAGTCAATATTTTTTATTAAAACCCGTGCAAGTGAAAACGTTAAACTCTTTGGGGGACGGAGGGAGTAATTTTTCAATAGGAAATATGAATTTTTAATCAAAACACCCTGGAGGGTGGGGAGTTAGGCAGACTCTCAACCCGTATATAAACAATCAAAGGAAAATGTCAATACAAGATGTTGGGCCCAAAAGTGACCCACCATCCAAAATGAACAACAAATCAACAAAAGGAAAAATACAACCAATGCCCAAACATGGGCAAAAATCACCAAAATAAGAAACATAAAAAAGAGGATTTATCTATAACGGAATCTGAAGTTAGGATAACCATGCTGGTCCATCCTAACTAGTGCCACAATGTATCTCGACGTCGTCGTCAGATCATAAACCATCATGCCCGGGCTCTGGGTCCCCCTTTGGGCTAAGAAATCCGCTGCTCGATTCCCTTCCCTGTGGATGTGAGAGAAACAAGTATGAAGCTGCTGAAGAAGAAGTCTGATCTCCGTCATTGTGAGTCGTAAGTGGGCTGCACCATATCTCCTCAAAATGAGCAAGGAGAGAACAACAGCAACATCCATCTCGATCCAAATGTGCTCGGAGAAATCCTTAGCCAGTTTGAGACCATGAAGTAAAGCTAAAAGCTCCGCTTCAAAGCTCGAACTAGTTGTCAGAGGCGTGCTGAAGGCTGCAAGCAATGCACCTGTGTGATCACGAATGTGACCTGCCGCTCTCTGTGTGCTCCCATCGAATGGGCCATCTGTGTCCAACTTCACCCACAGTGCCTCCGACGGCTGTCAGAGAATCATGAGTGATCTGAGAACCTTCTTGATCGGATCGGTCGCCGGCATAAAGTCAACCTGGGGCCTACAGCCTCTCTAGTCAGGTGAATGCAGCTTTACAAAGGCGACCAAGACCTTCAGCTGATGAGTAACCTGCCAAATAACATCAGAAGCATGGAAAGGAAAGTCGCGATGCTTGCAGCTGTTCCTCTCCGTCCAAATGAACCAAGTGATAAGACAATGAATTAATAAGCTGATGTGAGTGCTCCATGCACAAGGAAATAAGTGTCTCCAGAGCCCTAAACTACATGTAATATCAGTGCTCGTGTGCATGTGAGTGCGCGCATCAGGGAACCAAGAGGCAAAATGAGTCCATATAGACCTCGTCGACTCACTCGACACAAACACATGCATGGGAGACTCAATATGAGGAGACCGACAACACAAACATCTGGAAGCCAAGGAGATGGAACGAGACTGAACAACATCCACCGGGATCCTCCCCAACAACAACCTCCAAAGAAACACAGACACATTCGGCACCAAACAAGAGTTCCAGATCTCACCAAACAGATGACGTGTCGGAAGCCGCCGCCGAACATGCTCCCAAGCAGAAGTCAGGGAGAACTCGCCATGTCTGGAAAGCCTCCATCGCATAACATCCTCACCCCCCACAAGAATCGGTGTAGTGCTCAAGGTCTCAATCACATAAACAGGCAAACCACATGAAATATGTAAGGCAAAAAGAGCATCCATATCCCAAATAGAATCACGCCAGAAATCACACACTTGGGGATGAGCGGGACGACTCTCAATCACGCGAAACCCAGATAAAGGAAGATCCTAATGCCAGACATCATCCCAAAACTCCACCCGACCGTTTCCAAGAGACCAACGAATATAAGCATGCGCAGAAATACCAGAATGCAACAAGCGATGCCAGATATGACTATCATTCACAGAATAAGCAACACGCAACGGGGAAGTACCACAACAATACTTAGCTCATAAATACCTGGACCAGAGGGAATCTCGAGCCTGGAAGCCCCACTAGAGCTTGTAGCTGAAGGCCAACACGAGGTCCGAGAATCGTCGTATGCCAAGACCACCCTCATCTCTAGGCAAACAGATCTGCTTCCAACTGACCCAATGCATCTTCCTCTACTCCCCGATTGAGCCCCAGAAAAATCTAGCCATGATCTGCTCAAGCTTTTGAAGCACAACCCCATACGGCTCCATAACCTGGAGGATGTGGAGGGGGATGGTCGAAAGCGTGCTCTTGATTAGAGCAAGGCGTCCTCCAAAGGTGATATGACGATGGGACTAGCTATGAATGCAGTCACTCATCCTCTGACGGAGCTCCAAGAACATGGACGACTTCAGGTTCCCCTTATAAATAGGGACACCTAAGTACGTGAAAGGAAATGAGTCTCGCTGAAATCCCCCAACTTGCAGAATGCCACGGGCCCACCTATCATGCTTCTCACTGAGGAAGAAGCTGTTCTTCACCACATTCACCTTCTGACCTGAAACAACTGCATACTCCTCAAGGCAGTCCATAAGTTTTCTCATAGCAGGTCTGCTTACCTTAGTGAAGATTGATATCATCAACATAGGACAAGTGAGAGATAGGGAAACCATGGCGCCGCGTGTGAAAAATCATACTATGACGGGACATGATCAATCTGTCAAGAGATCGGGAGAGGTAATCAGCTGCCAGAACAAACAATGACGACGATATGGGATCGCCTTGTTTGAGGCCTCTGGAGGAGGGGAAGAAACCGGTAGGGGCACCATTCACTAGAATAGTGAACCAACAGTGCTGAACACATCTCTCAGCAACCACCTCAGCGGGAAGCCCATTCGCTTGAGCACTCTAAGAAGAAAAGGTCACTGAACTCTGTCATATGCCTTAGCCACGTCCAGCTTCAGAGCAATATTCGGGGCCCCCGACGTCTCCTGTAAATCATGAATCAACTCCTGAGCAAGAAGCACATTGTCACTCAGCAGCCGACCCTGAACAAAACCACTCTGATTCGACGCAACCACAAGGGGAATGAGAGGTGCCAAGCACAAAGTCAAGATCTTGGAGATGATCTTGTTGATGACATTGCAAAGGCTGATAGGACGGTAATCCACCCACGTGACCGGAGCCGGCTTCTTCAGGATCAAGATGATCGAAGTAGCCGTAAAGCTCCTCGGCATGGGCGAGCCAAATAAGAAATCCTCAACAACAGCAATCACATCAGCATCGACAGTGTCCTAACAACTCTAAAAGAATCTGAAAGAACCTAGAAGTGGACTCCCGAATAGTAGTCTCCTCAGTAATGACCAACTCTCCGTCCCGAATAGAGTGAATCTGGGAACGAACCCTCTTATGTCTCACCCAACCCTAAAAAAATTTAGTGTTGCGCTCTCCCTCTATAAGCCAGCGAATAGCGGCCTTCTATCTCCAGAAATCCTCCTCCATCCTGGTCCTCAGAGCGTACTCCGCAACATATCTGTTCAGATCAGAACGAGTCAAAGGAGTAGGAGATGCATCATAGGAAATCTGTGCCTGAAGCACCGCTTCCTCAGCAACCCTAATCCTATCAAAAATGTGGCCAAAAACATCTCTATTCCAGCCCTTGAGGAAATGCTTCGTACGCTTCTACATGAACTGCAGTTTGAGCATCTCCCGAAAACCAGTCGGCGCCTCCCAAATACGAGCCACCTCCGAGCGAAAGGTATGGTGCCTAACCCACATGTTCTGGAACCTGAACAAAGCTTTGTGAACCTCAGCCGAAAACTGATATCTCACCAACAACGGACCATGATTTGATTGAATACGAGGCAGATGAGTAACCCGGGTAACCGCAAAAATAGAAGTCCAGTGCTCACCCAGCAGGATTCGATCCAACCTCTCGCGCAAGCCAGCACGCTCCCAAGTGAAAATAGGACAGTCAAAACCGGGATCACACAACTAACAATCAAATATAACATCTGAAAAATCAGTCATCTCCCCATGCCGATCCACAATGCTCCCCTGTCTCTCATCCTCAGAAAGGAAAATATTGAAGTCGCCACCCACTAACCACGAATGACCCTCAACAGCAACAAAAAGATCTTTCAACTTCTTCCACAGAGCATATATCCCCTCCCTACTGCACTTGGCATAAACCACCGAAAGAAACAGAGGACGAGGAAAAATCGTCGCGGACAGACGAACATATAGCAGCTGATCCGAATTATCAACCACCTCGACCTGAATGTCCCTCTGAGAGAAAATCCAAATCTTACCGCTGGTGTTCGAGGCCCTGAAAGATATCCCCAACCACCTACCGTAGAAATCAGGCTAAGGAGAGGTTTGGGGTTCGAGCACCGCAGCGAAAGAAATATGGTGTTGAGCAATCAAATTCTTGAAATGACGCTGGGACCCTGAGTTAGCAATCCCCTGCTCATTCAAAATCAGAAAATTTGCTGACATGGGAAACAAGTCAGGCAATCACCGAGGCGGAATGCCTCTCACCCCTCAATCGACTACGAACACCTGAAGAATCACGTGGCCTGGCAAGCGTATCAGTGAACGTACGAGGGTCGGAAGAAGAGCCACCACCCCTCGCATCCACTCTCATCTCACTAGGAGATGGTTTGTCAATGGCCATATCGGTGGAGCCAAGCTCAACACCGACATCTCCATCAGTATCTAGGACGCTATACTGATTCCATATCCTCACATGTTTCTCGTCTCTTGAAATCTTCTTCTTACCTTTACCTGAAACCATAACCCACTCTGTGTCAGAAGTTTTCGGGAAGTCTCTGGACTGACCTTCATGCATCCCAGGAGAGACCTACACGCGTCTATCTCCCAAGAGTCCGCCTCTAGCCGAACTGACTTGACTGCGGCGTCGCGATGTGCGCCGGCGAGAAGTACGTCGGGTCTCCCCACCTTGCAGTTAATCCTGTTGGCTCTGAGGATCTTGAATCTCCGCAGAGGATGATGGAGCCGAGGATCTCTCGTGAGGGCGGGAAGTCGGAGCATCCGCTCTGGGAGTCTGCGTAGCAATTCCAATAGTCTGAGGCACATGCTCAGATGGCGCACTCTATCTGTGAAAGTTCTTCTCCGGCCTCATCTTCTTCCCAAAAGCATAACACGAGTCCTGAGTGTGCCCGACGTGTCTGCATTCGGAGCAATAGTGTGTGATCTTACCCCACACTATCATCTGGGTAATCTAATTCCGTGCAAGGTCTAGACAAATCTCTGTCGGTGGGGGCTGGGTGATATCAATCTCGACCGTGTGGCAAATCCTAGCATACGACAATCTCGACCGTGTGGCAGTATCACGGTCAACCTGTATAGGTGTCACAGCCCAATTTCTTAACCCTATCTTAGCCAAGAGATTAGGCCATGACTTAACTAACTTGGAAGAAACTCAAGCAATTGATGTTTAAACACAAAGGAACTCAAAATGACTTTCGCGAAAAACAGGGCAGGACTGACACCTCAACTTCGGAAGCTCATAACTTTCTCATATGAACTCCGAATTAAGATCCGAAAGAACCGTTAGAAAGGTATCGAAAAGATCTTTCAAATGACACCAATATCAGAAAATTCGGACAAGTGAAACGTGCAGAAATGGGAAAAACAGAGGCTGCCCTGTTTCTAGAAATTTTCAAGTATTCACAATTGATGAACTTTGAGTTCCCAAACTACCAACGATCATCTCAAACAACCATGAAAGAGACGTAGAACACGTTAACTCACAAAGAAAAGTACCACAATGGGTAACAAAGGCCAACCTAATGTCACGGTATCAAACGATCAAATGACGACAAACAAAGGTTCGCAACGGAACATATCAACATACTAAAGAAAATAAAGTGTCAAGTTTACTCAACAACAAGAGTGGATGATCATAATTATAACAACACTACTTCAACCACTAAATACATATATGGTCAAGACAAAGGGACAACAAGCCCATAACCAGCATTCATCTCCATCTTCATCGCCGCTGCTTAACCTGCAAATATGAATGAATATGCAAGGCATGAGTACGATGTGTACTCAGTGGGCACGTTGCCAACTTTAAAAAAAAACATGTTCTTGTGACTTGCAATAGCTTTCTTTAAAACTGAAACTTTTCATGCTCAACTGTAACATAAATAAAACATGTAAAACATGCTGGTGTCTGCAGACAAAATCTTTTAAACATACCATATCTACGCACTTCTTGTGCTGAGAGGTAGGCCTCCCTCTCAAACACTATGACCGGCCGATCCGCTCACCGGCTCACGGTCACATATGTGTACACAAACCCTTACCGGCAGCTCGTCCGGCATAGGGCCGATATCGTAATTCTCTCGTAGATAGGCAATGCAATCATGCTAAAAACATGCAAGTCACATCTTTTCAAAATAACATGCAATAGCAAGTTTCATAAAAACAATGCATACTTTAAAAGAATGTGCCCACCTGATTGACTTATGTTAGATAAGTCGAAGGCTCGTCCTCTTCTTGCTTAGGATCTGTATCTCTTCTTCTTACTCCACTTGTACCTTAATTATATAAATTTGGAGTAGATTAGAAAGACATTATCTCATATAATCTCTTATTTTAACTTAGATTGCTATCAGTTTACTCTCTTTCGGGTCATTGCATCCTTTATCTATTCCATTACGTATCATCTTATAATTACACATACTTATGTATTCTAAGCTTACTTGCATACTTAACTTCATATCTAAGATCTTACTCTTAAGAAGTATGTATTCTTCTTTACACTTAAAATTCTAACTTCCACATACATGTCTCTTTAATTCCAACAAACTCACATTATACTTCATATTATTTCCTCATCACAACTATGGTATTAAATTATCCAATTAACTCCTCTACATATGACTTTGGATCATCCCCTTCTCCAAGCATTTTATGATTCTTTATGAAATGATAATTCTTTCTTCAATCTCTTGATCTATCTATGCTTACTATCATCTAATTAACTCTAATTCAACATCACCTAAGCAAATTACCATCAACATATATATAAACCATGAACTTCATACATTCTTAGATTTTTAGAAATCAAATTCTAGTGTATGAAAAATTCCCAATAAATTATTCTAAGCTTTATTCATGCCATTGAACTCAATTATGATCTCAAATTACACAAATAAAATCAAAATCTTATTGAAAATTTCTTCCTAATTTTCGGTCACTATGAACATTTAAGATGTTTGAATTTTTGCTCTAATTTCTTTCTCTAATCATATTTATTAGTTCCTAATGACACTTATCCATGCTTAAATCAAACAATTCCATTCAATTTCCACCAATTCAAATTAGGGTTCTTATGGAAGATTTAGGGAAAATCTAATTATTCATCATTTCTAACAATTCTTTGCAAAATCATACTTAGAACATGATGTTCTATTTAATTACTACAACTTATATAAAAATCAACATCATATCTTATGAATTATGAACATAACCTATCATGGATAGATAGACAACCTCTCTTCAAATTCTACAAATTAAAGAGGTAAAGATGATGGAATAATACCTCAAAGGTGATTATCTCTTGAAATTGAGCCTCAAATTTAACTTAGAACTTGAATTATGGAGGAGAAAATTTCTTGTCTATGGAGGAAGTGTGGTGCACGAAAATGAGGGGAAGGAGGAGGTGGAAGATGATGAAATATGATAAGGATGGCTTTCTTATATATTAAGTATAAGATTTTTTTATTAATTAAATAATTTGATAATTATCCACTTAGCTCTAGGGGCTTCTAGAAGGTCCCACCTCCTCGATTTTCGTGCATCGAGATCTTAATGCTGGATTACTCATCTCGACACAAGGAATCCACCGGTTCAGACCGTTCGCGATTCCGAGTTCAGATGAACGAATTATTCGAGTTTTACCTTACCGAATGAATTTAATTACATAAATTCCTTTCTAAAGCAATATTTTCTAACAAAATCCTCATAATAATCTCTTCTATGTATCTTAGAAAATTGGGCTTAATTTATAAATATTGCTACGGCTGTCGAATTCCCAAATTGAATTCCTGCCGAAAACTAATTAAATTATTATCGAAATTGCAATAATAAATTTTTATTCTTTCTTTTATCTGTTTTCAAGCTTAATGGAATTTCTAATTCCATTTTTCTATGTTATCTAATAGATAAAAATTTTCTCTTCTGAGGGGTATGCGTCGTCTAAATTTATTATATCTCAACCCCTTTCTTTTATCTCTAATATGGAATTAATAAATTCCATTTTCTTTCTAAACAAAATATTCGTAACTCTTTCTTCTAAATCATATAATAGATTCTTCAAACTCTTCTTAATCTCATAAAAATATTCTCTTAAGGATGCAATGCCCTAATTAAGCTTTAATTATCATTTAATTACAGCTACAGTATTTCGGGGTACTACAATAGGAGTACCAAGCAGACTACCAATCGCATATAAAGCACTCATATCATACAAATGAAAAGGTAAACTAGACAAGTTACACCAAATAGTGACAATGAGAGTCTCAAATGCAGGATTAAATTCATGAGTCCACTTAAATACACGCATAGGATGACGCTCAATGTACCACATAGGGGAAGAATTATGGCCATTCAACAACTTAGCATAATCAGACTCATCAGACACTTGTAGCAAGATATGCTTAACATTAATATACTTCAAAGAGAGGGAGCCATTCAGTTTGATGTTACCTAGAGCCTTATCGATATTGTGGGAGGTGGGGATGGAGTGCGAGAACTTCCCGACCAAGGCTCGTCCAACCCGACCTGCAAGAGAAGCAATATCAGCTGAATTAAAAGATAACAACGACATACCTTCACACTCTCCGGGTCGTCCCATGGAAGCAATTGTAGCTGGCTGGAATGTGATAGGGCCCGTCGGGTTAGGAGCAACACGCAACTTATCTGCCATCGTTTGCTTAGGAGCAATATTAGGAGACTCCACATTATGATGAGGTAATGAGGGAGATTGGGTCATATGACATATAGATTTAGAGTATTGGGCTTGATTTGATGTAGAATGGTTTGTAAGAGGAATATTGTGATCGGTAACAGTGGGCTTGAGGATGGTATTATTGAAATCGGTGGAATGATGATGAGATTGGGTTTGGGATAATGGGTTTATAGGATGGGCCGAAGGGTGGTTAAAATAATTTTCACGGGAGATATATGGGCGTTGATTTGGGGCTGCATGAGATTTAAATGGAGATTGGGCTTTCGAAGTATGAGAGTTATATGGGGTTGGTTTGGGGCTGTATGAGATTTAATTGGGGATTGAGCTTGCAAAGTATGAGAATTAACAGAGGGGCGGTTTTGGGTGGGATGAACGATATATGAAGAGTGGGATTTTTTGTAATTAGGGAAATTTATGGATAACATAATCTTCTAAAAATATTTGAAAATTATCCTTATTCTCGAATTATGAGAATTTTAATTAAAAAACGCAACCGGAAACCACTCCACCGCATGCAATACCGATTTACGTCATTTTCATTCACAATCAGGCGTTTAATGCATTACGTTATATTTATTGATGCATTGTCGTCCGTACAAATTATAAATTAGTTGGATTGAAAACATTGCATACTAATCTGATGACAATGCAATTTACATATATATTTAAATGCAATTCAAATGTATATATGATGCAACATAATATTATCAACGATGCAAACATGAAATAATATTATAATTTATACGTATACGACAATGAAATCCACATATATATGTGGTGCAACGTAATGATTGCAACACGCGATACAAGCCGCATGCGTTGTAAATTCGGTCCGAATTCATTTGCAGATACTTATGCGGCGTCATGACGAATTGAACGAATTCGGGACTGAAGCAACTGTCGATGGTCGGGAGGAAGGAGAGAATTTCGGGCTTGACGATAAAGGGGCGGCCGATCATATCCTAGATGAAGAAGATGGTGGTGTAAGTGACACTACAAATGAACAGTGAATCAGCGACGGACTATTCCGTCGTTATATCAAACTATTCCGTCGTGAAAATGATTTAACGACGGACCAACGACGGAATTCAGTTGTCGGAGAAGTGATTGTCGCTAAGCTGGATCAACGACGGATCAACAACGGACTGTTCCGTCATTGATCCGTCGCTGATCAACGACACACTGATATTCCGTTGTTGATCCAGCTTCTCAGATTCCGTCGTTGTTTTTGTCTTTTTTTAATATATTTTTTATTTTTTTTCGTATCCGAACCTGTAATCAACACAACCATCTCCAATCCAATTACACATATACAATACCAATCCAATAATTAATGTATGATATCAATACAAGTCAACAAGATATAATATACACAATGATACGATAGTTAATAATTAATATCTCACATAAACATAAATAGTAATATGTTCGATAAATGTACAAATAACATAAGTGTTCATCTCACAAAAGTATAAGTAATATATCAAGTGTATAATACAAAAACCAACTAAATATCATGTCGCAAAGTCTGGTGGTGGTGGTGGAGGTGCTCCACCAAATCTCTCTAGTAGCTGAGAGAGCATCTCCTGTTGACACTTCAAATCAGCAGCCATGGCCTCTCGGGCTATGCGATCCTCAGTTGCTAGCTGCTCTAGTCGCGCTATCGTCTCGACATCTACACTGCTAGCAGCTGGTGGAGGAGGAGCAGATGAGGACGACGACCTCATCAACATCCATCCTAAACAGCGTGTGCCGAAAAACCTCTTCTTCGTGGGTGCACCTGCAACATCCAAGAAGATCTGTGAGGTGTTCACCTTAGGTACATCATTTGTACCGGGCACAGGCTGGCTCAACTGCTCTACTCGAGCCCTCAACTCCTCCTTCAACAGACATAAATAAATAAACAATTAATATTGAAACATATATGAAATAGATAAATCAATAAACATAACTTACATCGATCCGCCGAGACCGCTCATCTGTGTACTCTCCAGCAGCATTCTTGTGAAATTGGCTAAATAATGCATGCTCTACAGAATCCGGATGCTCCGTCTCAGCATTCTTCTACAAAAAGAATTAATTAGTTGTATAATAACATATATAATTCAATATATATATTACGAATAATTTAGAAATGAAATTAAATCACTTACAAACTCCACAACATACTCTAAGGCAACTTTGGAGCCACCTCTATGTCTGATGATACCCGTACCGAGCCCATCTGGCTCTGACATCCTGCTTCTCCTAGCAATAGCAGCCTTCTCCACCACATCCTCCATCTCCCAATAATCCAGCAAACTAGGTCATGCTTCCTCAGGAATGTAGGGTGGTCTCTCTCTATTCTTCTTCAGTTTGCATACTTAGTCTTTATACCTTATCAACATCCTCTCAAACCTTTTCTCTCGCACACTTGCATCACTCAGTGTGAGAGCCCAAACCCACTATTTCTGCAAAATTCAAATTGATAAGTCATGTATCACTTTAGTTAGCAGTTTTAATAAGAAATAATTAACTAAGGTTATAATAAATATAATTTACCTTGAATTCCTCCCAGTAAGTGGAAGGGAAAGGAAGTTAGATATACATAAATGGAAGGGAAGGGAAGTTACCGGTAGGAGGACGGAGGTCGACGGCGAGAACGGCTACAGAAGCTAGAGCTTCAGTTTGGGGAAAAATGGTAAGAAAGGTTGTTCTGTGGCGACTTAATAAAAGTTAACGACGGATCAACAAGGGATAAATCTGTCGTTGATTTTAAAATTATTAAATAATTATTTTTAATATATTTTATTAATTAGCGACAGATCAACGATAAATTTATCTGTCGTTGATTTATTAAAATTTATTAAACTTTAATTTAATTGCCATAATTAAAACCAACGACGGATATATCCGTCGTTGATCCGTCATTCAGCTTCGCGGGAGATTTCGCGCCAAATTTCTGTCGTGGGTCCGTCATTAATCCGTCGTAGACGCCGCATAAAATATTTAGTCGTAGATCCGTCGTTAATCCATTGTTGTTTAACAACGGACTATTGTCCGTCGTTGAATCTGTTGTTATTTTCGCATTTTTTTGTAGTGTGAAGACGATGTGGAAAATATAGGATTCGGCGTTGAGAAAGTTGATGGCGGCGGAGAGTCGTTGATGACAACGACGCGACAGAAGGCGGCAGAGAGATCGTGGAGGAAATCGACGAAGAGACGTCGGAGGAGGCGAAGGGTGTCGAAGAGCGGCTGGAGGTGGGATGAGAAGTTGATGGCGGCGGAGGGATCGGCTGGTGGCATGTGGAAGGAGGCGGAGGTGGAAGAAGATGACGACGATGGGGAAGGGTAGTAGTGGTGGGGGCTGCCTGTGGAGGGAGGGTTGGGAGGGGCGATGACGTTAATTGTGAAACAAATTAGCCAAATATATTTTCTCTCTCTCAATATAATTATCACTTTAATTAGTGGATTTTTTTTATTTTCTCTCTCATGTTATAATTACATAAATGTTCTTTTCATAATATTTATAAAATATTTTATTATATTTAAAAACTACTAAATCCAAATTAATTATAATCGTTGATTTGCTAAAATTAACGATCGAAATCACCTCTTATTTTATATCCAAAAGTCACTTTATATATATATATATATATATATGTGTGTGTGTGTGTGTGTGTGAGCGCCCGCGAGAGATATTAATAAATTCATGATCGAAAAATTTTCAGTTTAATGTAAAATGTTGGACAAAGTTGGAAAATCAGACATTAACTGAAACGTGTAATGCCCTGACGACTTTATGCACATGGATCGATCGTTTGATTTTGACCACACAAAACCGCATATATACTAATACTACTTATATAATTATCTTTCACTATTACTAAGCATAGTAGTATAGGTTACTAAGATATATTCATGGTTAAAGAATCAACTCATTGCCATCTTGATGTAAACAAGATATATAAGAAGAAAAAAAAAAGATTTATATCATCAAATTAACGTTAAAGTAGCTAGAATGAATCCAGTGCTATCATGAAGCATCTTGATTTTTCTCATTGTAGATAACAAAGTTATCTACGACAATTGATTTTTATCCGTTAGTTCTCTACGTCCCATCATCACTATACATTACAATGAGAAGATATGTGCAATTATTTTTGGATAATTCAATTAAAGTGATTTATTATAAATATATTATAGATTAAGAAGATATTAATTAATTATGGAATTAAATGTGTAGATATCATAAGGAGTTTTGTAAGATAAGGAGTTTTGTAAGTTGTCGAGGGACCAAATTGGAAAACTCAAAATAACTACCTATTATTTAAGTAGGGTTATGTCTTCAAATGACAGTAACAGTACCCAGCCTATAGAGAACCGCATTCCCTCTGCAGTTCTCAATTGGAAAATCAGTACTGATCATTTGGAAGAACCATACCATCACATCAATATATGAGATCTTCCATGAATTCAGATTAGTGTTTTTGCTATTTTTCTCGGATTATCATCATAGAGTTCTTTAATTTAGAGTTATGACTCAAATTAAGCATGCCTTAATTGTGATTAATTTCAAACAATAGTCTCATTTGGTCTCGGATTGATTGTTTTCATTTATTCTCAGCTTCCAAAAAAACCGGTATTACGAGTGAGTCGAGAGAAGTTTTTTTTTAAAATGTAAAAGTGTTCTTAAATGAAAAATATAATCAATAAATTATAACATGAGTGGGGTTTAGTGAAGAGGATATTTAAGTCTTATAATTCCTATTATATATATATATATATATAGTCTTAATTATTTAATTGATTAATCAAAATTCCACTTATTCACAAACACATGCCCGACTCCTACAAACGAGACAATGCTATTCATTAACGCTTGCAACACAAGTTGTACATATATAGATAATATTTGTGATATATGATACTGAAATTAAAGCACTGTAACCAAAAAAATATTACATATATGCATATAAAATACAATGGGGTTAATTTGCTCCATAAACATACACTAAGAATTAGCAAATTTTCAGTTTCACCCACCATCTAATGAATACTGAGAATACACCATCTTTCGCCCCTTTTTGGATTTTGACTCTGCGAGATCCTTCGGATGATCAGAAATGTTGAAATATTTAATCTTACTTGGCATTATTAATTTAAGGTTAACATTATGTTATATTGTTATGTTACTATCGTATCTCAAACAAGCTAGACAGTACCCTTTTTACTCGATGAAATGTTCTTATTCTTCTTCTTCTACATCCATCATAATCATAATCATAATCATATTAGAGACTGATGATCTCCAACTAATCTAGCAAATCTGATTTGAGTGAATGTCGTTGTTGTCAGTTTTCATGTTCATCGATCAGGTTCGGAGGATGGTTTTGTGCATGGTGTGACGACCTACCGTTGCAGAGGACGAAGATCGGCCGTGCATGGCTGCTGCCTCCAGGCTCCACCTACCTAAGAACTTAATTTCTTTATGTATTGTACGTACGAGAGAAAAAGACGTTATACCTTGCTAATTTGGAGATCTATATTAATTCATGGATAAAGAGAAAGAAAAAGAGATAGAGATAGATTGGAAGAGGGAATCAGAAGAAGACAAAAAGGAAATGGGGATCGGAAGAAAGAGATAATACTCACTGAAACCCTAATTAGAATTCTAACATTGTGCTCCCAAAATTAATGAAATAAATAAACTTGAAATAATTTCGTTTTTATAAGCTGTACTTTGGTTGGACGCCTATTCTACGCCAAATGGGATTCCATCCGTGTAACTGTGTTTCATCTTTTATAATTAAATTTTAATTTATTTCTTTAATATTAATTATATATATATATATATATTTTAATTTAATTTTATACTTTATTAAGATTCATCCATCCAAATATAATAGTATCAGTTACAATCGTCTTGGTAAAACTGCTCACGTTTTCTTTTCAGATCGTCCTACTAAAAGTTGTCACTTTACCAAAAAGAAAAAAAATTACCTTTAAAATACCAAATCTCACTTCTTTAATACACAACATCTTACTTTCTTAATCTTCATACCGATTCTCTTGTGGCCGCTTTTAGCAGGACGGAAAAAGTATATAATTAATTTTTAATATTTAATGTTACTTGAATTAATTTTTAAAATGCACTTTATTCATGACTATCAATCATAAAAATAAATTAAGAAAAATAATTATTTCATTTCATTTTTATTCTTCGTACGTGTACGAAACGAATGAATAAATCATCATTTTCCTACTTTATTTTATCACTACTTTATTCCATTTCATATAAGCAATCACCTAACTACTTAAAAAAATATTACTATACTTTAAAAAATACTAATTGATAAGATAAGATATTTAGTGCTAATAAAAGTAAGATGGTATACATCCCCATTCCCCTCCAAATAAAGAAACCCTACAAAGAGAAAAATCCAACGGAAAAGAAAAATAAATAAACAAGTCAAATCAAAAACATTCTTCAGAATTTGCTAACATGCGCCCTCCCCCATGGCAAGTCGGCGACAGCAACAGCTGACTGCTGACTATTAATTTTTCTCCTTTATAAACCCTCTCGCGCTCTCCCTATTCTTTACCCTTCTCATAAATCATAATCACCTTCCAATTCTAAATACTTACATATATATATATTACTATTCCACAACACATTGATTCCTCCTTATTCTCTCTCTCTATATACAACTTTTTCATTATTTTTATAAAAAAGAAAGAGAGAAACAACAAAGTATGGGTAGATTTCTTCCATGCCCATTGCCTCGCCATCCCCACAAACACCAAGCTGACTTTGACCTGCAATCTCAAATCACTCAAACTTCCGACTCTTCTTCCAATTCATCCCTTGCTTCACAACTCACTTTCCCTTCGGTTCCTTCTCTCGAACACCCCGACTCCTCCGCCACCGCCAACCATTACCACTGCCTAGCCACCCTCAAGGGTCACTCCTCCTACGTATTCTCCCTCGCCCTAGCCGGAAACCACCTCTACAGTGGCTCCTCTAACGGCGACATCCTCGCATGGGACTCCTATCCCTCTTCCTCCGCACAAACTGCCGCCTCTGTCGCCGTCCACGCCTGCTCCGCCGTCAAAGCCATCGTCGTACTCGGCGACAAGCTCTTCACCGCGCACAGCGACCACAGAATCCGCGTTTGGAGCTCCAGCAATGGCACCAAAATGAAGCTCGTTGCCACCCTCCCCACCGCGGGTGACCGCTGCATGCGGCTGTTCTCTGCGAGCAACTACATCGAGGTCCGCCGCCACAGGAAGCGCACGTGGGTCCATCACGACGACGCGGTGGCGGCGCTTGCCGCCTCCGCCGACGCCAGCGGTCTGCTCTACTCGGTTTCGTGGGACCGGAGCATGAAGGTATGGCGGAGTTCCGACTTCAGGTGCGTGGAGTCGGTGCATGGCGCCCACGACGACGCAATCAACGCCGTGGCGGCGGCGCTTGACGGCCGCGTATATACAGGCTCTGCCGATAAGACGATCAAGGTATGGCGGCGGCGCGAGAGCGATCGGAGGCACACGCTAGTGGCGACGCTGGAGAAGCACAAGTCGGCGGTAAATGCGCTAGTGCTGAGCAGTGATGGGAATATTCTGTACTCCGGCGCCTGCGATAGGTCGATCATCGTGTGGGAGAAAAGTGGCGGAGAGATGGAGGTGGCGGGGGCACTGAGGGGTCACAAGAGGGCGATATTGTGCTTGGCGGTGGTGGCGGATTTGTTGTGCAGTGGATCTGCAGATAGGAGTGTGAGAGTGTGGAGGAGAGGGAGTGGAAGTAGTTATTCTTGCCTGGCAGTAGTGGAAGGGCACAAAAGTCCAGTTAAATGTTTGGTGGCGGCGTTAGGTAGTAATTGTAGTGATAAGGAGAAAATATGTGGTGATGATATAGGAAATTCTTACCTAGTTTATAGTGGTGGACTGGATTTTGATATTAAGGTTACCAAAATATGGGTTCCTAATTTATAGTACTCTTATTCTTTTGAAATGTGGAGAAAATATACTCTTTAAACTACCAATTAGTCACTTACAAATCATAAAATTTAACTTTTTAGAATTATGTGTCCATTCTTTTGTTGACATTGGTAATCAGACATATAATATTTCAAGTAGCTTAAAAGTATGAAAGTTTCAAACTACATAATATAAGTGTCATAAATTAGTATATGTTATAATTAATTTCTTTTATGATAAGAAAAGAGGAATTATTATAAAAAGAGTGGTACCAGTACCAAAACAAGAGTCAAGTACAAATAAAAAGGAAAACAATACATAAAATGAATTAGTTGAAGATGTTTGTAGCTAAGAACCAACTTCTAAACTCTGTGATAGAGTTAAAATATTATAAGCCATTTTCCAACCCCACAGCCTCAACTTTATTTTTGCGAACAATTTCTCCCTCTTCCAAGTACCTTCATTGAATTTGCACTCGTTTCTTCCTTTTCATATGCACCATATCGTGCAAATCCAGACGCCAATAAGAAATTTCTTATCAAATTTGTTTCCAAGATTTATAAAGGCCAAAAAATGTTCCTTCGCGTTTGAGTGTTGTACTGATTGCGTTCAAAGCCATTGAAATAAATCATACCAAATATTAACTGATTTGTGACACATGAAGAACAAGTGATTGATCGTTTTTGGATGGGTTTTACACATCACACAATCTGCCCCCGTACCTGAAATGTGTATGTTCCTCTTTTGCAGATTGTCCCAAGTTGTCATTCTTCCTTTCAGAACCTTCCAAGCTGTAGAGATTGCCTTAAGAGGTGTTGGTGCTTTCCAGATCATCTTCCATTCCAATTCCCCTCTGTAGGTGTCATTTGAATTTGGTACCGAGCATAAGATCTTGTATGCTGCATTAACTGAATATTCACCGTTTGTCATCGTTTTCCAATTCCACCCATCTCTAGTACCTGCACAAAGTCTAACTCTACTGATGATGGAATTTAGATCTTGTATTTGATCATTTTCTCTATCTAACATATCTCTGTTCCACCTCAGTCTCCAAACCCAAACTCCATCAATCCACTCATCCATAATTTTAATTGTACTTCCCTTATTACTACTAAGACAATATAGTCTAGAAAAAAGACCCATAAGCCTCGCCTCCCCAACCCAATGGTGATGCCAGAACAGGAAATCACCACCATCTCCGACCTGCATTAGAAGATTATCCTTCAACCACTTCCCTCCCTCCCCGTAGCTCAAACTCAATACTTTATTCCACTATCCATTTCGCATTGCCCTATTATTCTCAGTTTTGAAGCCTCCCCCTTCCCAAAAAACCTCTCCATAACGAGCCTTAATCACTCGAACCCACAACGAATCCCTACCCATAAGAAAACGGCACAACTATTTACTAATAAGGACGGTATTAAATCACTCAAGATTTTTAATACCGAGCCCCCATAACGCAAATCAACACATATATTCTCCCATTTTACCCAATGAATTTTTCTCTCACCCACATCCCCCCAAAGGAAAGCATTCATAATCGATCGGAGTTCACACAAAACAAATTTAAGCATAACAGAATACGAGAGTTGATAAATCGGCGTAGAAAATAAAACTGACCGAAGCAAAGTTAGCCTCCCTCCAAATGAAATTTTTCATCTTTTCCACCCGCTGATCTTCTTCTTAACTTTCTCCACCAAGTATTTTCAATCCACCGTCCAAGAAAGGCACGCCCCAATCTTGATTCCAAGGTATTTAGTTGGGAGACTGCACATTTGACAATTTAGCGTCGCTGCCATGTCTTCGCATCTAGATTTTTCTATACCTATTCCCATGATACTACTCTTATCAAAATTTACAATTAAACCCAATAACATTTGGAAGAGTTTGAGGATGCTCTTGAAAGCCCGAATATTTCTCTTTTCTCTGATGCCACAAACATAATATCATATGCGTATTGAAGATGAGAGATACCAATTTCGCCTCTACCAATCAAAGCCAGTTCGAGTAATCCTCTCTTGACAACTTTTTCGATGAGTAAATGTAGTCATTCAGCAACAATAAGGAAGAGAAATGGTGAAAGAGGATCACCTTGTCTCAGGCCTCTCTCAAATTAGAACTCACTGGAGGGATTTCCATTGACTAAAACGTTTGTAGAAGCCGAAGAAAGGCAACCGGAGATCCACCCTCTCCATTTTGAATTGAAGTTCATTTTCTCAAGTATTATGTCCAAAAATCCTCAGTCCACCGTATTATAGGCTTTAGCGAAATCCACTTTAAAATGAATTATGCATCTCTTTCTCTTCTTAGCTTCCTCAATGATCTCATTCAACACAATAACTCCGTCAAAGATGTATCTTCCTTCAATGAAGGCACTTTGACACTCGGAGATAATGGAATTCATGACCTGTTTTATCCTCAGAGCTAACACTTTTGCCACCACCTTGTAGAGACAATTAATGAGGATATAGGCCTGAATCTTTTAGATCAGACACCGCGTCTTTTTTCGATATCAGAACCACAAATGACGAATTGCACCCTCTGACCAATTTCTCGTGTGTGTGAAATTCCTCCATGACTCTACAAAGATCAACTTTGATGATCTCCCAATACTCTAATAGACAATCGATATTATGAATGCCAAACTTTCATATATAATACGCATTTGATTTTGTTGGATTGTGAACCAATCCACAACAAATAAATAGAAAAGAGTGTGAAGGTTACAAGAGATTTGAAGTTCATACCTTCAGTCTAACGGATTAAGGTTGTCACGTAAGTAGTTTGGTCTCAAACCCATCGCGCTGAAAAGCCCACATGAGACTAATTAAGCTCTGCAGTGCAGAGCATGTTGGGTCTGCTAGCAAAATCTCTTGCCCTTATAAAAGCTCTGCTAATGCAGACCTGCCTAATAAATCATCTCGTATGATTAGCAGAACTCTCAAAGATCGATTATTTCGTAATTAAAGTATAAAATAGCTCATAAATGAGCTATACTGATATTCCTATCAAATTTTGTAATTGTATAAAATCACATTCCAACCTAATGAATTATCGTGTATCAAATTTGATAATTGTATAAAATCACATTCCAACCTGGTGAATTATCGTGTCGTGGCAATATGTCAGCCTAAAGGCAGTAGTCATGATATCTGGCCATTAAAATATTCAGGCCTTGTGAGATTTTATTCAGTTAATTAATTAATTAAATATATCCACTACCATATTATTGAATCGTTACTCGTCATCTTTATATTACGTGGTATAATTAAGATAACAACAAATTTTCTACAATAATTTTATATATCTTATCGCGTGTCGTGTCAATGTAAATATTATAAATTAAATTGATGAGTTCACTCTATCACTAAATAATAATGCTCTGTCCGACCATTAATAATATTTATAGTTTCATTTATACATGTTTTAATAATATATTTTAATTATAATTAGACTTAGATGTGTAGTTAAATGAAATTAAAGGTTCATTTAATTTATCATTTTTAATTAAATCATTTATTATTATAATTTAGATCCCACGTACATATTATAAATGATTAATTGAGACCAAGTATGTACATACACTATAGATAAGTTACTTTTGGAGACATGAAGCACTTCATTATATTATGTGAAAAAAGATATTATTATTAATACACCCTCCGTTCTAGTATTGTTTCATATTTCCAGCTGAATGAGGGCCACACAGCACAGTCGTCAACCCCTTTTAAGTGCAGCAATCTTTTGGTCTTTCGTTCGCTATTCGAATGCCTTTTTTCTCTTAGAAAATGACTCCGGCCCCAAAAGCGCCGGAAAGAGCCAAGAACGGAGACGAGAGCAGCAACAAGAGAAAGAGCGGCAACTGCAACTCTTGGCTTGGCAAACGTAGATCAATCAGCACCTTGTTAAAAGAATTTATAAGTGTTTTATTAACTTTTGAAATTAAAAATGATGAAACAGAATTAGTATATAGAAAAGTTAAATTCTTTTTTTTACATCGTGGTACTCGTGTCATCTGATTATCGAGCCGGGTGAATAAAAACTAAACCATGGTAGTTAAAAAGTCCATGAATAATCAATAAAAGGTTCATGGTAGTTAACGTGTCATCAGATGTACAAAAACGATGTTCTTAGAAAAAAAATATATGAAATCATGTTATAATAAATAGTACTTAATTATCTTTGAGTAGATTGCATTAGCTCAAGACCTAACTCACATATATAATTCATGAATTTATTTATTTCCTAGCTCACACATATGTTAGAGATATTTTCAGCATATTCAACTGTCTGAAAACGATTAATAGTAATATTGTTATCATTGGACAACAACAGATATCATACGTATATTTGAAATATTATGATATAAAACTAAATTTTAGTACTTCCTCCGTCCCACTAAATTCGACACGTTTTCCTTTTTGGGACGTATCACTAAGTTTGACACACTCCAAATATAATAAAAGTTATCTTTTCAAAAAGGTGTGGACCATACCGCCTTTATAACTTTTACACTACTTTATACACTCTCCTTAATAACTGTGCAGGATAAAAAGTGTCAAATTTAGTGGGATGAAGGGAGTATATAATAAGAAATAGCAGATTCACAATAAGATTGGCCCATTAATTGAGGAACAAACTAGGCCCAGCCCAGTTCACTGCATATGGTTTTCCGAATAAACCCATTAAAGCTCACTGTGCTTTTTTTTTTTTTTAATAAAATCATTAGTTAAACATTTACTTAAGCCTGACCTTATTTTATTAAGTGCACTATTACTTACCCGATTAAATTCTCAATAAATTTCGAATATTAACATAAACATTTACCATACTGCAAAAAACATGTCTTACTCGGCGCTTCATAATAATTCTGATTATATATATGTTTTTTTCTTATTGAGTATAATTTGTTAGGATGCACGCATCCCACTATTTTATGTTCTACATTTATAAAAAAATTTCAAAGTTTTGATCAAACTAGAACATAAATAATAGAACAAAGTGAGTACTTTTAGGTGCCGTTTACTTTGAATGATAAGTTGGATTGATAAAATTTAGAATTGACTATTTGAATGATAAGATTATAAAATTAGTCCAAAATCAAGTAATCCACCATTTATCCATCAAAGTAAACATAAGATTAATTCTTATCATGCAAAATAAATACTACTAATTAAGTCACAATGTGCACGACAACGGTGATAGCTAAAATGTGAAGATTTTGGCATTGAATTGAATTCGAGCTCGACTTCTCGATAACAAATTATGTAAAGTTTGTAGCATCCTTTGTTGGCAAAAATGATCGAAATAAAAAGTCAAAATTTTTTCTCCGACAACAATATTTTGTGGAATGACACGATTCTTCAAGGACAGATCTCTGCAAATACAGAAATAACCAAATTTCACTTACAGCATATATATTTCCCTTAACACAACATTAATCCTTATTTATTTTTTATTTTTTTATAGAAAAAAATGAATCAGGATCGTTATATATCTTGCTGTCGCATATATCTATTTATTTATATTTTTCAATGACTGGAGTGGTTTTTTCAATTCATCGTACATGCACGGAATTAATCCCCCAAAAAGAAAATATATTTTCTTCTTAATTATTAATTACATATGTTAATCAATACATGCGATTTATATCAACTACTACGATCAAATTTTTAATTGAACATTAATTTTCCTTATAAGGAAAAAATAATTGATTTAATTATCGTAAATTACAAAATTTTGATCTGAATTTGCAAATTTCAGGTGTTTAATTATTCAAAATGTTAATTAATGAGTTAGTGAGGAAATGATTGATGATAATTAATATAACTCTCACCTAGAGATATGAGATATCCAATCAAAAGTATATATGCTTTCTATATCATGTCTCATTATTCCCAACCAATTTCTAAAACATGACATTATATTCCCTTCAACAAACCCCACAAAACATGTACTTATATATATAATAAAATCATAAACCTGTTACAATTATCGATTATTCTGCTGGCCTTATAACAACTCTAAATACCGAAGAAGTAGAAATTAAAGAATAGAATGTCAAGAAAATATATATAACCAACAGAGTAAAAGTGATTAGGGTGAGGCCAATGGCTGAGGGTTGTGTTGTGTTGTGTTGTGTTTAAGTGTTCTAATTAGACACACACACACATACATAATATGTATAAGTTTGTAAACTGACTGCATAAAAACACACAGTTGCTGCAATAATAATATAGTTTGCTCAAAATAAACCAAACCCAAGTACTTCATCATTAGTACTACTCCCTCCCTCCTCACCTCTCACCTTCATCATCACATTACTCCATGACTACTCTCTTTCTCTCTCTACAAATTCAACCACCTTCATCTTCAACCTCTAAGATCAATCCCAGGAAAAGAAGGAAGAAAATAAAAATATTTTTATTTGCTGCTGCATCCACCAAAGATGAAAACCCTAGTTTCTTTTCATCATCATCTCCTGAGAAAAGAGGATAATTAAGATTTTCTTCCTCGTTCTTGCTTTATCTCTTGGGGAATCGAAGCACAACGGTCCGATCTTCTTCTTTTGATTCGCTCTATTTCATCAAACCATCGATTGTTCCCAGTATAGTTTCTGATCAAGAGTTTTCATATATATGATTTATTACTGCGAGTGTTCTGCCTTCTTTTTTTCTTTCTTTTCTAATTAATGTTCTTCGTTTAATTTCTGATATTGTTTATTATGGTTATAATGCTTTGTTTTTAGATCGATTCGAGTGCAAGTTTTTGAATATTCATAGTATATGAATTTCATTTTATTAATTATGTGATATGACCGTGGATCTTAAAACTCCTGCAGTGTGTTCATGTGATATATATAAATATTTTTCTTAAGTTCAACTTTATGGTTCAAATCTGGCTAGATAGCTTAAGTTTTTGTTTTTATTTTTCTCCTGATTAAAATATTTCTTTTTGATAATTAATTAATTATAATTAATATGTATAGATATATAATGTTATAGTTTATATATAGGAAGAAAAATTTGCATTACTGTGTCGACATTGTTTGATTCATTTCAACTTTCGTTTCTACTACTGCGGATAATATTTTAATTGCCCTAATAAACAATTCAATTAAACTCCCATATATATATATATATATATATATTAAGTACTTGAGATTTTCTATGCAATATCTTTAAACATGAGCCGTATAGAAAGTGATTAGATTAAATAGACTGCATAATTCAAATAAATAAAGTGCCTTGATTTTCGGAGTAGTGTTGGCGGAATAAAACAACCAATTAAACAAGAGAATTATTTTGTACAAATACATTTCATGAGTTCCAAAAAAATATTTAACATTTTCCTAGGGAAATATGTGCATTACATTAATGATGTGGCCCACGTCTTTGTAATTTTTTAATTGCATCTTGCGCATATTTTATTATTTTTTGTTTTTCTTCAAAAATTTGCAAAGGCCTTTTAGAATCACGCATTTAAATTAAGAAATTCAAATGATTAATAATGTTGTCGTCTCGTTAAAGAATAATATTGTAGGGTCATTCAGTTACTGGCACTACAGATATTTCCATGGCAAATGATTGTGCCTCCTACTCCTATTAGATACTACTACCTCTCTTCTAATAAATATTTATTATTTTAATATACTCATTTAAATATGAATTACGAGAGAGTATGAGTTTATATTATTTCAAATATATATTAATCAGTTAATTATTTTAATTTTGCGCGGGAAATATACTATATACCAAATTAAATGAATGATACCAGATATAATACTACTGGATAATAAAAAATACAAAGCATATAATAATAAAGGAAATAAGAAAAAGCTCGCTATTTCTAGCATCTTGGTTGGAGTTTGAATATTCATTTAGATTGCAATAAACATGTACAAATACAAGTAAAATATTATATTTATTTACAATGATATTAATGTATAATTATGAATACACATGTGCACATTTAATAGAAGTGAAGTCAAATACGCATGTATCACTTCCAGAAATTTATCTTATTTATATACCGGTCATTTACCAATGAAACATTGGGACATTAATAAATACTAAAATCTCGGTTGTTGGTGTGTGTATTATTTGTATTGTATAGAAAATATATATAGAGCGACAATGGGCAAAATCAACTTATTTGAAAGAACAACTATCACTTAAAAAAAATCATTCTATAACGAAATATTGACGGAAATTTTTTTTATTTTTAAATTTTAATAGATTAACAACGAAATTGTTATAAAATTATTGTTTAATTTTAGTAACGGAATTAATGACGGAATTATCCGTTATTAAAATTTAGTAACGAAATTTTCCGTTACAATTTTGTTACTAAAATTGAAAAAATAATTCTAGAAATGGTAATTCCATTACAATTTCGTTTTTATATAGTAACGCGTTGTTAAATTTTTTAGCAACCATCAATATTACTATCGAATAATTACTAAAATTTTTAGTAATAAAATTTCTTATTTTAGAAACGTAATTTCGTTACTAACATAATGTTTTTTTTAGTGTATAAATCTAGCAATAAACTTTTCTAGAAAATTAAGGATAAAATTTGAGTCGGTTACGTTTTTGTATAAATATAATGATAAATATGTTTTTAGCACTCTTATCGTACTTAATTGAATAAAAGCTTACCTGAAACTCGATGAAGAACTATATTAAGTATTTCACGTCAAATCTAATTAAGTCTAAACCTACACAATTCACAAAACAGATAGTATAAAATTGATCTTTAATTTACTCAAATTCGTTGAATATAATTATGAGTTGTTAGGTGAAATAGTACAAAACTGAAACTAAACATAGATGTGTAATCAATGGACTAATTAAACCAGCCACATGCCACAGCCGCGGTACCTACCATTTTAATTTATTAAAATTCTAAATTCTACATTATTAGCATGAATTAATACTATAATAGTCATTTAAAAAAATTAATAAACAATAGCAATTTAAATTAAAATCTGTCAGTATTTTTTTTTTTTTTATAAATTTACTAATTTAATATTAATAAGTAATTAAATTAATGTAGTTGGCACCATTTTAACAAACATTCATGTTGCTTTGTCAAAATCATCTCTTTTGTCCAATTTTACTGTAATTTCACGAGACCACCGTTGTCATCAACGCTATCGTCGCCGTCACTTTATTCATGTCTCAAACAAATCCAACAAATTACATGAGCATGATCAAGCGATAGTTGTACTCATGTAATTTCACCTCTATAATTATATATGTAATTACATAGCATGACTAAGTGACCGTCGTGCTAGTGTAATTTTCATCTTCAGTATCACACATGTAATTATACGAGCATGACCAAGTGATAGTCGTTCTCCTGTAATTTCATCTCACAATCACACATGTAATTATACGAGTTTGACCAAGTGACAGTCGTGCTCGTGTAATTTCATCTCCATAATCACACATATAATAACTTGTTTAGTCATGTAATTATGGCAAGGTATTAGAGCAATTATTTTTTACGTTATTTTAATAAGTAACTATTTTTTATTTTTTTATTTGGAGATGGACTACTTTAGGAGATGTCAATTTATCTAAATTTTACAAAAAATAATTTTGTATTATCTAGTTTCAATTTTTGGCTATGTTCTTTCTTATTATTTTATCCAGTCATGATTATATAATATTCAACTGGATCAATCCCTCAAACTAACAGAATACAATACAATCCGTTTTATTATTATTGTTGGTACTATATTTACTACAAGTTCATAATCTCCGATTGGTCTAGGATCCTCCATTATTTTACATATATTTAATTATAAATATCTATATATATTTTTATAGAATTATGTAGTGTCACAAAGATATAATATACTGCTATTACACAAAAGTATCATAGAAAATTAAATTCAAAGTCCCCGGGATTATCCGCATTACAATAAATTTAATGGTTGTGATTGATCTCTTAATTTTTAAAAATTAGGTTTGAAATGTGTTGCATCGTTAAATTACGATGCAAGAAGAGCATTTAGGTAAAAAATTCGGCGGTTTCTAAGATAAAGGGATTTGAAAATTGATATGATACCATTAATTACGGAAATATAAAAGGAAAGAGAAAAACTTTCCCAACCGCCGTTTGTTTATTGTTGCATTGTATATTCATGTAATTTGTATTAGATATATATATAGTGTTGCACTGTAAAGTTATGTAATTTGCATTACACACACACATATATATATATATATATTGTACTACCATTTAATTTTGGTAGTTGGATAAATTTATGGGATAACATAATCTTCTAAAACTATTTGAAAATTCCCCAAATTTTGAATTATAAGAATTTTAATTGGGAAACGCAACCGAAAACAACTTCATCGCATGCAATACCGATTTACGTCATGTTGATTCACAATCAAACGTTTAATGCATTACGTTATATTTATTGATGTATTGTAGTCTGTACAAAATATAAATTGGTTGGACTGAAAACATTGCATACTAATCTAAAATGACAATGCAATTTACATGTATATGTCAATGCAATTCACATATATGCGTGGTGCAACATGATATTATTAAATGATACAAAGATGAAATAACATTGCAATTTTCACGTATATGACAATACAATCCACATGTATGTGTGGTGTAACGTATACATGTAGGCGGGAAGACAACGACCCATTCCTGTTTTCCTTCGCCAACAACCTCCGCATCCACCTTCGCTTGCGCAGCGGTGGCCACGACTACAAGGACCTCTCCTACACCTCCGAATTTAAATCACCGCCTCATTTCATCCTCGTCGACCTCGGGTCTGTCGATGTTGACATCGCGGCAAACACACCGTGGGTCTAGGCCACTCACGTCTTCCTCATAGGCATCTGCACCAACTTGGGTGTCGTCGAGAAGGTCGACGGTTGACTCTGCGGCCTATGCACGCGCCGCCTCCACCACCACCTTCACGTCCGCCATGATTCCGTCATGTAGAGAAAGAAGAGAGAAGAGAGAAGAGAGAAGAGAGAACCGTGGTGGAGAGAGAGAAGAGAGAAATAGTAAATTCATTAAAGATATGATTTTTCTCTCTCATATTTAAAAGTACTTGTTTACCCTTTTGATCCTAATTATAGAATATTTTAATAATTAAAATTCCGAAATTAGTAGTTAATTTTGGATCGTTAGATCATAAAAATGAAGAGCCAAGATTTCTTCATATTTCCTACTGAAAAATCACTTTTTATATGATCATGCTCTATATATATATATAAACAAACCTTTAATTTAGTCTCAGGAATTAATGATAATTTATTCTAATTAAAAGACTTGCTATGTCAAATATTGTATCTACTAGGCGATGTTCCATTTTACTAGTGTTACTAGCGCGCCGGCATATATATATATATATATATATATGACTACTTTGGGAACAAATAAATAAATATCACGTGACCCGATAGTACTATACAAAGGATCTTGCTAAGTACTGTCTTAAAACAGAATAATTTAATTTCTTAATACTAATGTTGCCTTAATTCACATTAACCACAAGCTTGGCATTATATGATAGGCTATATCTGATATAACAAGATATGCTAAGATCCTAACTTTAATTAGTATAGTTGCTTGCATCACTGCCCACTTCTTCCTATTCCTTTGTTAATTAAGATCAGCTAATCTCTATATTTAAATTATTTTAATCATCCCTTAACCGTGGTGAATAATAAATATTCTAAATATTTTTATATAATACTCCGTTCCACTATTTCCGTCTTCTTTCATTAAAATAATACATTAATCTCAATATAAAAGAGGACGGAAATAATGGGATGGAGGGAGTACTATATATATAAAGTGGTTATTACGGCGAAGCTTCATATTAATTATTAAGTGCTGAATAATCAGAATTTTAGAGGACCAGATACATTTTTTAATTACACTAATCAACTATATAGAGCGGGTTCAATTCAACTTAAAGTAACATTTTCCGAATTAATTATTATAGATGAATTTTATAACGATGTCTCCTTTAATTCCTTCGAGTTCCAGAAACACCCTATTTTATTTTATTTTTTTACTTTTGACTTTTATAATCCCCATTATATTATTATATTGATGCATTATCACATTTCCACCTTTCTAAGCATGAAATATTTGTATTAAATTGCCAAGGTGGAATAACAGTCGCATTTCTTTATATATACAATGGATGATTGCACCTAATATTGTTAAAAAATATATTGCATGAAACTAATTGTATCAATTATTTTATTGACCTTGTTGTTACAATGCTGTTCATGATCGTACCACTATTCTCATAAGTTTCAATGCATAGTCAAAGAAAAATAATTTTTTTCTATATAAAGAAGAAGGGCACACCACAATCTTGTTCATCACTTAAGAGGGAAAAGAGAAAAAACAAATTCCCACACTTGCAATTCAAGAATGGAAAGAAATAGTGTTTCAAATACACCCAAGAAGAAGCACCTCAAGCTATTCGGAGTCGAGCTCAATCCCTCTCAACTATGTGAGACGGATCAAGGTTCGTTGGAGGAAAGTGACGAGAGCGTTAATAGCTTGTCGTCGCTGATCGATCGCCGATTTTCGAAGTGAGATTTGCACGATGATTTGAAA
>JAPKLX010000004.1:3675139-3701097 GCA_026898415.1 Leonotis leonurus
GAGCTGCTTCTGGGCATTGGGCCTTATTGATGGGCCATATCCTATCAGTCGCCTTCCTCCACCGTGACGGAGAAGCTGTCCAACGGAAAAATCCTCCCAATGGGAAGTGAATCACCGCCTCCAGCTCGGTCACCATCGGAGTCGAAGAAGTTCTCGTGCTCAAGCTGTTTTAAGGTTTTTGCAAATACACAAGCTTTAGGGGGCCACCAAAATGCTCACAAAAATGAAAGGATGAGACAAAAAAAGCAGCTGCAGCTACAAGCAAGAAGTTATGCAAATCCTTTTTTCTATAATATTAAAGATCAAAATAATGAGAATTTTGTCAACTTTAGTGATCCATCTTTGCCTTATCTTAACAAGCAGGTTCATGTTATTAGTTTCGGTTCGAATACTAGTGTTAAATTTAATAATTATGTGTCGTTGCAACAAAATAAGCGTAAGTTTAGCCTTACCGATGGGTCTCCCTCTTCACATGATCAGTCAAAGACAAAGAGAGTTTGTAGAAAAGGTTTGGATCTTCAATTAGGTTTTGGTTTAGGTTTGTGATCATCGATGATCTATTTATTCTTCTAATTGAGATGTATTCATTTGCTAAGTGGTAATTATAATTCCTCGTGTTAGCCTGTTTTGATTATTTTCTTGATTATTCAATATTTCTTGTGGTTTTTTCCTGATCTTCTGATTTAAAACAAGATTGATATCATTGAACAATGACGGATTTTGGCCCACAAGAAGAATTATTTTTTGAAACTGATAAACTGTGGGAATAATGTTAAAAAATATCGAGTTTAAATTGAAAGAAAATGATGAAATCGTTGATGGAAAACAGTGATGAACTGGACTGTAGCGGGAAATACTGGATTTGGATTGAGTAAAAATGTTAAGAAGAACACTATTACTAATTTAATATTAAGAAAATATTTTTAATGGGCCAATCTTGTGATAATCCCTTAGTCCAAATAAGACCAATTAATTCTTCAAAATGCTTTTTTATCCCTTTGTCTCTCTCCAGATTTTGCAACATTTACAATTATTATCTCTTAAAAATTAGTAAATTACTTCTCCATCTATCATAGTAATAGACATAACATACGATTTGGTTTGTACCGTTTGTCCCGATATAAAAAATAATATTACAACTTATTTTTCCATTAACTTATAAGCTACGATTAATTGCATAAATAATCATAATATTTTATTATTGCAAATATTTTTTTTTAAAAAAGAGGGTTTTTATAAAATAAATAATGTCCTTTTTGGTTATTATTTAAATAGCTTATAAGCTCATTTATACAAACACTTTGAAAACTTATAATACTACAAAAAAAACATCAAACTGGCGACGAAGCTAACGACAGATTCATATTCCGTCGTCAGTTGGTGACGGATTGACGATGGATCTCCACAAAATGCCTAACGACGGACCGGCGACTGAAATTTTGGCGCGCAAGTTGGCGCCAAAGTTAACGACAGAATAGTCCGTCGTTAACTATTTCCGTCGTCTGTCCGTCGTTAACCTTAATTATATACTTTTTTTAATTTTTTTTATTAATGGACGACGAACTTTTTGTCGTTAAGTCCGTCGTCCAGCCCTTTAAATCGGGTTTCTTCCCCATTTCGCGAAAACAAAAGTTCAGAAGGCCAAATATCTTCTTCTCCGGCGATTTTTTACCCCCACCGGCGATTCTAAGTTTCCACCGGCCAAATATGTCAAGGTATGTCTATTTCTCCCATTTTGCTTCCCCTCTATCTCTATCTCTCTCTATTTCTAATTTTGGTCCATTTTTTGGCCGGGAACAAAGCTGTCGCCGCTCCTCCGCCTACCGCCGTCCGCCTGCTCCGCCCTCCACTTGCCGCCGTGCGCCGCCGCCCCTCTGCCGCCCTCCGCCTGCTCCGGCAGGTATGAATTTTTTTTTTATTTAATTTGTTGTTAATTATTGTTTAATTGTTTAGATTGTGTAATTAATTTGTTAAATTTAGTGTTTATTATAATTTCATTGTTAGATTATGTAATTTAATTAGTACAAATTATTTAATTAGTTTAAATTGTTAATTAATATTATATGTTTAATTACGTTAATTAGTTGAATTAGTGTTGTAATTGTTTAAATTAGTTAATTTTATTGTTAATTATATAATTAGTTTACTTAATTAATTTTGTTGTTTAATTAGTTTAATTATTTAAATATTTTATTAGTTTAATTTATTAATTAGTTTAGATTAGTATTTAATACTATATATTTAATTAGGTTAATTATTTTAATTAGTGTTGTAATTATTTAAATTAGTTAATTTTATTGTTAATTAAATAATTAGTTTAGATTGATAATTAGTATAAGTTTACTTAATTAATTTTGTTATTTAATTAGTTTAATTGTTTAAGTATTTTTAAGATTTAATTAGTATAATTATTTTAATTTATTAATTAGTTTATATTAATAATTAATACAATATGTTTTATTAGGTTAATTAGTTTAATTAGTGTTGTAATTGTTTAAATTATTTAATTTTATTGTGAATTATGAAATTAGTTTAGATTGTGAATTAGTGTAGATCTACTTAATTTATTTAATTGTTTAATTAGTTTAATTGTTTAAGTATTTTTTAATTTAATTAATTTAATTTGTTTCGATTATTAATTAATACTATATATAGGTTTAATTTGATTACTTAGTTTAAATTAAATTATTTAATTTAGTTAATTAGTTTAGATTAAATTTGTTTAGGACCCACTCGTCTTTCGCCGCCTTCCAGACTGCTCCCTCCGCGTGCCGCCTCCTGAGTTCTTCCTCAGCCTTCTGGAGCCGCCTTCTGCCGCTCTAGTGCCGCCGCCTACGGTGAAAGGTAATTGCCTTAATTTAATTAGTTTAATTTAACGAAATTAGTTTAATTTTACCAAATTAGTTAATTGTTCGATCAGTTTAGCGAAATTGAATTTTGAAATAATTTAATATAACAATTAGCTTATATATATATATACACACACACACATTAATTGGGATAGACATAATTAATTTCTTAAGAATCTTCTCCCTTTGGGATAGATTTTAATTACGTTTTAAGGATCTTCTCCAAATAGATTTTAATTACGCCTTAATAGATTTTGATGAGATGCATGTGTTGTGATGTTTTGATGATAAACTGTATGTTGAGATGTTTTGACGATTATGTTTAGAAGTTTTGATGATGAGATGTATGTTGGGATATTTTGCTTAGATTCAGTGACTCATTATATTAGCCGTACAAGCATCAAACAGTCTAAGAATGAACATATTCATAACTGCAAATCAATGATTTACAAAACCTTAAATTCAACTGATAATGTGCAATGAACTGCAAATCAACTTATAATTCTAGCCCTTTAACCATAATTCTTGACCTCTAATCACAATTCCCCTAATTCTCGACATATAACCATAATTCTCATAATTATCGCCCTCTAACCATGATTCTCGACCTCTAACCATAATTCTCCTAATTCTCGATCTATAACCATAATTCTCGACCTCTAATTAATCTCATAATTCCCTTAATTCTCAACCTATAACCATAATTCCCATAATTCTCGCCCTCTATACTAAGATTCTATTCAAGTGCAAATCAACTTATAATTCTCGGCCTTTATTCAAATTCAAATGACAATGAAGAAGACGACGAAGATTAAAACATTGTGTAGAAAACTTACGCTATTCGAATTTCAGTCTAATTAATAATTATAAATGCAATCCATTTATTGTATGTTTAATATAAAACTTCAACTTATACGTTTCTTGTTATAATAAATGCAACTTATTTATTAATTTTCAACATAATAGATGTCTTTCGGTCGGAGATCCTCACCTCGAGATGATGTGTCTACTCCTCGAGGAAGGGGTGCACGACGTTCTCCTCTTTCTGTCGGCCGGGGTAGTTCCCCGGGCTCATCATCCGGATATGAGTCCGGGACAGGAGGTCTGAGCCACCACATTGGTGGCATACATTTAGGTGGTCCGTCGTCTGGCTCCGAACGGATCATCATGGGGAGCAGAGACCCACAGGGGACTTTATTCTCGCAGTGAATGAGCTGGGGTACGTAAATACAATTACATATTTAATTTTAACAAATATTTAATAAGTAATTCATAAGACTAATATAAATCAAATTAAAATGATCTATGTAGGGGATTTTACCCGCACAGCTAATTACATTTGGGAATTATCTTAAATAGTTCCCAATCCGACTGGATACAGTTGGAAGCTGACGCCTGAGGACGTGAGGCAGAGATACTGGGAGGAGTTTAAGGTTCAAAAAATTTCTACAACTTTCAAATTCTTTCTAAATTATGACTTATAACTATATATTGAAGTTAACTACAATTTCTAACATACATTTTGGATGTTAGAAAAAATTTAATTGGGCACCGTCTCTCGATGCCAAGATTCGAGAGTTGTGGTACGATGAGTGTCAGGAGAGGTACAAGGATTATATCTGCGGGATAAAGAGGAGGAATGATCCGCCACCCAGAGGTGGGAAGCCTAGGTGGTGGAGTGATGATGTCTGGATGGGTTGACTCGCTTACTGGTCTAAGGATGATATTGTTGCTAAATCTCAGGCAGCGAGGCGCAACCGGCTGTCTGAGCCACAGGGACCGGGGACTGGTCCTATCAAGCATAGGGGAGGGTCGAAGTCCGTCATGCAACGAGATGAGGAAAAGGTAATTTCAAATCATAATTTCAAACATGTTTTATAGTTTTAATTCATATACAGATGTTTCAATAACACAACCTCATTGGTATGTCATGCACAGGCTGTTGAGAGGGGAGTACAACCGATGGACTGCATGTTCGATTCCTTCCTCGATGAGCATCGGTACCCAGATGGGACGTACATCGATGCAAAATCGAAGGCGATAGCGGTAAGTCTTAATTTCAAAGTAATATATATAGTTTATAATTGCAACCTTTATAATATGTTATTAACAAATGTTCTCTTCTTGTTTACATGCAGACTGAGGTGTTTACGCGTGCTGATGCGGAACGGGCCCAACTGCCTGAGGGTGACCATGATGCGGTGGACACCAACGGGATATACTTGGAGGTTCTTGGCGCCCCAGACAAGAAGAGGTTGTTCGGTACGGGAGGCGCAGGGAAAGCGTTGAGAGCCTCCAGGTTCAGTGGCTCGTCGTCCGCCTCACGAGCCAACAGGAACAAGGTTGAGGAGCTGCGGCGCCGAGTTGAGGAGCAGGAGCACGAGCGACAGGAGTACATTACCGAGCAGTGGAGATTGGCTGACCAGGTGGCGCTCGTGCAGACTCAGTACACTCAGATGATGCAGTGGATGCAGTCTCAGTCCCAGGGAGGAGCAGGTGGTCCCTCATTTCCCCCGTTTCTCCCCCGTTTCCCCCTCCCGATTATGATTCCTAGACTATTTGTACGGTTGCTACACACATTGATAATATTATTTTGTATTTCAACATTTATAACATCTTTGGTTAATTATACTCCCTCTGTCCATGAAAATGGTTTACGGTTTGACCCGACACGGGTTTTAATATTGTGTTTTGACTTTAATGGGGATATGTAGTGAGTGGAATAGGGTTTCACTTCATATTTAGTTTTAAAATGGTTGTGAGTAGTTAGTGGAGTTTGGGTCTCACTTAAAGTATTGTTTTAAATTGAGTTGTGTGTAGTGGATGTGATGGGTCCACTTGCTATAAAAGGAAAGTTTCAAATGTAAACCATTTTCATGGACATCCCAAAATGGCAAAACGTAAACCATTTTGGTGGACGGATGGAGTATTAAATTTCGAATTTTAATCGCTTTCGTAAATTTTAAATTATCGTTCGATGTTTTATTTTGTTTGTATTGTTTGTTGTGACATGTTATAGGTTACCAGTATTACAATATATATATATATATATATATATATATATATATTTAAGCCTAACGACGGATTCATAGGTCTACGGTCAACGGCTAACTACGAATTTATCCGTCGTCAGTCCGTCGTTAGCTAACGACAGACTTTTTCTTTCCGTCGTCCGTGAGTCTAACGACGATCGAAATAGAGACGGAAATTTTTGTCGTCAGTCCGTCGTTAAGCCCGACGGACGACAGATTCCTCGGCTAGACGACGGAATATTCCGTCGTCAGTAGGCGTTTTTTTTTGTTGTGTAAGCTCTTAAAATATGACATCTTATAAGCTCTTGTAATAACTTTTTAAGCTCAAGAACTTATAAATTCTTTAAAATAACCTTAGTCAAACACTCTCTAAGTTATTTGATTGGATGAACATTACATATGACTTAACGAAATTAATATCAGACAATCAAGAACTAATCTATAATTGGATAACCAACATGCCCCAATTGAATTTAACTCATTTTTCTAAAAACGAAAACATCCACAAGCGATGTGACATGTTTAGTAGATAAACATTAAAATTTTAATTTTTTGTTATTAATTTTTACTTTTGAATTTATTGATTAGAATATAATTTTTATTCAATATAAAATAATACAGATAAGGTCTTTGTATGAAAAAATATACTCTCTCGGTTCCATTCAAAATGACCATTTTTTCCATTTTCGTCTATCCCACAAAATTGGTCCATTTTCTTTTATAGTAATTTTTTAGTGCTTTAAGTGTATTGAGTAAATAAAAAGAAGAAGATTATCTTAGTCTGCATACCAAAAAGAATGTGATCATTTTAAATGAGATTGAGTGTGCACTTCGTATATTCTGCTCGGTGCCACTAGTCTAGCTTGACATTTCACATAGATTAAAAAATACATTAATATGTTTTTAAAATATAATTAATTTATATACATTAGTTCTAACTTATCTTTATTTATTATTGTAAACATTGTTTATAAATATTAAATAAAATTACTTTAGCTATAATTTGTCTTTATTTATTATTTTAAACATTTTGTAAAAATATTAATTTAAATTATCTTAATAAAAATAAATTCTAGTAATATTCAAAGCGAGAAATTGAAGTACAATATGAACATGGACAAAGAAAAGATGAATTAAAATTTCCAATTTACTGAAAGGATTGATAGTATTAATATATCTGAATATGCATACGGAAAGAAAAGGAGTTGAGAGTTAAAAAGGGAGAAGGATTACAGTGTAAGGGACACCTAGGCATTAACGGCGCACCTTCGGAGACTATTTCAGCTAAACCCCTCCACATTTTTCAATACTAATTCCTTCCTAAATCATATCTCACAGATTTGTCTTCTCCTTTCATCTGCAATAATTTCAGGTCGGTTATCTCCAAATTCCTTTACACACTTTGATTTTTTGAGTTTAAATCTTTGTTAATTTCTTGATCTGCATGAATCGGATCACTTGTTTTTTGCACCGATTGCCTAACTGAATTCCCTTTTTTATTGAAATATTGGATTTTACGAAAGCCAGTATATGTAATTTATTTAATTTTTTCTAATGCTGACATTACTTTTGGTTGGTTTTTGTCGTTTTTAACTTTCATATAGAGCGCATAAGATGTTATTTCGAAGATTTTCTTACATGAAGTATTATCTGATGTTCATTTAGTTAGAATTTGAGATTTGAGTTGAAATAAGGGTGATTGCAGGAACTGGATTGAGGTTATTGAATTTGAATCTGGACTTTTATGCTGTTTATTTTTATTTCTGGAGTGAAATTGGGGATCTATATATCTTTCCGGGATAATCTCAGTTGTTTGTGGTTTGTCATCTTGAAATGTATAACCTATTGTGATTATAGATCTTCCGTTAGATAGAATAATATCGAGTGTTACATTCTTAAGTGAATTGATACAGTAAGGCATCATCGAAAAGCAAAAGATCGAAATGGCTGACCAGAAAAATCAATTCACCAAGGTCAACCAGCTGCGTCCGTTGGATGCTGGACTCAATCTAAAGGTTAAGGTTATTAATGCAAAGATGGTAGCACAGAGAGGTCGGAATCAAGGGCGGTTTTCCGAGTGCTTGGTTGGAGACGAGACAGGAATTATCATTTTTTCTGCAAGAAATGATCAAGGTGAGCATTTACTCACCTTTTTAAGGTAGTAGTTTTGGCTGATGAGACCTATATCATTCTTTTTGCTATGGTATTGCCTTTTTCCTATCTTGCTTTTCGAGATGATGGGGATTGAGGGTGAATTTGTGTTTAAAATGTTGATCTGATATATTATATATGTTGTTTATGACTTTATGTTGGCATGATCTTCCGAAAAGGTTGAGCTTTTCTTTAAATGCAATCATCATTGCCTTTCCCCCTTTCTTATGGAGAGGATTTTTTAAACTCTTATGGATCTGAAATCTGAAAGCTGACAAATACTCTCTCTTGACATGATTTTAGATTTTTAATAGAGCATTACTTAGTAATTGCCTAAACACGTGATCCAGTCTTTAGGGATAAAACTGCTTTAGGGTTACTAGAGAATCGTTCGCTCTGAATTTTTTCGTGGCTTGGATGTGATTTCATGCTTCTCTATTTCGTAACTCATTCGGCACTGACATTGTGCGGAACAAATGTGTTTCCTGCATAATTTTCCCACACCCTCGTAGGCTCATACTAGACGTGTTGTGTTTTCTATATGTGAAAAAAGGCTAATGAAATTCTGACTTGACATCACGGGATGTTTGGTTTAAGTGCATTATTCTTTTGTTTCTGATTACTTCATTGATTTATGTTAGTGGATATGGCGAAAGAGGGCAACACCCTCGTCCTCTACAATGCAAAGATTGACATGTTCAAGGGATCGATGAGGCTGGCCGTGGACCGCAGTGGCCGTGTTGAAGTTGGGGAGGCTGTTGGTTTCTCCGTGGATGAGAGCAATAACTTGTCGTTGATCGAATTCGAGAGGATCGACGTGGTCGTTTGATAGGCAGATTGTAGTGCCTAATCTTTCAATTTAGAAGATGGTGCTTGTGCGAGACATGGTTACACATTTTTGCCTTAAACTTGTACCACCGGAGACTTGTTTTTGTTTTTATTCTCCCAAAACCAGAGCTCTATTTATTGCATTATTATGTTTTTCATTGTCTCATTGTGTGAATACACGGAAAAACCCAATGCAGCAAAAAGAAATGCACAGCCCCTCACCTCAAACTTAGTCAATGATCAACAACATTCACCTACATTTGCTCAATCTTAAATAAAATGCACAAGAAATGGTTAAATTGGGTAGAACGTACGCATTTAGCAATATATGTTCGGTCCCAATATTTTATCACACGCAGTAAGCTTTATAAACTAGTACTGAAATAGTACAACTTCAATACATAGAAGAAAGAAACAATCGAAATAAAATTGAAGATAATATTAATTTCAACTGGATAAGATAAGAGTGAAACTTCCAGCATTCATCACAACTCGACTCACAGAGAAAATCGTCTATTAAAACCAATTATAAAAACATAAAATCAACTTAGCTGGTAGCTCCTCCAAAATTGGCCCAAAGGTCCGAGGGACTTACCCAATGACTCATCGGATGGATTGGGTTCAAAATATAGAAGCTCAAAAACTTTTGGGGACGTAGGTGTTTGGGCTATAAAAGTTCGGTGAATTTCGGGGCAATTTGGTCCGTCTATATATTTCAACATTATTTTAATTTTTTCTTTACACTATTTAGTATATGATGCTTTCATAATTATTGTATTTTTAATATTTTATAATTTAATCAAAATTTATTTATGATGATATTTGGATACCTTTTAAAAATATTACATTTTATTTGATTTTATTACAAACTTATTTTTGTATTCTAATTAATTTTTAAAAAAATAACAAACCATATTAAATATAATAATATAGTAGATTTATATGTTGATGCAATCTTTTTGTTATTTTAGAATATTAGAAAATATATTTGGTTTGCATAATATTTTAAAATAAGTAGATATAATTTTTTTTTTATTAATGGACTAATTTGGTCCATTAACCCAGCCCAACGAGAAACTTGACTCTAGTCGATCATTTTGTCAGTTCTATTTACAATGCAAAACCCCTTCCTCCTTTTGTGTTAGTGTGATCTCCTCTCCCTCAATCCCTCTCCTCGTTTTCTTTCTCTGATCGTTTTCTTTTATATTTTCTCCGTTCCACTATTGCTAATTTGGTTTTGATCAAAACTGTGATAAATTTATGATTAAACCAAACCAAAAATAGTGAGATATAGAGAGTACATATATATAACTCCAATAGTCTGGAGACGATTTGGGCTTTCTTTTGATAGAATTGGGCTTTTATTTACATGTATTAGCTAACTTTCCCAATAAAAAAGAAAACAGAAGAAATAAAGTGAATTTAAACAATACATTCACCTTTTCCAATGAAGTAGGGATTTTTGCTCCATCCAAAAAAAGTTATTCTTCCAGCTACAAAAAAGAATCACATTTTGTCACTCACCATAAATTCATTACAAACTCAACATAATTTAAAAAATTCCTACTGTTCACGTTTTGAATTATTTTGGTGTGAATGGGAAGTACTATTTAAATTCAATCAAAATTACGTTAATAGGCATCGCTCCCATTAGCATACACTCAGTATTAAACAATCTTGATCATTTTCTACTACAGATTGAAGATTGAAATGTTGCTGTGGGAAAGTTCAGTTTTCGTTGACTTTAAACTATTTTGATTGTTTTCTTTTTATATATATGAAAACTACAATTCAGTATTTGCATTTTAATTTGTTGCCTCTTCATAATATTAGGTACCTTTAATGTAGAGCATGGGCCGATAAACCAATGGTTTTATTTCTTTAATTAATATAGAAAATGCATTACCATTAAACAGTAATTAACTATCGTCATCACAGTCATCACTATAAAGAAATTATAAATCAGCTTGATTATATTGTTTGATTTGATGTATTTAGGATTAATAAAAAAACAATTTCACTTAGAATTTTTCTGCAAGAGGTTGAGAGTTACGACAACGTTGTGTCAAAACAGAAAATTGAAGCATCATCAGTTTACGAGTTCAAGACTGAAATTTTGTTCACATCTTTTTTGGTTCTTTCCCACCTATGATTCCTACATATCAAACAAGAAGTCAATCTTATATTTTTATTCACATAAAAAATTATATTCATATACATAGGAATTTTGGGCCAACTGTGATTCCTGAAAGATACATGATCACATCTTGTTAGATGGTATAAAATTTTAAATAAATCAATCAATCAATTATCAAAGATGTGTTTGATTTGTTTATATTTTTCTTGTATCCTTACCCTTGTTATTACTACTATTATTTTCTCATTGCATGTATCAAATTATGTTATATATGTAAGAGTGTCATCTTGTCAACTCTTGTATATATATATATATATATATATATATATATATATATATTGTAAATTAGTAGAACTACAGATCTTGAAATTATGAGTTTGTGCACTTCACCAACTATATATACATATCACCTCAAAGAGCATATTACTATTGAGTCATTGACTGTCTTATAAAAGTAACTACAACTGTACTTACTTAAATATAGATATTAACGTGTTACATAAATTTATTTCGTTATTAATTTCATATGGTGCCATATTTTGTATACATTGATGTCTACAAAATAATGAATAGAGCTAAACTGCTACTCCTATATACATAGGACCATTGTTATATAAATAAAAAAAAAATATTATAAGTATGCGTTTGTTGACCTGACCTAGTGATAAAAGATAAGGATCAAGATCAAAGATTTTTTGTTCGAATTTTTGATGACATGATATTTAAATTTTAAAGTATTTAACAATTAAAAAATTAATGATTACTTTGTGATTATAATCTTAATTATTAGCAAGGGTTGGGATGGAATGTAAACTCTCATTAATTATTTCTTAAACAAATGGACATAGCTAAAAATGACGAGTGTAAGTTTGGCCAAATCTCGAGGAACTAAATTAATTAAAGCACATAGTCTGTTGGTGTTTGTGTGTGATATATGTAAGTTCTCAAATAGTTCCTATACAATTAATTTATGTATAATTTTATATGTCTTCTGAAAAAATAAAAACATTTTGTATTTAATAATCAAGGTAAGACTGATTAAATTTATCCACGATCTTAAATTCATTAAATCTCATAATTTTAGCTACAATACATATTTACTAAATAATCCCAAGAAATATACTCTTTCTAACCATTAAAAGATATTTTGTTTAATCAAATTTTTGATAATTTTTTATCAAAACAAACCACTTTTAATAAGACTTGGAGTAATAATCATGGGTTTTCGCATACTACATGAATCTATATTCTAAAAAGTAAAGACTACAATGACACATATAATCTCTTTCCTATACATATGAAGAGACTATGCATGTTTTAAAACAAATCTTATGAGAATATATACTTTTAATTGGTAAATATATTAAGTTTTAAAGACCCGCGACATGTGAGTTATGACACGACCTGGTACTTTTGAACTTACTTTTAACATGATCCCTAACAAGAGAGTAGTTAGAGGAATTTGGACATGTATTATTTGAGTAACATAGCAATGGAGAAATAAAATTGTGTTCGAAAATTGGAACTGGGAGGCGGAGAAGATAATTACCGAAATTAAATATAGATTATAGAGTTTGTGCAAAGCTAGATGTGGAGGATTGAAATGTGTTAGTTTTAACTCTTGGATAAACATCCTTATTCTTTTATTAAAATGTTGAAAATTTTCTTTTTGTTGTGTAACATTCTGTTATCTCTATTACCTTTTATTTTTGATCCTTTGATTATTCTTCAATAAAATTTTAACCGATAAAAAGAGGATTTGGAGTTACTATGAGGCCGTACACATAATATGAGATTGCGCATTTGCTAAAATATATGACTACATTTAAAGGAAGATCTAAAATAATTGGACTGACATTTTGAAGATGAAGAGTATATTATTTTTATTTATTCCATATAGCGAACAATATTTAATTCTTTGAATAAGTGAGTATCGAATACATCTAAAATTATCTCAAAATAACATAACATTTTTTTAGGAATGACTGACGCTTGTTTTTATGACTTTAGTCTATTTTCTTTTCCACTGGGTTATCAAGAATGATTGAATCAAATCATATTTTTTTGAGCATCCTTTATTTCATATTGGAGTTAGGAGCCATCATTTCATTGATATGATATAAGATCATACTAGTATAAGTAGAGAATTTTCCTAATTAATTTATAGGACAAAATAGGGTACCATTACTATAGCTACAATGTTGACAATTTCTTTGAGTATTTATTCAATGTTTTTAGAAATATAAATAGCTTTGGATAGTGTCCCTTTTTCAAGAGGCAACTTTTGCACACTAGGTTTGTTGAAATATCAACTTAAAGCTGTTGGTGGGAAGGATACCATATATACATGTATTTTGCCAAATAATTGCGATTTCTTTATTATTATAATTCTTACACCACACTCCAAACTTTATTATTTAGATAGTGGAGTCACAAGCATTAGTAAAAAGCTAAGTCCAATAAGCATATCAAACAAAAATAATTATACCTTTTTGTTCGGTAATATGCAACTGAAACGTGATTTCTATAAATGAAATATGTTAGAAATATCAACACGCTCAATTACATAACGATGGGCAGGATCTAGCTTAGTCTAAATTAAAATTTAGTTTGATTTGAGTTTAGATATGTGATAGAACAATTGAGTTTAAATATTGATATCCGTATCCAAATATATAACATATGTAAGTTCATAGGTCCGATTCACATTCATATATTTTATTTTATAAAATAAAATTTAAATATACTAAAATTCAAAATAAAATCATAATAATAATGTAAATTCAAAATATCATAACAATTAATCAAAACAATATTATGATTCCAATAAGTCATGCTACAACAATTCAAACAAGTCATAAGATTCTAAAATATATATAATAATATATAATGCGTATGTCCATGAACTTAATCTTGATATCAGAAAGTGAACTTAAAATCTGACACCGTAGAAAATTTAGGAGCTTCATATCCGATTTGGATCCATCAAATCTAAAGTTTAAAATAACAAATTCAAAAAAATAGATTTAGATCCACGGATCTGAAACGAATCCTAAATCTTTTGTCATGCATACACTCAATCGAGTTGGACTAGATACGCGTGTTCTCAAACACCGCAAATTTTAGCTAAATAGTACTGCAAGTACTAAAACAAGTCATCAAAGTTTTAATGTTTTCGACTAGTGGACTCAATCCTCAATATATAAAAAAAAAATTAAAAAATATAACATTACAACTAAAAAAGTAGACTAGATTATAAGTTGTTCTAAAAGATTGTCAGAAGTGGGGTTTGAACCCACGCCCTCTTACGAAGACCAGAACTTGAGTCTGGCGCCTTAGACCACTCGGCCATCCTGACTAGTGATTAAATGTTCACATCTTATCATATATATATGTAAGTAATTAAATAAAACGCTTATAGTTACTTACAATAATTGAAGCAATGATCTGGATTTGGAAACATGATGTAGTCATATCAACAATTTTTGGGATGTTGACGCACGCAAAAGGTGGAATTGATACTGATCATTTCCCAATATTGTATAATTAAAATAAGTTAATGGTAACAGTTCATCCATAGAAGGACAAACTATTTACAACTTTATATATATAATATAAATAGTTATTTAATTAAAGATGAGTTTAACTAGTCAAATCATGTCTATAATCCACCAAAAGGAGTAGCAATATGTTTGGATCCTTCATTAACATCCATATGCCTATATAATAGTAAATATTATGACTTCCCCAAGCTACGCCTGTTCATTTATTAACAATAGTTCGACTTTGTCTTCACTATATTTTCTAGAATATCTACTTATCAAAGGGATTCGAGCCACAGTCAAAAAGGTTGATCGGATGGATCTCAAACTTCCCTTATCATATACTCTCTCGGTCTGAGTCCCACTAAACTTGTTATCTTTTTTTTTCCGACACGATTATTAAAGAGAATATATAAGGTAATGTAAAAGTGATAAAGGTGGTAGGGTTCACATCTTTTTTAAAATATAATTTTTATTATTTTTGGAATGTGTTAAGCTTAGTGAGATGTTTCAATAACGAAAGCGTGTCAAAATTAATGGGACAGAGAAAGTATATCATGTATTGTTACAAAAAATAAAAAAATTACATTAAAATTTGTGTTAAACAAATTGTAAAGAAGTTTGGTTGACCAATAAAATATATTTTTATAAATATAATAGAAATAAGTGAGTTGGCCTAGTGCAAATACATTGTTCACACAGGGTCCTATTGAATTTATTGTGCTGGCCGAGTTTTAATAGGCTCTGAAATTGAGGCCAATTCAGCCCGATCCAAAATAAAATCATGTTTCATACTAATAATTAAATTTACGACATTTTTAAAGAATATTCAGTGTCCATATTTTCAATATGTTATTGAATATGAGAAATACTTTCTACCTCTATTGAAAATGTACTATTTTTGCTTGTTTATATTTTTTATTAGAAAAAGTTCTTTTTCTTTTTTTACACATGGATTTACAAAATATTTAATATTTTAATATTTATATATATATTATGTTTTATGAGTCATATTTCTATTAATAATATATTTTGCATGACTAAGTGAGTAAAAGTTACAAAGATAAGAAATGAAATGTAACTGTACATTCTTTTTTTTTTTCACAATATTGATGATTATATATCTGGTTCATGCGCAAAAACACATTTGCTTAACAGTCTCCAGATATTTCTTAGCATACAAAAACAAAAATTAAGTTGAGTATAAATTTGACAAAATAAAAAAAGCAATAAATATTGCCTTATATATATAAGGCATATCATTCGGTTCGTATGAAAAAAAAATCATGTATAAGAAAGAAACTAACTTTCATATATATATATATATATATATATATATGTAAGTATAGTTTTGTTAAATTATGTGTGAGAAATGTGAGTATATGTATAGGGTGCGTTTGGTATGCAACATGAGATGAAGGAAAATAAAAAAAAATATGAATTATTAGTGTAAATAGTGTAGTGATTGTTAGTGTGAATAGTGTTTTATAACTTGTTTGGTACATACTTTAGAAAAGCAGATAATATTAGTATTGTGTTTGATAGCTATTATTATTGGGCAGATAATATTAATTGTACGTTTGGTAGATGAGATGAGTACACAATATTATTAATACCTTGTTTGGTAGGAAACTTAATTATACATATTATTAATCTCAAATTAGATATTGTAGGTCACATTGCGCGGGGGAAACAATTCAGTTCGCGGCCAATTGAAGAACGATAGAAAGTTGAGACAGTTTAGCGATCGAACGATTCGGAAGAACCCAATCCACCAAATTCGCTGAAATCAAATGGCATCCACAGAAGAAGGTAGCATTTCATATTTTAGTTCGGTTGAAATTTTATTTGGTTGTTAGGGTTTTTTCTGTTCGTAAGAATTTGATGAATTTGTAGCATAGATATTTCGTGTTTTTTTTTTTTTTTTCTGTCTCGCAGTTGATTATTTCGCTGTCTAAGATTCATTATTGATCTTTCTTTATTTTGCTGTGTACGATTAATTTTGCTCTGTATTGATCCACTTTTTTCGTTAACTGTAAAGACAGGTGAATTCACCTTCTTTAGTGCTACATTCGTATTTTTTAACTTCAGTGCGTCTAAAAGGTTTATGCATTTTGTGCATTTTAGTTCTATTTTAAAAGGATTGACTACTACTACAATTTAGTTCTTTAGAATTGTTTATGCATTTTGTGCATTTTGTTTGAACATGAAAGTGTGTGAACTAATTATGCATGCTCCCATAAAAAATCAGAAGCTATAATATGAACATTAATTTTATGTAGTTGTGTATTATTCTATGTTTGTTTATCCCTCCACATTTAAAACTCCCTAACCGAATGAGATTTGTTTACCTACCACATTGACATTCATTTTGATTAACACACTTTAGGTAGTTGTGATGCCATAAGCGGAAAGGGCCGAAGAGTGTGGACAGCTATGGAAGAGGATACCTTGCTAATTGTTATGAAAGAATTGGTCGCCATAGGCTGGAAATCGGACAATGGATTCAAGGCAGGCTATCTAAACAAGTTGGAGGAGAGCTTCAAGAAAAAAAATGCTGGGGACTAACTTGAAAGGTAGTCCTCACATGCATTCCAAACTTTCAATTTGGAAGAAGGACTACAAGTCCTTGTGTACGATTCTCAGTCAGAGTGGCAATGGTTTTAATGCGAATGACAATTACAATGTGGATTGTGATGACTCCCTATGGGATATCATAGCTAAGGTATGAAGTAGATTTGGTGTTTGGATATAATGATTTTTTAGTATTATGTAGTGATCTTTCAATAAGTCACATTTATGTTCTTAATAATTTCCAATAAATATTGTTATTGAGAGATATCTGAAGGTGTTTGAAATGCTTCACAAACACTGCATTATTAAAGGGAAAGACTTTGTAACTATTCATTAAATATGAGGAACCACATGTATTGAAATTAATAATGATTGAAACATAAATCTAACATAGAGCAAGAACATTTATATTTGGTTCACACACAACTAGAATTAGGAACAAAATGAAAGACTTCTGTAACCATTCATTAAATATGAGGAACCACTTATGGGTTTGCACTCATATCTATTTTTATTATGTTGCTTGCCTGCTGATTATATATTTTTGTAGCTCACAAAATTCTTCAATCTAAATTACCAATTTCCTGGAGCCTAATTCAATGTCTTTTACTGCATAATGTGCATATTGTTTTTCTTGGGTTCTGTACTACCATTATATTTTATTATGGTTTGAAAAGGCATTTATCCAAAATTTGGCATTGTTTTTCACACAAGGTGATTTCAGTTTCATATCTTGTAATGAATAGCTTAGAAAGGGAAATGAGATATAGCTTCGAGGATTTTTATAACATCATATTTATCTAGGCATTTCAATTTTCAATTTTGGATTTTAATATACCATACATTTTGCATGTTATAAAATCCACCAAAACTCAACTTGTCAGACACAGCTTAGTAGCAATTGAATATTTGTATTTCTAATTCAGGTGTTATTGAGGTAGATGTTTGATTCAGCTATATAACTGATCTAAACTCCTTTCATACCAGAAAGTTAATTCATACACAAAAGTCAGTAAACAATCATTATATACATTATCAAAAGCTAAATCGAATCCAAAAAAAATGAATAGGGTCACAGAATTCCACACACTTCATGCCTCAGTAACAAACAATAACAAACAGTAAAAATCTGAAAATCAACCCGACTAACCACATATGAAGCACTAACAAACAACAGAAGCAACTTATTTTTCAACTATCACCTCGAAGAAGCATATATAAAGATGAATCCAAAAAAGTACTAACCACACACCAACATATATATTAACAAACAGATTTTTATATAGTCCCCCATATTAGCCCCCACATACACGAAGACATATAAATTGACACATCGAAAAAATATTTCGGATGCCACTATATGCAACCTCAGCACAACATACACCATATACCCTAAGCTCAGCAGAAATTATCCAACATTAGAACTTACCTTGATTGCAATTCCAAAGCAGTTCGAATTATATGGCTAACGAATAATCCAAAAACCTATGAATCTGGAATTTCGACAAAGAAAGGAAAATAAATCAGGAAACCTAACACTACATGGGATTAATTTCTTTCTAAACAACTAAATTAAAAAAAAGGTGCTGAAAAATTGAATAAAGATCAAAATTTAACTGCCAAACCTTTCTAATCGTCGGAGACTCAATTTTGTTTCGCCCTAATTCGCCCATTTTCGCAATAGAGGAACAGAAAACCCTAGAACATGAAAGATTAATAGTTGTGATTGATTAATTAAATTAAATTAAAATATTTTTATTATTTTATAAATATAGAAATTAATTTTTAATAAAAGTTAATTTGTAGAAAAAATTATTAATTTATTAAAATTAATATTCTTGATTATTTTCATTTTTAATCTATAATTTCTTTATTAATTGATAAAAAAAAATTTATATATATACTCCCTGTTCATGAAAGATTTTGAGAATTTGACTCGATACGGATTTTAATAATGTACTTTGACTTTGTGTAAGAGTGTAAGGTGAGTAGAGTTTGGGACCCCTCCGTTCATGAAAGATTTTGAGAATTTGATTCGGTACGAGTTTTAATAATGTGCTTTGACTTTGTGTAAGAGTGTGAGGTGAGTAGAGTTTGAGATCCACCATATTTATTGTTTTTAAGTGATTGTGTGTATTGAGTGGAGTTTGAGTTATACATAATTTATTATTTTTTATTAAATTGTTTGTATGAATTGGGTGGATTCAATTAGTATAAAAGAAAAGTTTGAAATGTAAATATATTTTGTGAAGGTACGAAAATAGCAAAATGTAAAGAAGTTTTGGGGTGCGAGTACTATATATATACACGCAGACACACGAAGCATCACCTGTAGAGAAGTGAATCTAAACTGAAGAAAAGCTACAATCTTTCCTCTCTCTCTTCCTCTTCCCCATCAAATTTTCCACCATAGACAAGCCAATCCGGCCATACAAAGCTTAATTTTCATAAATTATGATTCGAATAAAATGAAGAATCGTCTTCGGCAGCCGAATTCGCCATGTCATTATCGTGCTCCGACTGCTTCTCCGATCTTCTCTGCGGCGAGGCATCTAGTAGTGTTATCTCCTCCGGTGGTGGCGATTTCTCGCCTGAATACTCATCGGAATTCGATTCGCTCCCGCCCGCCGCGGAGGAGTCAATCGCCGGACTGTTGGAAGACGAGAGAGATCTAGCCGGACTGAGCAGCTGTCCCTCCGTTCATCAGCCGATTGATGCGTCGGTTAGAGCGGAATTCGTTGCATGGATTTTCAAGGTTTGTACTTCCCCCTTTTCTGGATTCATGTTTTCGATTCTTCCTGCTATCGCGCGCGGGTGGCTAACTCTACCTAGCTCACTGTTAATCGATTGTAATTGGCGGCGGTGCACTTTAGAACTGTTTCTCTAATATGCGCTAGTGGCTGGGGACGAGTCGTAGGTGGCGATAGAACAGTGATTCTTGTAGCATAGTACCCTGAAGGCGCATTTTTATCACTTGTTTGTGGATGTTGACATTCCTGGTGCTTGGTTCATGATTTTGTAGGTGCAACGGTATTACGGTTTTCAGCTGTTAACGGGATATCTCTCCGTCAACTATTTTGATCGTTTCATTTATTGCCCTCACTTGCCGGTAAATTTTATTCTGTTTACCCCTATAGTAGTCATTCCATTGTACTAGTAATTCTGATTTTTTTTTTTTTTTTAATTGATATATGTGTGTGTGTATGATAAAATTTAAAAATTGCATTTGGCCTGTGGCTGTAAATTGGGTTAGTAATGTTTATACAGGAAAAGAGATATATTGACCATTAATATAGGAAAGTCAATATCAATATTGACCATTAATTGCATAGGTACCATATTAATAGTAAGAGCGTTATCGTCTTAATTTGTCTTTATGTTTATTTCTATCTGCCGATAATCTGTCCACCTATTTTAAGCTCATTTAAGATAATAAAATATTTGGTATTATTGAATGAAGGTGTTGCGTTATTGGACTACATGTAATAAAGGAATTAGAAACTTTAGAAATATTTTTATTCAATCTAAATCAAATACTAAATTAACATAACTTACCAATCATCTAACCAATTATAGAACTGACGCATTCCCTAGTATTTATTTCAAGATCTAATGAAGTATATGTGGACAATGACGATTAGAACTATTAGAAGTGCTTTAAATATTTCAAGCATGCTGGTAAATAACTATATTAGCTAGCAATATATATTATCTTGTCTAAAGTCTAAAAGTAGGTGCTAGCTAGGAAGGTCTATTTGTCTTGTTTGTTTGGAATGGAAAAACCTAAGTACCCATGCGTTTCATTATAAATGTTTATTAAATTAATTATTCAGCGCAACTAATGAATCTTTAGTTTTTTTTTTCTTGTTATTTTAGTTGAGATATTTAGGATTTAATATTTTCTGATACACCTTTTGTGGCAGAAAATGAATGGATGGCCACTGCAACTACTGTCTGTTGCATGCTTGTCTTTAGCTGCTAAGATGGAGGAACGTCTAGTTCCTTCTCTTTTGGATCTTCAGGTATAGTATCCCAATTCAGTATTACCAATTTTATAAAGTGTATGAACCTCAAATTCTTGATAATTAATCTATCGGTTTTCAGGTTGAAGGTGCAAAATTTTTATTTGAAACAAGAACTATACAGAAAATGGAACTTCTTGTTCTAAGCATCTTGGACTGGAGACTTCGATCCATTTCCCCATTTTGTTATCTCCCCTTTTTCGCGCTCAAGATTGACCCTTCTGGAACTTATACCGAGTTCCTTGCTACAAGGGCAAAACAAATCATCCTCTCAACAATTCAAGGTACGTAGTAATTTATGTTTGGTCATACTCATACATATATGAAATAGAAATTAAAGATCGGTATTAAAACGAAATATTGATGTGATATTGTTTCTTGTTTATAAATTAACAGAGACGAGCTTCCTGGGGTGTAGGCCATCTTGCATTGCTGCTGCAACTATACTCCTTGCAGCACATGATTTGCCGAGATTCTCCCTAATCACTGCTCAACATGCTGAGTCATGGTGTGATGGACTCTATAAAGTAAGAAAAAAACCCATTGGTTATTTACTACTACTACTACTACTTATTTATAACCAATACCTACTACTTGCCAACTACTCTCTTCGGACCACTTTAGTAGACACGTTTTATTATTATAATACACGATAGAGTAGTATATATATTAAATTAACATGTACAATAATTTTATATTGAAGGATGATATAATGAGTTGCCACAAGCTCATCATTAAACAAGATATATTCAAACTTGAGGCAAAGAAGCAAGCAAAGGTCGTCTTTCCACAGCTTCGAGTCACGTACCGGGCAAGTATTACCTCCACTGATTTATTGTCATCTTCTTCGTCGTCATCGTCTTTTAAGAGAAAGAAATTGAGCAACAGTTCTTGGGCAGAAGATGATGACAGTGAAGGGAATTTGAATAAGAGGGTTAAAACTCAAGACTTGCATAATTAAATAACAAAAAGAGAAGTTATGGCCAGAGTTTATGTAGAATTATATATAGTCCTCAATATTTTTTGTCAGAGGGTAATGAGAGTGCATAGATTAGAAATAATGTGTGCCAGAAAGTTTGAATGGCAGTCTCATGAGAGTTAATTCTAACTTCTTCTTGGTCGGGAGGGTATAATGGTCTTGTAGTACCCAAATTAGATGGACTGTTATGCAACATCCATAAATTACAAAGCACTCATGATGATGATGATGTGTATATGTGTAGATGAAATTAATATAAGATGGAAATTACACTGCAGGTAGAGTGTGTGAGGTGTGAGGGTGTATAGTATTAGTTTGGTTTGAGAAGTGATGAAACTGTTTACTAGTGGGAGCCTGCTAGTGATGCATAATGGGGTGTGGATTGGATTGAAGGATTGGATATTTCAAGTGTAGCATTGATTAGTGAATGTGAGGGAAGCATTGGTGGGACCAGAAATGACCGTGGAAAATCAATGGAGGAGCTAAGTTTGGCAGAAGCAGAAACTGCAACTGTTCAGTTTGAGTTGTCAATGACACTCTCAAGTCACATAGGCTGCCATTTATGATTCAATTAATCTACTATTTCCATTTTCAAAGGTGGACAACTGAACAAGGAGAGGATAATAAGAGTTTCGTGTGGCGAGTAGTCACGTGTACAGATAGTACACGTGTCTGAATTTTTTTTAGGCGGGAAAATGCACCTTTTTTGCTCTTTCGAACGCGTGTGGCGGACACACGTGTAAGTAAAATGTAATATTTGGATTTCTTTTCTTATTAGTATTATAAAAAAGAGGAATGCGACGTGTCTTTGTGTATGTGGGTTGAAATTTGGACCCGACTGTTTTTAAAGAAAATACACAAAGGTCTTTGGGGCCGCCTCCTATTACTATATGGTCTTATTTTTCAGTGTAACCAAATTCATGACATTAAATTACTAAGTCTTTTTGTGACCCCAATTTTCCCTAGCATGTGATTGACAATGAAGATTTTGTAGCATTCCCATTTGTTTTATTACCAAGTATTTATAATATTTCGATTTATTTTATTGAATTAGTGATGAACATGACCCCATTGCATGTCTCGTCTTCCCTAGATTTCGGACACTCAGGCCTCCTCATATACACTGCCACGTTTAGGGATGCTGCCTTTTCTGAATTAGATTGTACAGCGATAGCTATATATGTGTGCAACTAACTGTATGTGTCGTTAGGTACAAATTGAATTGCATAAGATTTATAAAAAGATTCCACCTAATACGTACTCATCGACCGACGTTGATTATGAAATATATGTAAGCTTGTGGATTGTGAAGGATCTAATTTGGACCCATTGACATGTTTAGGCTGATTGGTCTAGTAGCTCCATCTAACTAAATTATTTGCGTGCCTATTTTCATGAACTTGAATTATTGTATGGGGTTTTAATTTGTAGGTGTAGCCTAGCTATATATGTGTGTGTGTGTGTGTGAGACAATAATTATATGATTTCATGAATTACTATAGTACTAATTCATAAGTTTCTTTTTTATGTATGTTAATTTTATAACAAAAGGCCGAGACAAACTTTTGTTCTGTTTAACGTGAATAAAAAGCCGCGTCATTGACATATCACTTTATTTTAAGGCTTTGTTTGGTAGGCAAGATATGATAGGATTAGATTAAATTATCTTATCTAATCATGTGTTTGGTAACAAATGTAATTAATATGTCGGCCCGCTATTAAGGGCTAGGCCCGTGCCAAAATCACAATTTTCCCCTATATTTTAATCATAAGGAAGGGGTGAGATTAAAATAATCCTTATACACCATATAAATTTAATCTTATCATGCTATATCCTATCTTGACTACCAAACATGCCCTAAGTGCGATAAATTTATATAAATGCATTGAATATTAGTCATTCATACTAATTATTTCTACTTTGGACATGAAACAGCTGGTTTTCTGGGCCACTTTGAAGAATAAAAATAAATAAATTATATTATATATGTGATAAATTAAGAGAGATGGGGAGAGAGTACAATTTGTTTATTACCTTCTTGGACTGGCATCTCCTACATCATGCTGCTAGCCTGCTATCTTATTTATATCAAAAGTGAAACTTGTTAAACCTATTTTGTAAATCTAGTTTCTCCTAATTAACGTGATTTATTGTACGCGATAAGTTGATTCTAATCTCGTCGGAAAGCTAAGCAGAGCTACCAATTTAAAATGATATATGACACTAATTAAAATACTCTAAACACTCTGTTCAATTTGGTGAGATCTTATCTAATCTAATTAAAGCAATTAAAGGAAACAATAAAATCAAATGATCGAAGCTTAGGACTTAGACATTCATTCATTCAACAATTAATATCACATCTAATTATGCATTTGTATTTAATTAAGATTCCCAAAGGTTGTTTAATATTCAACTCATGTATTTGATAATTAAACGTTGATCCTAACTCACGTATGTGAATCACTCAAGAGGGAATTCTATAATTACAATAACAAATTTCAATTCTCACGTTTCCGATTAGAAAAGGGGATTGATTAATTCTAGGTCAAACACAAAAATAATTTCTCAATCTATTCTAGCATTTAAGACGAATCAAATGTTGATCAAGCATCCAATTCAATTTAAGCACAAGAATTAACAACAAGCACACATGGGTTAAGATATCAATTGAAGAAATTAGAATATCTAAACCCTAGATGAAATTTAGCTACTCGTGGAAATTGATAAGAAATCAAGAGATGAATCCATAGATAAGAAACTTACAAAATTAAATCAAATATCCAAGTGTAAATTCGCTCTTCAATCAGAAGGAAAATGTGTTTCTATGAACTAAGAAAGCGATAAACTATTGTACAGAGAAAATAAAATAAGAGAGCGTATGTTTTCATAACTGAAAAATCCCTAAATATAACATGAATTCACTCTCTTAATTCGCGCCCAGCAGCGGCTGGGGGTTCCAGCGCGCGCTGCATTCTGCTCGCCAGCCTCGCCGGGCTAGCACCCGCTGGAGGTCTAGTTGCCGCTGGACCCGGGCTTCTGTTTCTCCAGGACTGCACTTCCAGCACCCGCTGGCCCCAGCGTTCTGTTCTTCTTCAACACGCCACCCCAGCGGGGCTGGCATGTCCAGCGCCCGCGGGGTGGCCATGGCCGTCCCATCACTCGTCCCGGGCTTCTCCCGCACCCCGGCTCACCCGATATGCTTCCTCGGACCAAGATTGCACTCCTCAAGTCCATTTTTGACACAACTCCACCACCTACGTCCAATTCACGACCAAACACAACCCGACATAAAAATGCACAAAACATGCAATGAAATAAACGAAAAGATAATGACACGAGACTTGAAGCACAACTAAAACCACGCCAAAAAAATAATAAACAAAACTAAATTAAGTGACTATGCTATACTATTGAGAGTATATATATACAGTGGCGGATCCAGAAAAAAATGTTAGGGGGGGGCTAAGTTTCGAAAAATTACATAAAAAATAAATTTTTCTATAGTTCAAGTAGGTAGGAGGGGCTATTGTATAAATATACGTAAAAATACCGATAAATTTACGATTTTTTAAATATAAAATACATCAAAAAAAAAATAGGAGGGGGTGAAGCCGGGCCCCCCCCCCCCCCCCCCCACTAGTTGTGGATCCGCCCCTGGACGAGATCATCTATTGCCTAACGGTGTTGCATTTCTTATTGCATTAATACGATTTTGTAAGTATAAAATACATCAAAAAAAAATTAGGAGGGGCTGAAGCCCCCCTTCACTAGCTGTGGATCCGCCCCTATATATATATATATATATATATAGGATATAGATCATATAGAAAGTGTTCTTAA
>JAPKLX010000004.1:3706097-3853062 GCA_026898415.1 Leonotis leonurus
TAATACCATTTTATACCTGAACCCACCCCTATATATATATATATATATATATATATAATATAATATAATATATATATACATACTTATAAATTAGAAGATATGTATATCCATTAATAGTATATATATTTGTAGCTAGTTGTATGATATTGTATTAATGAAATATGAAAAACATGTGGTATATGATTACTATCGAACTAATATTGTAAGAAAGAGTTGGGGCAAGAGTGGTTTTTATATATTTTTGCGCTTCTTCAATCAATATTTCAATTCAAAGTAGTGTAGACATTTCTGTTTGCTTATTTATTTAATTAAAATGGAGCTAGTCAATTACATATAAGTTTCCCATTTCAAAGGATACATACATTAAATTGATTGATATTGGTTTGTTAGAATATCATTAATTACCTGCCAAATGGAAGACTTTGTGACATTATATTTTCTTCACCATGTATAGTTGATATATGTCATTGTGTGTGTATATGAATTATGAGGGAGGGAGGCAGAGACTTAAACCTAAGATGGGAGCATGAGAAAAAAAACTAAAACTAAAATATCTACAGTTTTTTTATAATTGAAATATAATTATCCTTTTACTCAACGTAACATATCATTTCAATAACAATCTAGCTCAAATTCTTTTATTAATTATCTATCATTTCAGGGAATAAATTACAAAAATTATATATTAATTGATATGATAACATGAATGATCAAGATGATTAGTCATGAGACTAAATTAATAAAGTGAATTATGTATTTTGATATTTTAAATCTATATATCAATATTTTCATTTTTCATGTTCTGGATTAACATCTAATTATATACTCCCTCGTCCACTAAAATGGTTTACGTTTTGCAATTTTAGGATGTCCACGAAAATTGTTTACATTTGAAACTTTCTTTTTATAGCAAGTGGACCCACCACTTTCATCACACACAACTCAATTTAAAACAATACTTTAAGTGGGACCCAAACTCCACTAACTACTCACAACCTATTTAAAACAATATATGAAATGAGACCATAACTCCACTAACTACATATTCCCATTAAAGTCAAAACACAATATTAAAACTCGTGTCGGGTCAAACCGTTAACCATTTACGGAGGGAGTAATAGTTTGTTTCTTAAATTAATTAATACTCTCTCCGTCGACCAAAATGGTTTACATTTTGCCATTTTGGGACGTCCACGAAAATTGTTTACATTTGAAACCTTCCATTTATAGTAAAGAGACCCAACCACTAACTACACACAATTCAATTTAAAACAATATATCAAGTGAGACCCAAACTCCACTAACTACATATTTCTATTAAAGTCAATATACATTATTAAAACCCGTGCCGGGTCAAATTGTAAACCATTTTCATGAACGGAGGGAGTATAGTTTTCTACATAACTATTCGATCACAACATGCGTCATGCTTAATTGGCATGTAGTGAAGCAATTAAAATTATCATTACAGAGTGTCGTCTTCGAGAATATAAGAGTACTTTCAACCTCAATTTGTAAAGCAATAATCGATGTAGCACTTTCATTTCCTCCATAAGTAAAATTTGATATGATTAAAATTAAAATGAGAATCTAAAAGCCAAATTAATTGAGTTAAACAAAATGAGTAGCGTTTTGCGATTAGGTAAAACAGAATGGGAACGCATGCATGCATGTGCCCAAAGATTAAAAGAGGACACTGAACTCATCAGCTTTTGATCTACTTGATTTTGTGCTGTGAAAAACCACAAAAAAGTATTACAATTGTGAAAGAGTTACACCATTGATTGTTTTTTTTATATATATGTAAATTCGATCGCATTAGAATTTATATTAATAAAGACATGTTGTTTATCTAAATGAAAGTATTTGTTATTTAAATAATTTATATAATTTAGATAAAATTTTTAGATTGTAAAAAATAAGATATGATCACGCATATGATGGTGATTATGAAATATATCTTTCAAAGCTTTGGTCTTAAAATAGTTCTGAGTTAAATAACTATTTAAGAAAGGATATTGGATTGTTGGAAATAACTCGCACATATGATACATGGTCATAAAATGAGAATGTTGCGTTTCATCAACATTAACGTGATTGACGTAAGTGGATATATATATGTGTGGGTGCATGTTTGAGAACATGTACACCGAACTGACCCGATAGAAATTCTTATGTGGAATTTATTTTATTGAAATAAGAATTACTATATTATGATAGTACAGTCCTTTGACTTGAGACACCATAGTAATTTTATATAGTCCTATTTCATTTTGATATATTTTTTGATTGCTAGACAATCTTTGAAGGATTTATGTTGGATGAAATATGAACTCATATGGAGATTAATGTGTGGTCGATAAAAAATCTATTACTTGTTTAAGACGAGAATTTCCTAAGTTTTCATTATTCATAACTTGAAGACCTTGACCACGGCATAATGAATTATGATTCATTGGAAAGTTTATTGAATTAGAATGGAAATGAGAATATTGGAATGTGTTTTAGTACTCGATTTAATTTCATGCTCAATAGAAGGACCGTACATGTATGATGATTCATTAATCAAAATAGGTTTACTCGCTATTTCACCTAATGCTAGACGACCATGTTACTTGCTAGGTGTTCCCATGGTTTATAGGTTCTTAAAATTAAAGAGTTAATTTTAAATGAATTAATTTATTGAATAAATTGTTGTAACATGTTGCAAACTTATTACTAGCACTAGTTGTGAATCAAAGAGGGTCACACACAACTTAGTAGAACATGTCAATTGAATCAATTTAATAGTTAAATTCAATTAATTAATTTGATTCTTGTTCTATATTAATGTGTTAATTTAGATATTCAATTAAATTAGTATAATTGAATATAATTGGAATAAGATGTCTAATTCTATATTAAATTAATTAGATTAATTTTATTACAGATAAAAATTAATATGATTAATTTTAAATCTATTAAAATCAGATTTTTGTATTGAGGTTATAGATATCCGGAGTATCTAGAGTTGATATAGAAATTGAAAGTGTGCTTATTTGTAGTAATTCACCGTTACTATACAAACAAATTATTTCATTAATTAGGAGAATTGAGTATGAGATGAATGTGGGGTGGTTTCTCCATTCAAACATTTATGATTTAATAATTTCTCTAATTAAGTGAATTGATTATGGCATGATAGTGGATGATGATTTTTGCTCTTTTGATAGATGGCATATAAAAAAGCATATTCTGAATTCTAGAGTTGCTTCTGATTTTATCATATACAAAAGTATTAGTGATGTCGCTAGCGAAAGAACACAATACTTGACTCGTTAGCTAAGTATGGACTTGATAGAGGGGATACACGTGGATCCCTACGAGCAACCGATTGCTTCTAATTCTAAACCCAACAACAATCGGAATGCGAAAAGGTATTATAATTTTCGTATTCACTATCATAACAGGTTAACGTGAAGTTGTTAGTGTCGTTAAAACGAAATAATGATTATTTTATTTATTGATTCAAAATTTTAATTTTCAGTTGAGTATTACAACACACCCCCAACAAATTGGACCCTATATATGTAGCATTCATTAATTATAAAGAATTCAAAAGTTGGAATCATTCTCTAACACAGTAATTTGGAAATATATATATAGCTGAGATTAATTTTATACTGATTGCAAGACAGCAACACAGTTATATAGCAATATTGCCCCTCCCCCCCTATATATGAGTCACGCACCATATTCTTTTTTTTTTTTACACATTACGTTCTGTCCAAAAATGTTGTGTATAATTATAATATTGTAGTTCTATTGTGGTATGTATGAAACACAGTGATGAGTGAACTACATTATCAATAAATTATTAGTTAGAATGAGCCAATATTGATTATTATCTGCACATTCGGAAAATTATCATATATCAGTATATCATAAGTAGTTATTATTTCTTTTACATTCACGTCCCTTTCTAATTTTTTTATTAAAAAACTTTACTACTCCTAATTAATACGAGATTGAAATAGCTAGCTCAAACTAGGTCGACGAAATGTGTACAGTTACAAACTTACTAGACCTCCTTTTCTTCCCTTTCCAACACACAGACACTCACATATATTTCTGTCTTTGGATTCCATTTTGCGAACACCAAAAGCAGCTGAAAAAACAGGCAAAATGAGAGGAGAGGAGCGTCCAAATGCAAAAGTTTCTATTACCTGGGCGCTTTGCGTTGCGTAGTATAGAGGTGTTCAAAACAATCGTAATTATTAAAATTTAAAAATTAATTAAACTGTAACTGGAGATTTTAAAAATCGTAACTGTGATGAAACATAATTAGTATTTATTACAAAAAAAATAATTTTTTTTATCAATCATATATATTAATTTTGAATTTATAAACTTTAAAAATCAATTATAAGTTACATTAAATGTTAATAATAGCTATATATTTTATTTGGATGGGAAGAATCATAGTATTAACCATAAAACTGAATTAATGTATATATTTAAATTGGAAAAACAATATATAAATAAAAAATATATTAAAGTTTGCTTATTAGAAATGAAATGTGAGATATAAATGTTGGACAATATCTTATTTGATATGATAAAGTGTCAAAGTAAAATATCAAATGTACTAACAAATGAAAAAAAGCAAAATTTATAAAACAAATATAAAATACCAATGCACTAATTCACAGAAATAAAATTATCCTAATAAAATAATTAACTCTAATTAATTAAATGATAACATTATTAATCACCAAAAATTAAATATTACAAATATAATAAAAAAAAGGCAAAACATAATGACAATATGATATTATATTCTATGTAATGCAGATGATGATGCATCCAAAATTAAAATCCCAAATGAACGTGTAAATGGCAGCATGACTTTTTAAACGTTCCATAATTTCTATATTTTAATTTTTAACAGTGAATATAATTATTTCAATTATTGGTAGATGATGTCAATATTAACTTGAGCTTTGGAAAAAGCATTAAACTTCTGAAAAGTATTGGACATTGATTGGTATATGGCATAATTATTGCTAGCTGTTCAGTTTCTCGAAATATCGAATACACTATACTCCAACTGCATGCGCATTTAAGGGTAGGAAAATGCATATTACATATATTTTAAGCGGGAAAATATAATGCTAAATGATTTAGCTAATATATAGTACTTTCTTCGTTTCGCTAAATACGGCCACAAAAAGTTTGGTACGGAATTTAAGAAAGTAAAGTATTGTGTTTTAAAAAAATAAGAGTAATATATTTTAAAAGTAAAATTATTTTCTTTTTGAAAAAATGACCATTTTTAATGGCACGGTCTATTAAGTAAACATAAGCGTTTAGCGGGAGAAAGGAGATGAGTAATAGATTGCTTTCTGCAAATGATAGTGAGTGTGGAGGCAAAAGAATCGTCTCTTCAATCATCAACCCAACCATTTATGTTTGATGAACATCATCTTTCTTGCATTGTCTTAATCTCAAACAAAATTTAATTAAAAAAAAGTGATAATGGGTAAAAATACCTAATTTTAAAATGGTATATATAAAAACTAATCAAAAATTAGAAACACATGTAAAAAATAACCACTTTTTTAAAAAACAAGGAAGATGCCTCTCACAATGTCTTGATTTTAACAAAAGTAAATTAGTTAAAATAGGGAATCATAACGTCATTAAAATAGTTAGACATGAGATACATTAGCAATAAGCAGCAAAATCGAAGCACAAATGTACAACCGTTGGTGATAAACATTATTGGAAAAATTTTAAATGCTAGAATCATCTACAACCGCTGGAAAATTCATCAAATCGATTTCACAACCGCTGGTTCACACACCACCGGTTGATGTATTCTTCCAGCGGTTGTCTTACAATACAGGTTGAAAAAATATAACATGCTTAAATACACGACAACTGCCGGATAAAACGTCAGGAAATACGACAACCGCTGGTTACAGACACCACCGGTGAAGGTTTTTTTCCACCGGTTGTTATCCTAATCTATACAACATGATTTAACAGTCTATAATCCATATTGTGGGAGAGGCGGAGAGGATGAATGATCGGCGATGGAGTCCTTCGAACTGTGGGAGAGCGGTGGTGGAGAGCGGCGGTTGTGGAGTGGAGAGTGCTTCTTCAACCTGTGGGAGAGCGGTTGGTGGAGATAGTTTTGTGTTGAGAGGACTTCGTGCAGTGCAGAGATGAGAGGAGAGTGAGACGAGCGTTGGAGAAATGAGACAACCGATGGTGGTGGTGGTGGTGGTGGCTGCCGAGGAAGACAACCGGTGGTGTTGGTGTTGTGGTGAATTACGAGAGAGAGGGAAGAGTGAGTAGGTGAGAGAATGGTAGGTGAGAGGAGTAATTATGGTCAAATCATTATTTTCATATCAAATTCATTCAAATTTAGTGGGTCCCACATATTAAAGTTGGTCAAAAATGTTACCATTTTGAAAAAGTGGATAGTTTTTACATCAATATTTAAATTTTAGGTAAATCATACATGATTCATTAGTAAAATGGGTATTATTAATTTTGTCCCTAAAAAAAGGAAGCAGGAAAACTTTAATTTTTGGGATTACGTGGTACAAGAAATTATCACTTTGTGGGATTAATGAGGATTTTGGTGCTTAATTAGGGGATTGCCACGTGTAACGACTATATAATAGCCTAATCAATATATTTGTGCATATATATTATTTTGTCCTTTTTACTTCCTCATATATATCAGGATATACACATAGTGAAAAGATGAAATAGAATATACATGTTAACTAAACTTGAACGTTTATTATGTTAAAATAATATATTTCTACTAAATAAAAAATAAATCAATTATACATATTTGATCAATATTAATATATCTTTAATATTTTAATTTATAAAAATGTTAATCAAAGCCATCAATTTTAACAAAACAAGTGTTCAAATTTAATTTCAGTTAATACATTGAGACTAATTTTATTTGATATCACCACTATATATATATTTATTTATTTATTTTAACTAGTGACTTTTGAGGTGATTTTTTTAATCTATATATATACATAAAACAAATAATATTCGATTTGATTTCAATTTGAATGATGATTTTGTAAATAATTTTAAATTTAATGACAAACACAATACATATACTTAATTAAATAATTTTGTACGTCTCAATTAACTAAATACCTCTATTTTCTCTCATCAGTAACATTTTTCTCCTAAAATTATTGTATTTTGTTCATAAAAAATATTTACAATATGTATCTTAAATTAAAAATCTTGAAAAAAACTCTAATTTGATATATAATATATAAAAATGAATTTAATATATATAACTTATGATCAAATAAGAAATTAAAAAGAATTGTATACATATATATAATTATATATATAGTTTGTGTATATGATATGTATAATCTTTATTTTTATTTTTTACTTTTCTTTTTCATCTTCTATTATTAGTATTAAATTAAATGATTTATTTTTATTTTATTTTTATATAAATATTAATCATAAAAATTTTATTTTATTAATTCTTATATCACGGTATATCTTACTAAAATAGTCTTACCATATACCTTACCTTTACTTTCGTTATGGGAAATCTCATATTGTTACCTTACCATACTTTTTGGTACACCTTACTTTCGGTGTGACATTTTTACATACATATACCTTACATTATTTTCGGTATACATTATCTTACTTCGATATACCTTTCTTTCACGGTATATTAAAAAAAATATTTAAAATATATGCATACATAAAACATAATAAATGACACCTTAGATAACATCCAACATATAAAAAATACTAGGTATTATTTTTATAATAACATAAATTTTGAGATTAACCCATAATATAAGATAATTAATTATTAAAATATTAACTAATTATATTATTATATTATTATATATGTACTAGATATAAATATATAAATCATAATCTTACTAATTTGGTCATATATATATATATATGATATATTATAACTTATTAAGTATATTTTAATTACTTATATATTACAACTTATATTATATTTAAAATCAAGTATACTGATCATATAAAACACATATATTTTAAAGCATACTTTTGAATTATAATTATCTTTATTTTTATTATAATTAATTATATAATTATTTAGATTGATATGCTACTTTTAGAAAATAATTTAGTAAATTATATCATAATTATTTAATTATGTAACAAAAAATATGTCTTGTTCAATCTTTCAATTAACAATAAAGTCACATATTTTGTAATTTGTCACTAATATTTATTAACTATAACCCATAATTCATAAAAAAAACTATTTTGTTATAAAGAAAGTTGAGTATATATACACATATAATTATACATATATATATTGATATATACGATAAACAATCATATATACCAATTTTTCAGATATATATTACGGTACAGTATATGGCGGTATAACTCGATATTTGAAAAATTTAGTCCTTTACCTTACCGAAAAGTTCGGTACAATAGCATATCTTACGAAAAATTTCGCTATACCTTATATTCAGTATTTTACGGTATTTTTTGATACGGTATGTACGGTATACCGTTTTTCCTGTAAAATTTGACAGCCCTAGTCGAGGATAATTATATTTCTATTTGATTATAAGTAGGACAATTTGTTTCCATTATTCAGGGTGAACGTTCAGTAAAACATAAAATATTTATTTTTTTAAATAAAAAAATGTAATAATTTATACAGGGGGGGATACACTAGTTTAAAATTTTTTTCAGATTTAAATAGATTTTCAGTGAGTAACTCAAATCTGAGTGGAGGTAGCCTCAGTAGAGTATAACTTCAGATAACAATCCTTCTGTCTACACTTAGTGTTTGACTGATGGACTAGTATCTTAAGTGTTGCAGTGCGTAAGTGGTGGTTTTAAAGGCTTACTCGTTTAATAGAAATTTTAATGTTATAATTCAAGTTTGCACTTAATCAATATTCAGTTTATGTAATATAAGGTTAGAGAATAATGAATATAGAGAGTAAATAGAGAAGACACAGATGTTTGCATTGTTCGGAGATAAAAACTCATACATCCACGAGTCTCGATGTGAGTCGAGGGTTTCCAACTAAATAAAGTGTCTTATAGTGATCAATCTTGAGAGGTTTGATGTACAGTTGAATTTGATCATTTCCAGCTAATAGACTAAGTCTAAAGCTAGATATATTCTTCGGTTACAATATGAATCTCTAAGAACACAATAAGAATTTACAATATTTGCTTGAGTGTTCTAAATCTGAAAGCTTGAGAGTAGAGAAACTTGAGAGCGATTGAGCGTTAGATAACTTGGTAACCGTTGTGAGAGAGAGCGTCATTTGAAATTCTTCCCGTGTCGTCGTTCTTTTTACCATTTTTGGTGTCTGCAAATAAGATTTGTTTCACCTATTGAGATCTTTTCCAGAAATGGAAATGCCTATGAAAACAGTCAATCCACTAAGTAGCTAGTTTCTAATATATTGGATTTCAATGCTGAATTTTAGAGAAGGAGATCTTTATGCTTCAATAATCTTTGAGTCTGAATACTTCAGGACAGAACTTCAGGAAGTTGTCCTTCAATTTTGATTTCTTCACTGAGTTTAATAAAACTTCAGTACTGGTCATGGGACTTCAGTCTTGAGTTCTTTTAGCTATATGTACCTGCAAACTGAAGTCCTTAACATATGAGTTCGAGAATAAGACTAAGAACCAGTTTTTCAATTTTGGACTTAATATATCCTTCAATTTTGAAATCTGAACCAACAATTTTCTCCTTTTTGATGATGCTAAAAACCTAACCTCAAAACATATATCTAAAATAAAGAATTTTCTCTAAACTGGAGAACACACCTAATCTATAAGATAAGATAGGTTAGTTAAACAGTTAATGGCAAACCAAAAAAAAAAATAATCAAAGCCTGAAAAACTAGAATATTGTCTTCAGGTTGAGATCAATCAATGGACAAAAATATTTCATTCATTCATTGTAATTTCAGTACAATGGAAATTCAGGGAATGAACTACAAAGAAAGAAACAATGAAGATTAATGAGTAGATTTTTGCTTCTCAGCGCAATTCTTCAGCGCTAATTCCTTCCGAGCTTCGGGTGAAACGGCATTGAACATGTGATAGGCAGCGTTCCTGATAGTTTCATAGGGTCCATTAAAATCCAGTGCATGACCCACAACCTGAGTAGCTATAATAGCCTCAGATTCAATAGGTCTTTTGTCCAAGAATATACTGCCTGGTAGAACAGGCCTTTCCCATGTCTTCGTCGATGGTGCACTAATCTGGACCTTGAACTTGACAACGTCTTCCTTGATAAGCTTGATAACTTCAGTTTCTGGATAGTCATCTAGAAAATTAAGAAATAGTTGATCTCTGTCAGTTTCTCCTGAAACACCGTAAATAGTTCAGTGATCAAGCATCTTCACAAAATCATCCTTGATCTCTTCCCATTCATCATTCAGATTAGGACGAACCTAGGTATCAATGTGAGCACGAGTGGGATGATCAGTTTGTGTAGTCCTTTTCAATTTTCCTTGAAGCCTAAAAGAGTAGAGATTTGCAGCACGACAGGAGTCTTCCTTCCTATATGCCAGTAACTTGGCATCATGGATGTCTTTCAGCTTCTTCATCTTTTCTTGAGTCTCTGGTGAAATAACTACTGTAATCTGAGTAGCATCAGCACCATCAGTACTAGGGCTCATCTCTCCTTCATAGAGTTCTTCTTCATCCAACTCTTTTTCTTCATTAATAGGAGATATGACTCATTTTCCTTTTGGCATAGAGATGGTTTTTTAGAGTTAGGAGCTTCAGTTTGGACTTCAATGTTCACGGGAGCATTAATAATAACAGTAAGAGTACTATAATCCACAAACTTTGGATTCTCAGATAGAATATCAACTGCTTTCTTTGTAACATCATTCTCTAGTTTCTGAGATTGAGAAACATCATGATGTACTTCAGTAGATGGTGGGTTGGTTAGATTCACTTCAGTGGAGGCAATCGCAGTCTCAGCGGCATCAACATATGTACCCGCATCATTGCTAGATTCCTTCGATTGTCCTTGTTGAGTTTCGGATTGGGGTGGTGGAACTTCAGTATCAGCAACATCACTTGCTTCATCTAGTTTAGCACCAGAAGGCATGGCATCAGATGCACCATCCTTGTCTTTGTCATCTTCTTTCTTAGTTGATTATCAGATACAATCAACTCTTCTTCATTCTCTTCTTCATTTTCATCACCAATAGCTTCTACTTCAGGAATGACATCGTCCTCCATGTTTTCAGGCTAATTTTTCCCCTTTTTGGCATCAACAATTAAAGGAAAGCCAGGGAGCACTTCATCAGCAAACCATGGAATGTCAGGAGTAGGTTCAAGATATTGCGCAAGTTGGTGAGCTTCAAATATAGAATTGCAGAAGTCTTCCAAATGCGATAGACGAAGACGAGATTGAGCAATCTGAAGATCCACGAAGTTGTGGTAGTCTGCCTCGCCAAAATGTTTTGAAGCAATGTAAGCAGTATGAGCATTATAGACAGAGGCCTTGGTAGAGAGCAGCTTGAGAGAATTTTGAGCTTCAGTGGCACGATGTCTGACAGTCTGAACACGCTTCTTCAAAAGAGTGAGAGGCCGAGAGTGAGAATCTGAAGAAGCTCAAAGAGATTTGACATTAGATTTGATAGAAGTGATGGAGGTTTCGGCTTCATAAATCCGACGACTTTGGCTGTTGATGGCACAAATGGTCTCATTTGTCTTCTGAATGGAGGGTACGTGATTGTTGGTAAGATGTTTAGGGAATTTGCAAGTCAATTCCTTCTTGACAAAAAGAATATTACATGGATTGTTGGTAAGATGTTCTGAGAATTATACGAAGAGTTATTAAATTTATTAAATTGTAAAAAGAATATTACATGTATGGGTAAAATCCGTCCGCCTGTAGCTCATAAAATGTCGGATTGAGTATTATATTAATATATTTGAAAATTTTCGGGCGAGTTTGGACGAATTTCAAAATTTTAGAAGACACGACCTGACAATTTTAACAGCTATAGTCACAGCAATACACTTGAATACACTAATGAAAAATCTTAAAGTCAAATGATATTGTCATATATATAAATTCTCACATATATAAAATTATAATTATATTGCACGGGTACACATACTAGTATTGTATAAAGAGAGAGTAAATTGTACTCACTCCATTTTATTGATAATTATTATTTTGATCAAGAATTTTTTAGTAGAAGTGAATAATTATTAGTGAGTGGAGAGGGAAAATGTATAATTCAATAGTTTAATAGGTCACTCCTCCAACTATAAATATATCTGCTCCATCATAATTTAGTAACGAACAGAAATTCAAAAATGTTTATTTATTTTTAAGCATTACTCCATTATTAGTTAGTATTAAAACAAAAGGATGTTCGTTTAATTTTCTTCTACTCTCATGCTGTGCGAAATTGGTCTTTTGAATTGAACATGACAAAACCATTAATTGAAGTTGTATGCGTAACTACGCCATGTTATTTAAGACACGAGAAGCCCGATTTCGCAACTTTGACCTCATATTAGGGCCCAAAACATCTTTAGGCCCGATATTTTCTTGATTGAATTTGTTATCTGAATTGGTTTTAAAATAAAGTTATGGGTGGTTGTTGCAATTAGTTTCTATTGAGCCTAAGCACAAACTAAAGTTAGAGATCGGATTCAATTCAATAAGGACACACTACTAAAATCAAAGCTCAAACTCAATTCAACAAAGACACAATTTATTAAATTTTGAACTCCGAACTTGATTCATGTATGCATTCGAACTTGGTAAAAGCTTATACGAAGACTCGTGAACATGTTCCATTTGAAAGTTCGCAAACATGTTTGATAAAAAAAAATTAATTAGACAACTAGTAGGATGCGTTCACGAGTCTATTAAGTAGATACATTGAGCTTGGTTCGATTAAATTACCGAGCTTGCATCAACAGACTCGGTTATTAAGTTGTCCATCATGTTATACAGAACAGGACTCCCACAACTAAGGGGTCCAAATATTAAATGATGGGTTTGATGGGTCTATAAAATTTTAATGTGTAAAAAAATCTTCTTTTTGAGAATAAGTAACAGGGCACGGAGTAGAAAGTAGCAAAAACATAGCAAAAACACAATTCAAATTTTATTAATGTCTTCCTTTCTTATTCTTCTTTTTATTTTCTCTTTCCAAAAAAATTTAAAGATCAACTCAATATTTAAGGCAACGCCTTTTACATTAATTTTTTTATGGGATTCAAAGAGAAAATTTCACCATATTCACTCACAAGCAATTTAAATCACTCCATACTCAACAATCAAAATTTGATTCTATTCTTCATCACAAATTTTTTTTGTTTCAATTTACAACATCCTAAGAATATAAAAAGTATCGCTCATCCAAAAATATTTCAGATTATTTATAAGTTATATTTTAACAAAATTTAAGAACCTAATTTTATAATTAGCACGGTCCTCGGTATTGATTGAGCCGGGTCAATGCATCAATTATTAAAGACCTCGAGTTAACTAAGGATCTTTTCTAAATTGAGATTCGAATAGGTCTGAGTAGCTATATAATGGAGGACCTGAAACATTATTGATAGAGCTAGCCTTTTACATATATGATGTTGGCACTCAAGGAGAAAGAGCTTGCTGGAGCACCATTAGCTGTTCGAGCCTCGTTACTGTGGGCACAAAACCATGTCAATCAGCATTGGGCAGATTGGAACTCCAAATGGCACAAATGAGTTGCAACTCGGTTAGTTCAAAGAGCAAAGAAAAATTAATATTTTAAGCTACTAAAACTGTACTAGTCAAGAGAAAGGCTCTAATTTAACAGCCTCTTTTATATATACAAGGAATTATTGCCCCACAATTTTCTCAACTTGAAAACTATGTGATTGAAGGCGTTTTGCAGAAATGTCTCAATCATTTTCTGTAGTCTACTTCAGCCTCCAAACTCAGAAATGCTCTGTAGAGACGGCCTCCATGATTTGGGACGTCCTGCCCCAACATTTGTCGACACTGATCTTTGCTTGTGTCTGTCGTGCCTTCTTGTCTGAAAAGTATCGATGGAGAAATTATAAGTGTATGGAATCAAGCTGGCTATGAATACAGTTCCTCATATTTTTGTAGAAGTAGCTGGGCTCAGGTCAAGATTACCTGATTGTTCTTCAGTGTTGCAGACTCTGTTGCCTCCATGTCTTGATCTGATTCCGACTGGCTTCTCTTGCTTCTTGCCTGCTTTTTCGCTCTGATCACTTTCACAACCTCTGCATAAAATGTCTAGACACCTTAAAAATTCCAGAAACTAGGTCTTGTATAGAAAACAGACAAGGAAAGTAAGCATGCAAAGAACCAACCTTGAGTAGTGACGAGGCGGTATGCTCTACCCAGAACTAAAGAATCAGTCGGGCGTAGTAGCTTCACACGTGTGTACTTCACAGTCCTCTGTTCGTGTGGATTCTCTTGTCTGTTAATGGGTGACTGTAACGGGATTATTAGAGAAACGTAGTGCCCTGGGTTCGACTTCATTACTTCACATGCTGGAATAGAGCAGTACATCCTCTCTTGCTTCCCATTAGGATGTTGTATCACTAATGCTGCTGCATCTACTGCTTGGCAATTCCCCATCTCTCTCTCAAGACTCTTGCTGTGTTTTGCAGTTTGGAATGTTTTATGAATGAAGATAGATAAAGGGAGAGAGAGAGACTATGAGAGAAAGAAGGAAGTGGTCTTCATGCTGATTTATATATGAACTTCCAATTTCTATTTTTTATTTTTGAATAATGCTTTTTAATTATTAATTGTTATGCTATGATTACATGGTATATTATCAATTATCATGAGCGCCGGCACTGAGTTTAATCAAGATTCTTGTAAGAACCGCCACGTGGCTGGCCCGTCAACGGTGGCGATTTGGTCAACAATAGAGATTCATATTTAGGTAAATCTTGATAATGATAAATATCCATAATTCTTTTGATACGTATTAGTATTAAGTTTCATGCAATGTCAAAAGTCTGATAATATTCATGAACATAGCACTTTTAAGAGAGAGGTTTTTTTCGGTGGCTTCATCAACATTAGTCATAGTCAACTTGCTATATTTGTTGGCTTAAATTATTGCACTTGTTTTATACTACTCATAAACAGTCTTGAAAATGGTGGAAATACTATATATCATTATCTAGCTGAAAACATGCATGGTGTTGACAATATTGAGGGAGGATATTTAAAGAATTAGGTTATCGAAGATTTGCTTCCAACCGGCCAAATAGTTGTGTTTTGCATGTATCATCCCCTATTCTACTCTCACGAGGCCGGCTCAATCAATACCGAGGTCTCATGCTAATTATAAAATTAGATTCTTATATTTTATTAAAATATAATTTTAAAATATTTTGAAATATTTTTGAATGACCGATACTTTTGATGTTCTTATGATTTTGTAAAGTGAAACAAAAAAAATTGTGATGAAAAATAGAATCAAATTTTGATTGTTGAGTATGGAGAGATTTAAATTGCTTGTGAGTAAATAGGGTGAAATTTTCTCTTTGAATCACATAAAAAAATTAACGTAAGAGATGTTGTCTTGAATATTGGGTTGATCTTTAAATGATTTTGAAAAAATAAAAATAAAAAGAAGAATAAGAAAGTAATAAATTAATAAAAATTAAGCTGTGTTTTTATTCTCAAAAAGAAGATTTTTTTACACATTAAAATTTTATAAACCCATCAAGCCCACCATTTAATATTTGGGCCCCTTATTTTTTGGGCTCTTATTTTTTTGGGGACCCTGTTCTGCATAGCTTGTTGAACAGCCCATTAGCTGGGCCTGACTCTCAGCCAAACGTGAACTTCCTTCTTTCTTAAAGTCTTCTTGTTAATATCTTGAAAGACCCTAAGTCAAGAAGTTACTTCAGCGGACTTAAAGCCCTGTTAATACCACTTGAGAAAGATCCGTAAATGGCATTTTGGCGTTTCAAAACTACGATGTGATGTTATGTGGCACTCGTAGTTGGGGATGCAAGCAGCTGTGAGATTTCATGGATCTGATTAACTATGTATCATGCTTAGAGGGTGTTTGACTAAGTTTATTTTAAATAGTTTATAATCTCTTGCAAGAGTTTAAAAAATGTCATACCTTAAAAGTTTAAAACTTGTCAAATTGTTTGGATAAATGAGCTTATAAGCTTTTTTAAAAAGCTTATAAAATGATAAAGTATTTGAGTTTTTAAACTCTTCATATATGATTTTGTGGATGGAAATCTGGTAATAACAAAATATTGTAGAGTTATTTATATAATTTTGTTGCAGCTTATAAGTTCATAAATAAATAAGTTAGGATGAAGTTACTTATTTTTTGAAGAACTTATAAGCTCCAAAAGCTTATTTTTACAGTTTATAAGCTCTCAAAAAGTTTAATTAGTCAAACACTTTCAATAACTAAACATCTTATAAGCTCAGTCAAACACCCCCTTAGTTCCCATAATAAAAACTTTGTTATAGACATCCGAAAACATCTAAGTCACTCTTTGATGTATTATTGTCCTTTAATTCCTTCCCTATAAGCTCAAGAAAGAACATGTAGAAATAAATAAGGTGACCACATATATGAATTATCACCATGCGGAAGAAGGAATCATGTATACTCTTCAAGGATTTTAGAAATACAAACTGCAGGCATTATTGACCAAAATTTACATAGTAGAATGTTTCCACATTTTCAGTGGTATATATATGCACAGCATAACTGTTAATTAAAACTCAAACTCATAATTAATAAAAGCACCCATTATTTGCATAGTTGACCTTGGCTGCTATGATGCTATCAAGAGCTTTTTCCATTTGTATTAATTTGTCTAATACCATAATAGTTAAACATTCATCTGTGATTCTTCTCCTTTCGAAAAAAAAGTTAGATCTGTGATAAACTGAAAGAAAAGTTGGATCTATAAACAGCATATAGATATCTGCGAAGATGCTCCACTGAAAAATTAAGAGATTATGACTTTATTAACATGCTCCATTAATACTACTTTTTATGTGTGGAATAATAATTAAAGAGCTAACCTTAATTTATAAATTTATAGTTGCCATATATTGTGGAGAATAAACTCCGGTGTCGGCCATTATTCTGATATATTAATTAAAATCCTCCTTCCTTTTAAAGCTAATTATCCCTATTTCCAATACTTAGGAGACCTTAAACGCAAAGCAAACCTTCTGCTATTGCCAGACGTTGGAATTAATCATTGGCTCTGTTTCACGTTGTAGTTTGATCAAATTTGTGAAAATTTTTTGGTCAAACTAGTTAACTGTTAGTGAGACAGATGGAGTATTAATTTCTTCTTTAATTTAATTTGTGAAAAACTACTGCTTCCAACTTTGCAAATTATTTATATGTTAACACACACCATCTAAACTTTTATAATTTTGTTTAGAACATTTTTAAATCAAATCAAGAAAAATTTGCAAAATTGTATGCTAACTTTTGAATTAATAGATAAAAGAAAGAGTTACTGGGGAAGATCATTGACTTTTGTAAGTCAATTTAAACCTTAAAACATTAAATTCGTAGGGACAATGTTGAATAAACAGATCTTCAACTATCCACAACCATTATTTATGAGCACAAATCCATAAAACGTCGGTGAAATTAGAAAATAATTTTTTAAATGAAGAGATTATAATGCATTTAGCAACATTAATCAAATTATTGAAAAGGTACATGGTTATATATGTATGAGTCACATGTCTCTAAGCAACTAACTGCTCTAACAAAAAATGGGTGAATATACATATGTAAACCATGTGGCATGTTGGGATCTCAATTCCAAAAACATTAAATGGTGAATTTGACTATATCCGGTCCAAACATGGCCTTAATTAGGGACACCAAACATTTTATTTTATATTTAGTGAAATATTCATAAATTTGTAAGGCCACCCAATTTATATTAAATGCTGAGAGCCTCATTTTTCTACTGTTGGGACACATTATAAAGTCTAGGGGTTTCAATAAAAAAATTAATTAATTCAATTTAATAATTTAAAATATTCAATATAATCTGACTAGTTCAGGAAAAGATCGATCTTCCTTTAATTTACGATGTCACTACACGAAGGACGATCTGTTTATACACTATTTAGACATCATGTTTGTCCAAGATTCAGTTGTATGAGGATTTTTCACGAACTATTTTTGTATATTTGGATATGATTTATGAGGAATACAAAGTTTGTTAGGACATGTTTGTTTGTTTATGGAATATAAAGAAAAAAAAAATTCTGATTCAGTTTCTTTGCTTGCAGCTAACGAATGGAGGTAGATGGCTATTTTGAGATGGATTTTCAAAGTAGCTTTCCCTTACATTCTTTTTTCTTTTGTTAGTTATGCATATTTATTAGTTCAGTGTATCTCAACGAATGTCCAAACACATAATTATATTAATATATTCAAATGTTTGTTAGTGAAGGAAGAAGAGGACAAGAGAGTTTGATCACAATTTGGATTTGTAGTGGTTGAATATATAATTGTTTTGCATTATTTAGACTAATAAGTATGGGATTTCTTTTTATATACTACTCCATATCGTTATGGTTTATTTTATTTCCGCAGCGTTTGTGAGTTGCGACACATATAATATAGGAGTATAAATTATGTTATCTTGTGAATAATGATAATAAAAACAACCCACATATCTTTATTTTGTTGATCAGTAGCTCGCGTGACATGAAATAATTGAATAATTATTGGAAAGACATTAACATGCATAAATAAAATTAGATAAAATATGCCACTTTTTATACGTTTGCGGAATTCTTTTTCGATTTCTTTTGACCAATTAAGTTATGATTATCTTTGTAATCATTATGCTTATAACGGTCAACCAGCAGGCGATCAGCTCAAGAAAAAGATCCCAATTTTTATGCAAGACAAGATTATGAATTCCCCTCTGTATAGAAAATGCTTATTAAAAAAAAATTAATTATCTGTAAATTTATAAACTATTTGTAATTTTGGTTTTTTCTATAGTATTTTATTTTGGCGAATTAATCTATGAACTTGATATTCCTTTTGATTTTTTCCACGATACTAAATTAGTTCCAAATTAAAGTTAATGTGACAATTTAAATTTCTACGTGACAATATTAGAGAACAAGTTGAATAAATTGGGAAAAAGAGGAAACACAAAATATCTCCAATTATAGTAGAAGATAGATAAATTGAAAACGAGAGAGATATACATAAGAAGGAGGAGATCGAGAAATCGAGGTAAATAGATTAAGGATTGCGGAAAATGACCATGCATTTTTAATAAAACAATATCATTACTCATTTTATGAAATGATAGCATTTTGAATTGTAACACATATGTATTTTTTTTATACAATTAAATTAAAATACCACATCAATTTTGTCAAAAAAGTATAACATCATGAAAAAAATCAAAAATAATATTAAATTCATAGATTAATTGGCCAAAATAAAATGTGATGGAAATAAACCAAAATTTCAAAAAATTTCTAAATTTACAGGTAATTAACCCAAAAAAATTAGTTACTATTCTAATAAAAGTATCACCATAATCTATTATTTTTAATATATAATAATGTTAGAAAGCTAGTTTGTATTCAAAATATGTAATACTATCATTTTAATTATTTATTCAATATATCACTAATTATTTTTAAAATATGGTAAGATATAACATTTTAGTTAAATATTTACACTTTTTTTTAATTTTATGATTTCTTTAAATTTTTAGTATTCATCATGATATTTTATGATAGTTTGTATATATATATGTTTCAAATTTTATATTTTGTATATTCGATTTTAAAAATTTGTTAATCTTACATATCCGAAGGATTTTGATTTAAGGTGAGTTAGAAGATTATTCCACTTCAATTTACATATCTTACCCACTCACTAATAAAGCATAATATAATTCCACATGAAGAGCCCTTTGGATGTGGCCTAGCCTAGCTATTATATTAGGTGAACTCGTGGCCCATTCCCATAGTCATGACTCGGTGAATTAAAAGTTTATTTCAACCTAAAATTTTATAAACTTGTCCCTTATCTGATTAAACCGTCCTATTAGCTATGAATCACCCAAATTTTGTCCCTTTTTTTTTTTAATTGTACTGTCCTTTCAGTTTTCACTAAGTGATGGTGATATTTCAATTACATGCAAAATGATAAAGTGAAAATTTGAGAATATCCGAATCAAATTATTGGTCAGGCAAGGAACAAGACTACGAATCCGACTAATAGGGAAGCTACACGTGGCCAGATTCGGTTTCTTTGGCTCCTAAATGAGAAGGATGATTGCATTGTTTGCCTTAATAATTTCAGACAATAAAGCATGTGAAATGAAATAAATTCTTTGATTTGCCTATTGTGGCCATGATGATGATGTCATTCTCACACAATACGGTTGCTTGTACATGACTGATCAACAATTTTTTTTTATCAGACTTTACATTAAACTGAATTTGGATAAGGATAAATTGTTGAATGATAATTTAAATTTGTTACATAATTAAAAACTCGTTTCTAAGTCTTAAAATTTTAGATTATGCAACATATTAAATTGGGGCAAGACTCTTTTCCCACCGGCCCATTAATTCAAATTAGATTTATTTACAAAAGTTTGCAACTTGGCCCATTTCTATCTCAAAAAAAGAAAAGCATCAACAGCTCAATGAACCAAGCATGAATTGATATGCAGAGACTATAAAGTTTCAGAAAATAAAAGATGTAAAGTGAATTGATGAAACATCAATAACTTAGGGAGGTAAGGTTCCTCCTCAACAGCACGAATGTTAGAGTTAGAGGTGTGATATTTGAATTGACTCTCATAAATCAATGGCCAAGCACGATACACAAGCAAATTGTGTCAGACGAAGGGTGGGAGAGAACCTTTCCTATCATCTGATCTAAAGCTACAATTCTCTTCATTTTCATTCTCTTTACCACAAGAACAACATAGCTATCAAAGGCTTCACTCTCTTCAAGTTCATGTCAATTCTACAATGACATTTTTAAATATAATCAGAAGGGACCATTGTTTCAGAACAAGTATGACAAATATTATAAAATCTTGTAGATGTAAAACCCATCGTAATTGATATAAGTTTACATATCAAGTGACGAGGTACAACTGAACAGTCATCATACCTCATACCATCATGCATCAATACTCTTTCTTTTCAGTAGTTTCTGGCTTCAATAATACTAGTATTACCTCAACAAAATGGAGTTAAGTTAATATCTTCATTGACCACCATAGCGAGACTGCAATCTCTTCTTCTCAAACTCGACCTGGGAATGGAATCAAACACGAAATAAGAGAGGGCAATGTAGAATAATCTAACCCAAAAAAGAAAAACATTTGAAAGTTTAAAAATTTAAACTATCAAGGAGCTCCTTACCACTTTTCGCACCCTATCATTAGCAGCAGGAGTTCCTCCAGTAACTGATTCGGGGAGATAAGGGCTGCTAACTCGCACTTCGTTCATAACAACAATAGTGGTTTTATCCCAGCGAACCGGAAGTCTGGAAGAACACCGGTGATATGCATCACATAATATAACAATATAAGAGTGTGATAGCTGTAATATTAGTGATGATCATATGAGCAAATGATATAAGGATTCACTCTTCTACAGCTTTTTCTTGCATAAATTAACATGACGAAGAATTGGGGGGGTGAATTGGTGTACATCGATGCATTGATGGAGCCATTTACTATATAATGCTCTTAAGTCACAGAACTTCACAAAACCCTCTTTATATGATAAAGGAAAAGGAATTTTATTCTGATGAACATCAGCACGTACTGAAACCACTTCCTAGGTTATCTAAACATGGCATAAAGATTAAATAATTCAATCTTCAGTAATATATCAGCTAGATTTGAGTGAACCATCATCAATCTTGAGTCGGTGAAAATGTTCAAATAAAGTTAACAAACTAAACGGCTGCTTTCATCAAATTTAGCCTTATCCATATTGTGTTACTACCCAAAATTGCAATTTCCTACGTAACTCATGCTAACGAAGAACATAACAGAGAATGCAGTAACAATAAGTAATAATAGGCAAGCCTATAACACATGTTCTAACATGGTAATGTAGTGCCAACTATACATGTTCTAACACGGTAAAGTAGTTTACTATTCTTTATTTTGATCTAAAATCGATATCCACAAAGATCTCTTAGTGCAATTGAGTAATTCATAAACAAGGCACTAATTTAGAGGAACAGAATCATAACAATCAATATACGGAAATCAAGAAACTCTCTCAACCAAAGATATAGCATTGATGAAGCAATAGGTAAAGCAACCAATATAAGCAACATATTAGCAGCACACCAATCTCCAAGAGTAACAATCAAAGAAAGGAAAAAGGAACTCCAAAAGAGAGGGAAAGGGCAAATTACGTTTTGGACAGAGCATCAAAAAGACTCTGCGCTTGAAGAGTAACACCAACACCAATCCTCTCCGCCTCAGCTTCCGCTTGCCTACAAATAAAAATATAAATAGACACTAACAAAATAAATCAGAAACACATTCTCCCAAATGTTACAAAACAACCACATAAAAAGCCCTAGAAAATTCAAAAATTTAAGAAAACATATAAATTGAAGATTTTACCTAACAGCAGATTCCTCCTTGGACTGAAGAGTATTGAGATCGAGGAAACACTTCTTTACATCCAGTGGGTCTTCGACTTGACCTAAAAAGGTGAATTCTTTAATGTAATTAGCCTTCAGAAGCCTAATATTCCTCTTCGGCCCTGTCCCAGATTTCGATTCCTCTTGTGATTCCCAAAGCTGAAGTTAAAGAACTTTTCCATAAAAAAGGCAATGACGAAATGCCATTAAAATGACTAGAAATAGACATGCATAAAGATTGGATTTTATTCAAAGGATATGAAGAATGAGAAGGTTGGAGGGGCGGTCAAATGAGATGACTTGGGCTTGGAATTCTTCGCCGAGAGTGGTTTTGATTGATAGTACGCAGCCAATTGCAAATTCCTCACCTTGACCATGAGCTTCCATTGCTGCGCAACTGACTTCTTGCGATGTTTCTCTCCTCGTCTTTCTATTGCGCAGACAAAGAAAAGAGAAACTTTAATTCCTTCCTAGTGGTTTTGAAGTTGTGAAAGCGCTCTTCATTTACTAGCGACATTAGTGTAACGAAGTCGATGATATTCTATTTGATTATAAGTAGGATAATTTGTTTCCGTTATTCAGGGTGAACGTTCGGTAAAACATAAAATATTTATTTTTATAAATAAAAAACTAAATGTAATAATTTATACATGAATACTGAGAAAATTATTCTTGTTTTATTTATTTAATATTTTATAGTGTGAGTAATTTTTATTTTATTTTTAAATAATTATTTTGTGTTTTTACTTTATAAAAAATGACTAGTTTTATCCATTAATTCTTATTAATACGAGCAACAATAAATATCATAATTTTTTTGTGTTTGATTTATTTATTTATATTTAATAAATAATAAATTATACCATAGTTAATAGAATATTATCAAAAAATTAAAATTAAAATCTTTTACTCAAAGTTTATTAATTATTCATATGTCATACTCCTCCTATGTAAGAAAAATGTGTTGTGATAAAATACTGTAAAATATATTTTTAATGAAAAAAGATTAGTATAAAATAAAATATACACTCACCGTCCCATTAGATTACAGCCATTTTATATTCAAATGGGTGTAGTATTTTAATCAAATGCCTCAAATGTGATGGGACAGAGAGAGTATTACATAAAGTTTCAAATAATGAATGTTTTGTATGATTAAACATAAAAAAAATATGAAAGAATAAACCACCTAAATAAACAATAAGACCATAAGAGTATAATTTTTATAAAAAAAATAAAATAAGTATCATCTTAGTCATCGACACGTAGTAAGTAGTATTTTATGGTAATTTATGCAAAATATCCAATTATATAAATTGTATTTAAAACTTCTATGAAAAATACCCTAATTTACTAACCGAACTTTACATATATTGCCAAAAGAAAGGAAAAACCTACGTGCCAAAGTATGTCACACCGCATCCCACCTACCTCTTACCTACTTGCACTTTTTGTCATCATTCATGGATTCAAACACCGTCTTCCCAAAACTCATTGTACCTTACGTTTATATATCTTCATTTGTCCATCTAAACAATAAATTATATTTTTGGAATTAGAAAATAATCAAGAAACCAAAATACAAAAATCCGATCGCAAGAAATAGCATAAAATTGAAAACCCGATCGTGCATAGTAAAACTCAACCATTTCACGACCGGATTTTTTGGTATACACTATAAATTTAATTAACATGCTAAATCAATAAAATTTTGACGTCAAAGTTCATATAAATACCAAAACCCGAAAGTTTGAAAGTAAACATATTATGTGTGCATAAATAACGACATAGTTTTTAGAAAAATGCATGTTTTCAGGACAGAGTTTTAGCTCTTCAAACTCATAACACATTATTCTTCGAAACTACGGGTTTAAATTTAACATTACCTTTTCTGTTTACTCAAATTAGCATGCGATGTTGTTTTCCCTTCTCTATCCCTCTCTCTCTCTCTCGTCTTTTCCAATTGTGAAATTAAGTTTTGAAATTTTTACAAAATGAAATAAGAAATGTGTGGATATAATTTTTTCAAATAATTCATATCCACTTAAATTATTTAATATATTTTGTCAATTATTTCCCAGATTCATATTTCCACATTTTTAATTAAAATAATTTGTAAATATTAAAATAAATTTTCATATTCTCACATTTTCGATTATTGATATTAAATTATTTAAATAGGAAAATATGGTAAATTAAAAAAAATCCATTTAAACAATTTGTATTAATAATTTAAATAGAAAAATTATTAATATTAAATTATTTAAATAATTATTAATACATTGTTTTAAACAATTCATTTTCAAATACTACTCCCTCCGTCCACGAAAATGCTTTACGTTTTGCCATTTTGGGCCGTCCACGAAAATGCTTTACGTTTCTCCTTTCTATTTTTGGAAACCATCCACTTTACAATTTCACCCTTACAAACTTACAATAATTACCTAATTAACACTAATGGGCCCACAATTTAATTTACCTAATTTTACTACCCAACACAATTAAACAACTTACACATAAAATTAAAACCCAAATCATCCCAAAATTAAACTAAACCTAAACCCAACCCAATTAAACATTTTAACACAAAATTAAACCCAACCAATTCCTAAATGTAATCCCCAAACAATTTACTCCTTCTCGATTCCTACAACATCTACTAAATCCCTAAATTCTCTTCTTCTTCATCAACAAAATTCCCCAAATCTAATCTAAGCTACAACACAGAAACATCCATGGATTCAACGCCGCCGTCGGAGCCCCGGAGCCGAACCAAATCTGCATCGCGGCTGTCGAAGCTCTGCCACTACAGCGGCGGAATTGCATCGACGATACTCCCACTCTCACTAGAAATAGTCCCTTCTTCCCCCAAAATCTCAACCCCACCGCCTGCATCCACTGTTGCGCCTCCGCCTCCTTACACTCTGCCGTTGCAGGAGCTTCTAATGCGAAAACCTTCGCCTGTCAAGAGATCCAAAACACGTCTTGACGCCGCCGATGATTCTCCCCTCGAGCCCTGCGGGGTTAGGAAGAGGTGCAGCACCAGAATTTCTGCATCGGGGTGCGGCGTGTCGCCGCAGAGCGGCCGAAGATCGAGGCGGAGGTTGGATCAAGATGTGAGAGAGGAGAGAGAGAGGGAGAGGGAGATTGTTGCTGCAGGAGAAGAGATTATGGCTAAACCAATGTTTAATTAATCTATTGTTAATTAATGTGTACACTTTAATGTTTATTTAATGATTAATCTATGTTTAATTGTTTACACTTTGAACACATAAGGTGCCTTCACTACAATCCTTTAATTTACGTAAGATACCTTTAATTTACATAAGTTAAATTGGTTAATTATCTATACATAAATTCATTAATTAAGTTCAATCATAGATTATGTTTAATTATCTATACATAAATTAAATGAAAACAGAAATTAAATAATTAATTAATTGAATAATCATTAATTAATTAATTAAGGATTACTCAAAATAAATCTTTAATTAATTAATCCATACAAGTTTATATCAATTTTAATTATATCTACAAGTGGGACCCCTATTCCACTAACTACACACTATACTTTCTACACACTACACTTTCTACACAAAGTCAAAGCAATTTATTAAAACTCGTGCCGGGTCAAAGCGTTAAGCATTTTAGTGGACGGAGGGAGTATCATTTAAAAAATTATTCAAAATAATTAAAATAAATTATTTGTCAATCATTGCATTGATTTGACCACATTTTATATAAAACAAAAATAGACCAAGGACAAATTAAAAACTTCAACGGAGCATTTTTCATATAGAATTTAAAAGGTGGACATTTTTCATTTTTAGTTACATAATAGGGTATTTCTCATATACTATCCTATATTTTATCTAATATTTTAAAATTAAATATTATGTAGGAAATTAAATATTACACTTTAAAATTTTTTAGATATATGTAGAAGTAATATTTAATAAATTATTCAATTTTGTTTATCTTTTACAACTTGAAAAATACTGAAGATATGTAGAATATTTTTTATTATAATTTATAAATTTAAATTTTTTAAAGTCGAAATTTTATCATTTTTTTTAGTACATAAAAACTTCTATATATATAAATAATTAAATTTTAATAGTTAATTATTTTAAAAATTAAATGAAATTATTTACAATATAAAATATTTAAAAAAATCAAAATAAATTTAGTTATTTTGATTTGATTAATTTTTCAATGAAGGAAAAATCGAACTAAAAATATATCCTCCATGAAATCTAGATATATTTTCTATCCAACGTATAAGTTGAGTTTGTATAAACTCTTCTTGTGTTTATAAATGTGTGAATTATTAATAAATAACAAGAAATAGATATGAACTTGTTGGTCCCGAAACGAGTATTCTTGTGTATAGGGGGAATACACCAGTTTCAAATTTTCATATTAAAATTGATTTTTACGGGTAACTCAAATTTGAAGGGAGGTAGCCTCAGTAGAGATTGACTTCAGATAGTAATCCTTCAGTCTACAACTAGTGTTTGACTGGTGGACTAATATCTCAAGTATTGCAGTGCGGAAGTGGTGGTTTTAAAGGTTTACTCGTTTATCATAATCTGAATGTTATATTCCCTCCGTCCCACTAAACTTGACACATTTTCCTTATTGAGACGTCCCACTAAGCTTGGCACATTCCAAAAAGAATAAAAATTATCCCTTCAAAAAGTTGTGGACCCTATCACCTTTACACTACCTTATACACTGACCTTAATAACCGTGCCGGAAAAAAAGATGTCATGCTTAGTGAGACGGAGAGAGTATCTTTTAGTTTCCAATTAATCAATATTCAGTTTATGCAACATAGCGTTAGAAAGAAAGAATACTGAAAGTAAATAGCGTAGACACAAGTGTTTGGTTTGCGTGGTTCGAAGATAAAAACTTTTACGTCCACGTTTCTCAAAGTGACTCGAGGGTTTCCAACTAAATGGAGTGTCTTACAGTGATCAACCTTTAAGGTTTTGTTTACAATTGAGTCTAATCACTTTTAGCAAATAACACTAAGTCTAAGTTAGAACTATTTCTTCGGTTACAGTGAATCGCTAAGAATGCACTAAAGATTACAGTGAAATCTTAAGTGTTCTGAGATCTAAAATCTGAGTGCGATAGAAAGCTTGAGATCGAAAGAGCTTATGAGCGCATGAAAACTTGGTAACCGATTTCTTAAAACGTTTGAAGTTGCGAGTTATTTATAGAACTCTCTTGAAAATATATCCATTGTGAGAGAGCATCGTCCGGAGAATTCAGATTCTTCCCGTTGGAGTCCACGTCCTTTTTATCAATTTTGGTGTCTGCAATATGGATGTGGTTTACCTGCTCTGAGATATTTTCTAGAAATGGTAACCCCTATACGAAGTGGTTGACCAACTCAGTAGCTATGTTCCAGTAGCTTAAACTTCAGTGCGGAGCTTTAGTAGACGGGAACTTCACACTTCAACATTTCTTGTATTTTCATTACTTCAAGACAAGACTTCTTCAGATTGGAGTTCTTCAGATTGTACGTGTAATCTGAACTCCTTAACATATGAGTTCTAAAATAAGAAGGTGTTTGACCAAACTTATTTTAAAGAGCTTATAAGTTGTCAAAGTGTTTGGAAAAACGAACTTATAAGATCTTTTAAAGTGACATAAAAGGTTATTTATGTAATTTTGTTGCAGCTTATAAGTTCATAGATAAATAAGTTGGAGTGAAGCTACTTATTTTTTGAACAGCTTATAAGTTTCAAGAACTTAATTTTATAACTTATAACTTTACAAAAAGCTTATTTTGTCAAACACTTTGAAAGAGCTTATAAGCTCCTTAAAATAGCTTATAAGTTATTTTAAGTAGTTTATAAACTCCTTAAAACAACTTATAAATTATTTTAAATAGTTTATAAGCTCAGTCAAACACCCCTAAAATAATATTTTAATTTTGACCTTAATACATATTTTAGAGTAACTTTTGAAACCTTTATCAAAACACTTATAAATATTTATGAACGTGACATTTATTTAAAAAAGAAAAGGTGGAAGCTTGAAGCTGGCTGAATTATTAAATTCCAACCAACAAACGAACTAATTAAAAGGCCCAAAAAGGCAATTTTCACATGATATCATGTGTGTCTTTTCATATTTTATCTTATGATTATGATGAATATATTTATTATAAATATATTATTAAAGTTAATTTTATTTTTTTCTCTCTGCAACGTAATTTTTAAATGATATTAAAATACCAAATAATGCAATTGAAATGATCGCTTGGCAACCCTGCAATATGGGATTAATTCTCTATATTACCTGACACAATCAAACCCACAAATATCTCCCTCTCTCTCACACATTTGTTTCACCATCATCTTTGGTAGTTCTTGAATGGTGATTGAAGAAGAGAATTTAGGCAAATGGGATCATCAAAACATTCTCCCAACAAAGAAGAAGGCCACCACTCCTTGCTAAAGAAATTATTGTCTTACTCATTGTATCTCATCTTCCCCATACTCCTAATTCACTTTTATCTAGATCCCTTTTCTTTCTCCTCTCCCATAATCGACCCAATCTCTTCTTCAAATCCCATAACCACAACTCCAAACCCTCAAGGTATGTCTCAATTTTAATAAATTTCCTATTTCAATTCAACTCTAATTAATCTCTCATAATTTTCTAGGGCATTAACAATTCATCGGTGGTTTCGCGTTTCCATTTCTTGCAGAAGTTTCTAGAAAACACGTGGAGAATAAACCAGAAGCATCAGCATGCGACTACACCGAAGGCGAGTGGGTCCCCCGAAAGGAGGCGCCGCTGTACAACGGGACAACCTGCGACACAATCAAAAATGGTCAGAACTGCATGCTGTACGGCCGACCAGATAACGGCTTCCTCTTTTGGAAATGGCGGCCGCGCCACTGCGACCTTCCTCGCTTCGACCCCGACACCTTCCTTAAACTCCTCGAAAACAAGCACGTCGCTTTCGTCGGCGACTCTCTCGCGCGGAACCAGATCGAGTCGCTTCTGTGCATGTCCGCCACCGCAGCGCCGCCGCGGCTCCTTCACACCAGCGGCGAGGACAACAAGTTCCGAAAGTGGTTGTTCCCCTCCCGCAACGTCACCTTTTCGATTTATTGGTCGCCTTTTCTGGTGAAAGGGATCGAAAAATCCAATGAGAAGAACGTCAATACCCTGTTCTTGGATTCGGTCAACGAGATTTGGGCGGCGGATTTGGAGGGGTTCGACGTTCTGGTAATGTCGGTGGGGCATTGGTTCTTGCTCCCTGCGGTTTACTACGAAAACGGCACCGTTTTAGGGTGTCACTATTGCGAGAACCACACTGAGATCGGATTCTACGACGTGTTCAGTAAGGCATTGAAAACTGCCTTCGACGCGATAGTGGAGAGGAGGCGGGAGAAGAAGGAGGAGATGAAGGTGTTCCTAACGACGTTCACGGCGGCGCATTTTGAAGGGGATTGGGACAAGCTAGGGGCGTGCTCGAAAACGGGGCCGTACAGGGAGGGGGAGAAGGTTCTAGAAGGGATGAATGAGGAGATGAGGAGGGTTGGGGTGGAGAGGGTGGAGGAGGCTAGGGTTAGGGCGAGGGAGTTTGGGGTGAGGTTTGAAGCTTTGGATGTATCGAAGATGGCATTGATGCGACCCGATGGGCATCCCGGCCCGTATATGAACCCGTACCCGTTTGCGAAGGGGGTCGGGGATAGGCTGCCCAATGATTGCGTGCATTGGTGCTTGCCTGGTCCCATTGATACTTGGAATGATATTTTGTTGTATTTCATCAACACCTAGCTGCCTACCTTCATCACTTCTTACTTAATTATTTATTTCTTCATACAGACGAACTTGGTTTGTGTTTTTATATTCACGCCAGAACTTCTATATTTCTAGTTTTATTTATTTATTAGGGATCGAATAGGGATGAACGTGTGAGCAAGATGGCAAGAGCTAGCTAGCTAGTAAATTAACCTTAATTCATATCCCAATATATAATATATATGCATGATATGATCAAACGCACATAATTATATATATAGTAACAACATCCTTGCAAGAGAGCAGATTGAGACTCATTTTTCGCAAATTTTGTATTGAGAAGGAGTTATAAAATTTGGAGGTCAGACTCTTAAACTAGAGCGTTGTGAGGAAGCCGCGATGGTTCAGATTTTGGAAGTCACCGACTGCTGAGTATTTTTATGGAACTCTTAAAATAAAATGCCCTACTAAATAGTTGATAAAAATTACAAAAAATCAATAAGATTTTCGATTTAAAAAACCCATTAAAGATGCTCTAATAGAGTGGGATTTCGAATTTTAAAAATTGAATTGCATAAATTACAAATATGATTTCGAATGTGATTTCGGATTTAGAAATCTTATTCACGCAATTTCTTTACGTTCATCAGTTGCATCCAATCCAATCAAATATTCCAATGGTATAAAACTTCAAATTAATTCATGCATAGGAAGGTGAAATCTAGCATCTCATCATGCATACCTAAACACTAATTTTTATTTTTACGAGATAAATATTACCAGTATTAAAATTAATTAATATTGAGATTGAGATACAAAATTTTCTTATTTTGGCGGCCAACTACTCATTGCTAGCAGATAACACTAGTATTGCAGCTAGTTAGGCAGCTGACGCCTTAAAGTCGCTTATAATTAAATAAATTAGTAATTAATTACATTCTTGTTTTGGTTGAACGAATAATTATACTCTAATAAGCCTCCCCCAGCCGAAATAGTCAATTCTCCCCACCTATATAGATAGTGAGGTAGTGAGGTTATAAGCTTCTTAAAATAAATTATAAGTTGTTTAGGAGCTGGTAAGGTCCTGATAATGTTTGACAAATAAACTATTTGACAACTTATAAGTTGTATAAATAAATTTTGAAACTTATAAATTGTTTAAAAAATAAATAGTTTTGCAACTTATAAAATGTTAAAAAAAATAAGTAGGATGGATACATCCCTACTTATTTCTCCAAACATATTGAAAACTCACAATTTTTGTTCACCTCTAGATAACACTCCCAAGTTACAAAGAGATACTACTGTACACAAATCAATACAAGACTTTATTCATGACATTTACAACCACATGGAGGATCCTAAAAACAAACCCTTCCAAATCTATATACATGTAAATGGATCCAAATACTCATTGTGAACATTTATTTACAAAAAGATTTAAAAAAAAAAGAAAAAAAAAAGGACACTCAGTCTTCAAGTTCTTATAAAAAACAATTTCATACTTGTTCACAATCAAGTTTATCTTGAAGAAGAGGGACCTTCTCAGCCGTAGATACATCATTGAGCTTCTTCTGCTTCTCTCCATCTTTGATTTCTCCCCATAGTACGGTGTAATACCCCGCTCCACACACGAATGCTCCCATCATGCTACATTTATTACCAAATATTATTCATATGATTTCTTTTTACATCCCTAATTTTTATCAACGTCGTTTCAGGTACAGTGCAAAAGTTGATGATTAAGTTTGAAATTAGCATCAAATTAAACAGCAAAATTAGGTCACAATTGATAGACGCATAAATTAATCGAGTTGAGAAAATAAATAATATACCTCCCAAAATGGAAAGTATCTCCAAAGAGTAAACAACCGAAGGTACTTGCATAGGGAATTCCAAAGGGTTTGAATGCAGGTACGAAATAAGGGCCCTTCCATCTCGTGCACCATATCAATACTTTTGTACGAATTAAACTGCTGAATATTGCCTATTTCATTTGCATACACATGATTAGCATATATATATATTTTACTACAATAATTAGTTGGAGTTTGATAAAGATATAATAATTATATTATATATATACCGTGAGCACGATGACTAAGAGCTCGAAATTGAGGTGCAGTCTCCATGCACTATGGTCTCTCTCTAAGTATAAGGCAAGCAAAGCTGATTGGATTGTCCCAAATAAGCTATAAAAAGAGATTATTTTCATAACTTGTGGGCACATTTTCACAGTTCCTACCTGACTCAAGAGTAAATGACAATGCAAAGAAAGGTATAATTAAATATTTTTTTCATTAAGAATCTGTATCAATATCGTATAAATGTGGATATATAGTATAGGCCAAAGATTAGCTTATGTCCCAAATATTTAGATTTTTTAAAGTAATAAATTACAAGTTTATTAAACGATCGAGCATAATCTAATATTTGCCATATGTATAGTATTAGAAATAGATGGGATTTGATATATACCTGCACAATGTTCCATATGGCAAGAGTGAAGGAGGAGGCTGCAAATAAAAGGCAGCCAAGAACCCAGTTTTCATGTGGTGAAGAGAATACTAGTAGCCTCAGCGGCGACGACACCACCGCCGCCGCCGGAAAAGAGAGTGAGGGAGAGGAGTGGTTTCTGATGGTGGGTCCCCTATAGAAAGTGACTGAAATTGCTCCAGCAAAGGATATGAAGGTGCCTAATAATCTTGCTTGGGTACCTTCGCTTTTCCAATCGAATTTTATTGTCCTGAAATTAATGTATTAAGAAAAAATCCAAGGTTAGGTACTTAGGTTGGTATTTAAGTACTCCCTCCGTCCCGCTAGATTAGACGCATTTTCCTTTTTGGGACGTCCCACTAGATTAGACGCATTTCTATTTTTGGTAACTTTTACAACTTAAAAGTGTGTGGGCCATAATCACCAAAAGCAAATATAAAGCAAATATTGGTTTCCGATCCAAAAGCAAATGCGTCTAATCTAGCGGGACGGAGGGAGTATCACTTATTTCTGTAGATTAAGAAATTTGTTGTAAATGATTGACTTCTCTTTTAATATACAAACATATTGAAACATACGTCACCGTTAGTAAACGCTGAATTCAAGAAAGGAAGAAGGAACAGAAAACCTTATGAATTATAGGGAGAAAATTAAATCTACCCATTTTTCAAAATGTATATGAATAAAATATCCACTTACCAAATGTGTATAAATAAAATACCCACTTTTTAACCATATACTATTTTGATTATTATATTTTACTTTTTCACTAACTTCTATGCACATAATCTATCTCTTTTTTACTTTTTCTTGTCCATCTTCTCTTCCTCCTATCTACCGTGCACTTCTCCCTTTCTACTGTGCACCACTTTGGACATTGATCTCTCGGGTAGATGCATTTTTTCGAGCGATATTGATAGATTCAAGTAGGATAACATCTATTATATCTAAAAATATAAATACCACTCGGGTAAGATTAACTATAGCAAATACCGCTAGTATAGGCTGTCGGCGGTAGATGCATTTTTTCGAGCGGTATTAATAGTTTCACGTAGGGTAACATCTATTATACCTAAAAATATAAATATCGCTCGTGTAAGATTAACCATAACAAATACCTCTGGTATGGTATATGGTACTGGCGGTAGATACGTTTTTTCGAGCGGTATTGGTAGATTCACGTAAGGTAACATCTAGTATACCTAAAAACATAAATACCGCTCGCGTAATATTAACCATAGCAAATACCGCTGGTATAGAGTACCGGCGGTAGATGCATTTTTTTCGAGTGGTATTGATAGTTTCACGTAGGGTAACATCTAGTATACCTAAAAACATAAATTTCACAAATTTTACGAGTTCAAGCAGGTACTCAAAAGAGAAAAGATAAGTGGTCAAAAACTGGATAATTTTAATATAAATATTTTGATGTGAGTATTTTCTTCATCTACGATTAGCAAAATGAATATTTGTCATATTTAACACTATAATAATATTTATAGCTTTCTGCATATAATTTAGTTTATGCTTTTATACCATTTAATAATTGATAAATAGATGGAATAAAATAATATTTTATATTCCTTTCTCTCACTGATGTTAAATTTATTTTGATGAAATATATGTGAGTTTTTTTTTGTGAAAACAAATTAGTTTTAATGAGAAATATGAGTATAAATTAATCAAAGTGGAGACAAAAGGAAAACTGCCACCTCTTTTATACAATGTACAAGTCCATCCGTGAACGAAAGGTATATTGTTATAGAGTTCGTACTGAGTTTAAAGAAAAGTAGAAAAATATATTTTTAGTGAAAAAACCCATAAAATAAAATATATGTAAAATTTTAGAAATTACATATTTTATAAGATATGTCTAAAAACGGTTAAAAGTGTACAATTTTCGTGCAAGAAATGATTATTTAATTTAAAAATCTAACACCCACTCCACACACTGCAAGTCTGCCACCGACATTATATACCCATCATATTTTTGTTCTTATTACGATGAGAAAGAAAAATTCAATAATCGAAAATATTAAAAATACGTATATAGTTGATTCCTAAACTCCTAGATAGTTAGCATCAAAGAATTATGTGAAGCACTATATAATACGTTACATTTTTAAAGAGATAGGCCTGCAGGTGAAACTGTCAACAAATTAACGAAATAGGCTCATTAGAATATATGAGAATAAATTTATATAGAAAAAGCTAAAAAGATAAAGCAAAGTAATTAATTTAAAAAAAAAAAACTAAAAATAAGCAGTCCTAACCAAAATACTTATAGACACCTTGGTTTTTCAAGATGCCAAAAAAGTATGTGGCCTACATAGTTTGAAAATCAAATATGATTCCACTTGTAACAGCACCTATATGTGTGTATATATATACAAAAATACAAACGACTAGATTTTTCGGATTAACGAAAGACCAATTGTAAAAATTATATATTTATTTATATTTCAACGTCATTAAAATGTGTCGCGTGTCTGAAATTATAACATCGAAATATTTATATGTGTTATTAATTTTATTTTCAAAAAGTGGGACCTACCAAGAAACAAGTTCTCCCACAGAAAAATATGACCCCCAGAATATGTGTGGCTCACACACTCTGGAATCATAATTGATTCTCCAAGATACTTTGAACAAATTTCTTTTAATCATTCGCAAGATTATTCCAAATATCATGCCTTTTTGTACAATTAAAAGTATGTTATATATAAATATATTACATCATAAGATTCAATTCGATGATGGAAGCTTTTCTAAAAAAAATCATATAAAATATTACTAATATAATTTAATTATTCTATAAGAATAAAGATGCAAAAAGAGTTAGTTATAGCCTTATATACTTAATTCCCTTCACGTGGTTAGGCCACTACCTACCAACACTAAAATATACTCCATCCGTCCATCAATATTTTTAATATATTTTTGTTTTTATCCGTCCACTAATGTTTTTCGTTCTTTTATAGTAAATATTATAAACACACAATCCAATTAGAAGTTATAAATCATGTGGGGCTCATGCAAACTCCACTCAATACACACATCTCAATTAAAAATTATAATAAGTGGAACTCAAACTCCATTAACTACATTTTTCTATACAAAATCAAAAACTACATTAAAATGAACGGAGATAGTATTATAGTACTGCTACTACAAACTCCATCTATCTCATTATATATGTGATGTTTTGGCCAAAACTTTTTGGTCAAAACAGCAGGAGTATATAAAAAAAAGGAGTGACGCAATAGTATATGGTAGATCCTCCTAACTGATGAACAATATATAATGTCTTATAGTTATATTACTGTGTGAATATTGATGATCAACTTGGCTTTATTTTTCCTGGTTATTACCTTTTCAATTGTCATGTTGCTAGATTTGGTGCTAGTGGATGATGGTATACGAACTAAACTCTTATTTAAATCAATCCATAAAAATAAGAAACTGAATGAAAAAAGAAAAGAAAGTATATATGTGTGTGTTTAGCAAAAAAATGAGATGCAGAACTACCTGAGAATGATTCCTATGATGAAAGAGAAAGCAGGAATCTGGTTGGCCATGCCACATGCCACAATGGGAGAACTATAACTCAAACCAACAAATGCTAGATTCTGAGCTATTGTTATCCTGCACCAAATTTATATATAACAATATACTAATTATAACCTGATCACATATATATATTGCAAAAAGTTACTTTAGTTTCTGAGATTTTGAGGATCGATTGGAAGAAAGAAAACAATACGTACCCTATCAAACCAAGCAAGAACACTCTCACCAAAAACTTCAATGTCAATATTGGCTCTTCTGATCTGCAAAAATAAAATAAACCTCTAGATAGTTTAATATCTGGTGATTTGGATTATAATTGATTAACATGTAAATTAAAATATATAGGCACCTACCTTTCTCTCTGACACAAGAAGCAATAAGGCAGTAGAATAATTGATCCAAGAACATTGGTGTAGACTACAAACACAAAAGGGCTCATTCCCCTAGCCATGGCCGTGCTAGCCATTATAGTTAATACTATAATGCTACCCTCCACCACCACCATGGCAGCACACGGCGCCACCTCGCCCACCGCTTCCTTCATGCTGCCCTTCATCTCTCTCATCCTTCTCTCTCTCTCTAGATATCTATCTTGCGTCTGCAGGTCAGTTTCTTCTCTCTCGACCTTCCTGTATATTTATTATTGAAAACTTGCTGTTTCCAAAACAAGATGGGAGAGAGAGAGAGAGAGAGAGAAGAAAAATGGAGCGTAACCTTTCAAGAGAGTGTGAAGCTACTTAAAGGGGAATGAGCAACTCGTGTGGTGCCCCATGCATTGCTACGGAAGACCATCTATTTAATTTTCATATTCAAATATATTGTTTATACACATTTAATTTACACACTCTAACAAAATATATATTGGCATGGTTTTGACCCACTCGATCGATATAAAGCTGTAGTAAAAGTAATATCCACAATAACGCTGAATTTTCTAAATTTTGAATTCGAGATTTTGAGAAACAAGTTTTTACTCAACGTGTTAAAATTTCGCCAATTTCTTTTAGATTATGCAAGTAATCATTTAAATGTTTCCTTTAATAGTGTAGTTTCTCGTGTAAATTTGGGTCCTAGTATTGGGAAAAGCTTTTGGACGTATTATACACTGACACGTATGGAGTAAAATTATACGACTATTTAATTAGGTTTGGTAATATAGTAATATATATTATGACGTTAGAGACTTAGAACAATCTAATTCTAAGCTTTCGTGGCTGATATGAACTGAGGGTCCACCATCAACCATAATTAAGTTAAAGGGCCCCTCTAATTATGATTGTGTGTCTCATAAATCTCCCTGCAGACATCCTACTATACATTAATTCCAAAACCAAGTAATATATGTATATCGCTAATTATTTATTTACTCAACCGTAATATTTTTCTGCCCCTTCATTGGTAATCTAATGGTTGTCAGACACTTGTTAACCGTAAACCTAGTGCGTGATTATTTTAATTATTGTTTCTTTAAATTTGTTTTGCATCAGCAGAATTGGTTCTTGTCACGTCTTTGGCTTTTGGCCATATGCTTACGTGGATTATTGTTTGATTATTAAGGTTTTAACTTTTAATTGGTGATCTAAGCCTTTTCGTCTCGATTCTTTATCAATTTTTATACAAGTAAACGGGGGGAAATATTCTAATGAACGTATCTATTTGGATCATGTTCTACAAATTACGTCAAGTATTATTATAGTCGTGTATGTATTGTCATTAGTCACACTTCAATAGACTTAAATTCATACTCGAATTACCTACTCAAGGCTGTGAAGTTTAGTGGTATTTATGTGAATTTGTTTCTCCATTGTATATTTTTATAAACGTCATTCAACAGTACATTAATATGAAATTCAATAATACAAATTTAACATGAAAATTTGATACAAATTCTTGAATACCCATAGCTTCTTAGACTAAACATTTTTGGAAAAAAGAAAAAGAAGACTGATAATTTAACCATAGTTTTCAGGCACCTGTTTTAAGCAACTAATATTATAAAACAATTGCAAAAACCAGAATAGTCAATCTCATATGTTATATTTGCATTAAAATAAAACAAAACAAAAAAAAGTAAAACATAAACAGAAAGAACAAAAAGAAAGGTTGTTAAAAACAGTTAGAAGTGGTAGAAAATATACATGTTTCATGAGAGAATTTCTTGCACCAGCAATCATTTTACAGCAATGAATATTACAGTCGCTGCTTATACTTTTGAAAGTATCAGCAACGAATTAAATGAGTAAAATCTTCACATGCGACATCCATAGTGTGCACTAATTTCCTCATACCTAACTTGGTTTTACAATGATATACAAGAATTTAATCCCAACTTCTCAAAATTAAAAGCTTCAAAGTTATGCTTCCCATGTTTGGATAGTCTCCCACTATTATGACTTCTTCCACCTGCGCACAGGACTGAAATATTAAGTTAAAATAGTCATAATATTAGTCAAACAAGATGTGTGCAACTCATTTGAAAATGAGGACCAATGGATAGCACCTACAAAAATGCAGTTCATGCACGAGCGTCAACGAAGGCATAGAGAGAGAGAGAGAGGGAGAGAGATTTGACACAGTGCAAGGGAAAATGCAATATTATACGATGAGGCATGTATATTTCAACTATGTGAAAGGATAGGGGAAGTTTACTTGTCAAAAGTGTCTCCTCCTTCACGGAGACGTCGGCCTCTTCACCTTTGAGCTGTTGACCTTTACAACAAAGGGCAGAAAATGAATGTGGCTTCAGTAGTGCTAAAAGAACAAATGTCTTCTACAAAATTCCCCCGACCAGACTCTGAAACCAAATTTGATATATTCAAACAATATTGTATCCTATCTCAAAGAACCACTCTTTGAAACTTATTTCATAATGGTGTGAGAAAAAGTGTAGGACTCTTGGTAATCCACAAGAACAAAGAGGAAACAAATCCCAACAAAAGATATAATACTACTGTTAGAATATGTTGAGAGTTGAGGATGTTTTCCCTCACTTTGATCCTAATGCTTTTCTATTTTGTGATATCTAATAATGTATTGTGCATGTCATTGTGCTTACTCAAAATATAGGAACATATAAGTATAATCATCATGATAACAAGGTAAACTATTATAATAGCAGCAGCAAAGAGAGCACGTGGAAAAATTGAGTGAATCATACACACTTTAGGAGATAAGTGAATTGTTTTGGTGGTTTGAGGATTCTGAGAGGCCTCAGACTCTATTTCCTTATAACAGGAAGAAGTTTCTTCTTAGTATGATTTTAATACTACTGTATCCAACGAATTGACCACGTTGGTAAACTCATTTCATATGCAAATTCTGTTTGTACCTTCACCACCAAAATTATGTACTTCGATCAGCTGCATTTTGCCAAAACTTCACTGTAGACACATAAAAGTATATAAAGAACATTCTTTTTCTTTTTCTTTTTTTTTTGTATTCTACAAAGTCAATATAAGAATGTCAATGTCTTTTGTTGGACTGTAAGATAAAGTCACTAATGAGAAGTTACTATCATCTTAGGTCATCATTTCTTGATCCAAGTTGACTGACCTTTTCAGACAATGATAAGTTATTACAAGTGCCCCATGACTTTTTTAGTGTCTATGGTAATGCCTATAACAAACATTGAATTATAACGATCTCTATCTCTCAGGTGATAATGGGATAAGTCAATCTGTTTTCTACCATTTATTTACATGGCTTAGTTTATAGTTTCTTGCAAGAAGTCAATTGAAAGAAGCAGAGATAAATAAATAACAGAAAATAAATAAAAAGTACTCCCTCTGTCCCATTCAAGTTGGCCCCAAAAGTCAATAAAGCACTCACAGTTTTGGTCAAACGGGGCATCTTGAATGGGACGGAGGGAGTAGTATATTAGAGCAGTGCAGTGTGGTGAGACTTGAACAAACATGAATGGAATCTAGAGCTCTAGAACATAGAAATGGCTTTTTGTTTCTGATCACCTAAACTTCCATCTCAAAAGAGAAAGACGAACCTCTTTACATTAGCAAGTGAAGGGAGTCGTGCTCCGATGATCGACTCTAAACTGTAATCTGCTCATTCTCAACTGGAAGAAGAGGGGCTTTTTCGCTATTGCTTGTAGAACTTCCATCACTGCTCTTCCCGATCACTTTACCTTCATTTGCCTTTCCCCACATCACTGAGTAGAACCCAATAACGATGATAACTGACCCCACCAAACTGTACAAAATTCAATGTGATACAATGTTGATATTTTAGTCATTCTTGCGTAGTTATCAACATAGCCATGAATCATGATTTAACTGTTGAATCATTGATAGAAATATTGGGCATTTATGAATTTGGTCAAAAGTAAGTGACTCCTAAACTTAAAAGGATTTACAAAATTCAACCGAACATCATATTTAATTTAAAGGATTTCTTAAGTAGAAATTTGCACAATGGTTTGGATTCTTCTGGTTATTAAACTTAATACCACTAAACTTCATTATTGTGGACAAATGAATGATTATATGAAGTAATGAAGGGAATACGTAATAAAAGGAAGCAAGGGTAGGATAAAATCATTAAGAAATCAAAGAAAGCGCACACCCCTCACCTTCCAAGATACAGTATATCACCCAAGAACGTAATACCCAGTATAGCAGATATCACAATGCTCAGTGGATGAAACACCGACACGAAAAGAGGTCCCTTTTTGTGCAGGCACCACGAAGTTAAACTCACCTGCAATGCAGAACCAAACACTCCCTTCGGAAGAAGAGGAATAGTACAATTTATGTAGCCATATTAATTTAATTACATATGAATCACACATTCACCTTTACACGAGCAACACAGGGAAAGGTCAAAGATGTTCAAAAGGGGGAGTAAACTCGTGATTCATTATCAAGGTAAATATCTTTTTTTATTAATGAAAAATAATGGTTATTCACCTACCGAATACAGAACAGCAATGAGTCTGATATTAGGCTGCAGCGACCAGGCACTTAGGTCTCGATCAGTTATTAGGGACACGAATGTAGACAGAATGGCAGCAAAGAAGCAGTAAAAGAAGACTATAATCAGCTCCGCTGGGAATTTCTTAAGAATTGCCGTCTGTAAAAAATGTAAAAGTGAAAATAAACCAAAATGGTTTCTCTTCAATTCTTCATTGTCATATATACAGTTGTACCTGTACAATTATGTAGCCTGAAGAGACGACACAGTCTGCAGCAAGGAATAATCCTCCAATTATCCAGCTTGACTGGGCTGCACCAGCACCAATATAATTGTAATGCAAGTTAAGAGGAGATTGATGAGTCAAGATTTCAGGGCCTTTGTAAAGAGTTACAACAAAGGCACCGGAAATGGAAACGATGGTTCCAATTGTCTTTGCCACAAAACTCGAACTTCTATAGTTTTTTCCTTCCATCCTATATATCACACCATCAAAGTTTAAGCAGATGTCAATCCACTCTCCGATTAGAAAATCCACATATCAATATAAGTACGACATTTGGAATGAAAACCAAGAACCTGAATATAACAGCAAGGATGAAAGTAAATCCAGGAATGAGATTAAGCATTGCTGAGGCAAATTCAGCATTAGTGTAACTAATGCCGGTGTAACCAGTCAACTGAGCCAAGCACCTACAATTAAGGACACAAGCATTAATTAAGTAATCAGAAAGTGGGGAACATCCAAAAGAAAGAATTCAAGAACTTCGATAGAACCTCAAGAATATTTTCCATCCACTACATATTCAACCAAAAGAAAAAAGGACACAACGGCCTCATTACGACATAATTCTCCGCTGATCGGATGGCACTTGAGCTAAAATATCTCCCTACATTTATCAATTCCAATGTAATTTCTCTAAGATATAATCTTCCTTTCATAAAAGTCATGCTAATTCCAAAGAAAATCGTTTCTCAATGTATGTATTCAAATAAAAGCGAAGAAGGAATGAGTAATCGTACCCAAGAACGCCCAAGGAGAAAAACCCACAAACCAACAAGAACGTCAGCGGTGGCCGAGTTGATGACCTGCAAATCAAACCCCACGTTTTATATATGACTACCAATACTGCAAGAGAGAGAGAGTGAGAGATTGGCACCTATGGACAAGTAGAGATAAAGGAAGAAGAATAAGGGCGGCAAGGGCGTTGGAGTAAGCTACGAAGGTGTAGCTACTCATTCCAGTGGCAAGGGCGCTTTTGCTGATGATAATCAACCCCACTTGAGCTGTTGTACCAACCACCATCGCCAAATACGGCGTCGCAGCATGATCCGAAAACCCCATCTCCGCTGCTCTCTAGTACCGGAATCCTGATTGCAAACTACTGACTCATGCTGACTAGCGTTGACTCCATTGAAGCTATGGTAACAGAAGCTTGAGATTATTTTATTTGTGGGTTATTGGAATCTAATCTAGTTAGTTTTGTAGTATGTTTATTTAGAAGAGATTTAGCGGCGCCCCTTGCGTGCAATAGCAATATTTTTTATTTTAAATGTTTAAAAGTTAATGAATTAAATAATATATAATAAGAAATTAATTATAATTAGCTTCGTACTTGTTAACTAAAATTAAACTATACATATTTATTTTGATAAAATTATTGTTTTAATTAATTATTTTATGTATTTAATATATTAATGATATATTTTTATTTAAATTAAAATAATATATTTAACCGTCTCCATATTTGTAATATTTATAAACTCATAATTTATATAAAATACAAATTAACAGATTATATTAATCATATTATAATCATCATCTATATATTATATAATATTAATGATGAATATTTAAAATAAATATTTCAAATTAAAAATTAAAATTAACACATTTATAATACACAATAAAATAAAATATTCTCCAAATATAAAAATTTTCATTTTTAGTGCTAAATAAAATATGGACTAATTAATAAAAAAAATTATCAATCTACACTTAGTTGTTATTATTATGAGGTAATAATTAGAAAGATATAAGATTAGTTGTAATAGCTCCTAAATTATACATTGAATCAGTACAAAGATCAATTCATTTAAATTATATTAGAAAAATATTCAATATATAATATTACAAATAAATGAAAGAAAAAAGATAAAACAATTCCAACAAACTAAATTTATAGGTGGAAATGAAATGAATACTTTGATGAAGAAAAAAAATGTAACAAAAAGTAAAATATTAACAATCTTGAAAATAGTAAAATCATTTAGGAGAAATGGGCTAAACTAGTCATTCTATTATTATAAACACAAATACTAACCATTCATATAAAAAAATAAAATATTAGCCATAGTTTATGCTAAAGGACGTAATTATCCTTTCCTAAATTTAATCAATTAGAAAAACTACCGAAAGTTACTTCCTTAATTGTCGTCCCCAATCCCTACCTTCTCACACTCTCTCTTCTTTCACTATCTCACACTCTTCCTTCTTCCTTCACCATCTCTCTCTCTTCCTTCACCATCTCACGCTCTCTCTCTTCCTTCACCATCTCACGCTGCAAAACTTATGTTGTACTCATCTAATTCTTGTCAACTCATGTTTAAGGTTTATTTAGTAGGGAATAGTATTTGATTGTAAACCAAATTTTATTTTTAAATCTATAATATTTTGAACGAATTAATTAGATGAAGGTATTTTAGACACTAAAGGCTAGATGTATGGTTTTTTTTTTATACGTGTGGCTATTATTTGGATTTACTATAACAAAATGATTATTATAAAAGTTACCCCAATCATTTAGAGACAGTTAAAAAAAAGAAAAAATAATAATAATACTCTTGGAAATAATATAAGTATTGAGAGATAATGACACAAAAATACAAGGTGAACCTTTTTAGCACGTGACATGCAAAATTGAAAGGGAAAAATCATGATTTGAGAGAAAAAAAGTATTGTAGTAATTTTGTTTTTATATGTATTCTATGGAATTTGTCTTTACAAATTCAGAGCTCACTTTCAATTTTTTTTTTATGAAATTATTGATGCACAAAAACATTTGATTCTATGTACTTTCCATATAAAACAAATACTAATTCGATAACCAAACTTTTGAATGAAGATTATACCAATAAATTAGTAAATTAACAATAATTGTATTATTTCAAGAAAAGTTGGAATATGAAAAGTAATTATTGCCACCACAGCAATCATGATGAAGTGTTTTTTCTTATTCCCCTCCTAGATATTGATTAAATAATCAATAAGTTATTATCATTTATTAAGGTTAAATTAGACAATGAATTTATTTATTAATTCGTATGTACCAGCTCGACTAATAAAACGAATAGGAGGGAGTATTAAATATGGATATTAGTAGCCATAAATGTTTATGAGATTTAATTTAGGCCTGCGACAACTATTATTAAGAAAATAATTATTGTATTGAAAATAACATTTATTTTTTGGGAAGGTAAACTGTCAAGAAATGAGTACTTACATTCTGACAATATATCTTGAAGAAATCAAAAGTTTTCTGATAAAAATAATAAATCAATAAGAAATAGTAAAAGTGAACTAATTATGCATGGGTTATGCAATATGAGCGGGATTAAGCATACTTTGAGCAGGAAAATGGATTTTGCTTTAATATATATATAGATGTGGTCTAGCTTTAATATATATATAGATGTGGTCTAGTAGTGGTGGTACATACTTGCAAAATCTCCTGCCCATTCCATTCCACCAATCCAATGGTACGGGTGGTTTGGTTTGTGTAATATGATTGATAAGATTATAACTTTTAAATCTCTACCTTCTTATCCATAATTCTCCATCTTCTTATGAATTTAATCATTTTTTATGCTCCTTAATTACTCAAATGTTTGATTAAATAATCAAGCCAAATTATATAATCAAACATTTGAGTGATTAAGAGGCATAAAAATGGATTGAACATAAGACAATGGAAGATTATGGATAAAAATGTGGAGATTAAAACTTATAATCATATCAATCTTATAACACAAACCAAACCACCCCATAGTTTAAATGATAATCTCTTCTATCAATTTATTAAAAAGAGGTTCCCCAAGCTTTTGTAGTAAGAATCTCAGATGAAGAAAAATTTGTTAACGTGCGATGTATACATTAACTTGGTATTATATCTAACAGTAAAAATGTTCAAGAGATGAAATTCCTAGCTCCATCATATCTTCACATATTTTACTGATATACTTCAATTTTACAGGGAACAACAAATGCCGATCCATATATCACCACTACTTTCACAGCTGCCTTCCTTTTCCTTATTATTAGCCTTCCTTTTGTAACCCCAATTCCAAATGTTGGAAACTAAAAGCTTCAAGCTTAATTATACTTGGTGAATTTGCAAAAGAGGGGCCTTTACAGTATTAGTGGTTGCAGAAGTTCCATGAAAGTCGTTGTCGATCACCTTAACTTCGTTTGCCTTTCCCCACATCACTGAGTAGAACCCGATCACGATGATAATTGACCCCGCCAAACTTTACCCACAAACAACAAATTATGACCGCAAATTAACGTTCAAACTATCAAGTCATTAATAGAATGAACAAAGCCTGTCATATAGTATATCATTCTCAAACTAATTAAAGAAACCTTACCTTCCAAAATAGAGTATATCATCCATGAAGACAATATCCACCACTGCATTGATGACAATGCTTAACGGATAGAACATCGCAACGAAAAGAGGACCCTTTTTGTGCAGACACCACGCAGTTACGCTCACTCGGAACGCAGAACCAAACACTCCCTACCCAGACAAAACCATCAATACTTAGGTAATAATAATTAAAGTAAATTGATCCACTTCCTTGGTATGCTACACGTACGTATTAAATACTTTATACATACCGAATAGAGAACTGCAGCAAGTCTTATATTAGGTTGCAACGACCAAGCACTTAGGTCTCGATCAGTAACCAGAGACACAAGCGCCGACAGAATTGCAGCAAAGGATAAGTAGAAGAAGACTACAATTAACTCAGCTGGGTATTTCTTTAGAACTGAAGCCTGTAAAACGAACATACATATAAAAAACAATATTAGTTAATATCTAATTGCCAGCTTTCAGACTTCGTGTTTGCAAAATAGGTAAAAGTTAGTCATGATCCATTAAACATTTGTTGTACAAATAAACTAAATTGGATTTAAGTTGTACCTGTAAAATAATGTAGCCTGCAGAGAAGGCACAATCTCCAGACATGAATAAAGCTCCTAGAATCAAACTTGATTGGGCTATGACACCTACACCAACACCAACATAGTTGTGATGCAACATACTAGAAGCTTCATAAGTTGAGATTTGAGGTCCTTTGTAAAGAGTCGCAACAAAGGCACCACCAATAGATATCAGAGTTCCTATTGTTTTTGCCATAAAACTCCAGCTTCTCCAGTTTTTTTCTTCCATCCTGATGAAACAGTGCCACAAAATCAAAGCTATATATAATTAGCAATTAGTACATAATTTCCTCTAATTAGCAATTAAGACGAAGGTTTAATTATGAAAGGAAATGAAAGAACCTGCATATAACAGCAAGCACAAAGGTGAATCCAGGAATGAGATTAAGCATTGCTGAGGCGAATTCAGCAGAACTGTAACTAATTCCTGTATATCCACTTAGTTGTGCCAAACACCTACAATGCTATTACAAAATTAGCCATTTAATACATACATGAAAAAATAAATATGTCCATTGTCCCACGAGCTATTAGCTAGTACTAGATGAAATTCCAAGATATTGAGTAGTCACTTGCTAAAAGTAGTTGCAACATGTAATTAATTAGTTATATATTTAGTTGACGGCTCCCGCCTTAATTAATTAAAGCTAACAAAGTACAAGAAGAACATCAAAATAACTTCACTAGCTACTAGAACCTGATCTTTCCAAAATAGGTAAGACCTAAATATTGGAGTATTAACTAATGTCGTTTGTACAGTCTCAATTTGACTATTCAAATTATAGTCGAAGAAGAAGAAAAATAGAATCGTACCCAAGAACTCCCAGGAAGAAGAACCCACAAATCATCAAGAATGTGAGTGGTGGCCGATTTGATGATCTGCAAATCAAATCAAATTCAAACCCAGCACCATGTTTATACATTATGATCTCACCAATTCTGCAAGAGAGAGAGAGAGAGGGGTAGTTGAATGATTACCTATGAAGGAGGAGAGACAAAGGAAGAAGAATAAGGGCGGCGAGGGCATTAGAGTAAGCTACAAAAGAGTAATTACTCATTCCAGAAGAGAGGGCGCTTTTACTGATGACGATGAGGCCAGCTTGAGCTGTAGTAGCCAACGCCATACCCAAATACGGCGTCGCATTATGCTCCGCCAATCCCATCTCTACTAACTTACTCACCTCACCTCGACTCCATTGATGCTATATGACTATATATGAGATCAGCTGAGGACCTTAATCCCATCTCTTTTCCATCTATTTAATTATTATTATTATTAATCATTCAGTATAATGATTTTCTGACTTTGACGTGTACTAATAAAATCTTGATGATCTTAGCCTTGCCATTATTATCATATATCTACCTCCAAATACTACCAACTCTACATGCTTACGACTTACCTACCCGTCGTAATTAAGTGTCGGCACTTGATGTTTTGACTCATATATAAGATATATAAGTTTGATTCATAAATTTTAAGTTTTTGAATGATAAAATTGTTAAATTAAATAACTTATTGTTTAGTTATTAAAATAATTATTCGATTAGTTTTGATTATCTTTACCAATTTATCCTATTATTTAAAACAAACTTCACCTTAAAAAATTAAATTAGTTTATTACTATTACTTTTGTGAAACGGTTCTACAAGAAATCTTAATAAGTTTGATAAATGAATTGTAAATATATAATGTCTTAAAATTCCAATAAATATTGATGTTAAAATGTGAATAACTTTTTTAAGACTATAGACAATAAGTTTCAAATAAGAATAAAAATTACTACCTCCGTCCCATCAACGTACTCACTCTTTCACGATTATGACGTCTCACGAAAGTAGTATCATTTTCATTTTTTGTAAAATTTTTAAGTAAAAAAGCAAAGGATAATAAGCTAAATTTAATAAAGAAAAAAAAATAAAGTAAAATATTAGTTTGCGTGTAAAAAAGAAGGGGAACTATTTTCGTGGGACAGAACGAGTATTAAATAAAATTTTAACTTCAAAATAGAATGCACATATAAATATTAAACAATTAATTACACGTCAATGAGCAAATGTGGACAACTTGACTCAATGATTGTATTAAATCAAACGAAAAATAATATGTATATAAATTAATACGATCAAAGTTAATAGAAAACTGAAATAATAATTCTTCTCAACATCGTCAAATGAACATAAACATAATGTAAGTAAAAGTTAATGACCGACTTAATAATAGTTATGTCCAACATCAAAGTTAAATTAACATAATGCGTAATTGAACGCAAATAGTACGAATCACGAAACAAGTGTCTGTTTTAAGTCGAGATATATACTTATATATTTGATGAGGGGAAAAAGAGAGATAAGAAAACAAACATTGATGGAGTTAATGGGGAGTGACACAGAAATGATCTGTTTCATTCAGATATTATGATTTTTGCATTAATTATATAAGTACTTGTTTGTTTAAATAAAATATGATCATGTGTAGGGCTGTCAAAATTTACCGAAAAAATGATATACCGTACTTACCGTACCGAAAAATACCGTAAAATATCGAATATAAGGTATACCGAAATTTTTGGTAAGGTATCATACCGTACCGAACTTTTAGGTAAAGTAAAGGTATAATTTTTCCAAATACCGAGGTATACCGTCATATACCGTACTGCGGTATATACCGAAAAAATTGGTATATACCGTTATTTTGGTATATATCGATATATATATATATATATATACATACACATATATTTATGGGGTAATAGGTAAAATTACCCACTTTCATAAAATAAAAATAAAAAATACCCACTTAAAAATAAAAGATAAAAAATACTCACTTTTTACAATAAGATGATGAATCTCATCATGTGCTTATGTTATTTTACAATAACATGATGAATTTCATCATGTGCTCATGTTATTCAAGTTATTTTAAATTTGAATAACATAAATACATGATCAATTTCATCATGCTATTGTAAAAAGTGGGTATTTTTTATCTTTTATTTTTGAGTGAGTATTTTTTATTTTTTACTTATCAAAATAGGTATTTTAGCATTTGCCCCTTTATATTTATAATATTACATGTACATATATATTCGATTTGAATTATAAGAAAATTGTTTATTCATAAATTATGAATTATAATTAATAAATATGAATGACAAACTACAAAAACATGTGAATTTATTGATAATTAAAAAGATTGAACAATAACTTATATACTACTTATTATCTTAAATAATAACGATAAACTAGTATATATATATATATATATATATATATATTGTTACATAACTAAATAATTATGATATAATTAGACGATTTATTAGTTACTAAATATAATATAAGTTGTAATATATAATTAATAAAAATATATTATTATTTTTATAATATATCATACATGATCAAATTAATTATAATTATATGCCTAAATCTAGTTAATTAGTTATATGAAAATACAATAATATAGTTAGTTAATATATTGTAAGTAATTATATGATATTAGTGGTTTATCTCATAAATTATGTTATTAAAAAATAATACTTTATGTTTTTTATATGTTAGACCTTGTTTAATGTGATTTTCATTATAAATAAATTCTGGTATATCGCAAAAAAAATGTATATCGAATTAAGGTAAGATATACCGAAAGTAAATAAGTTTTGGTATACCGTGTAAGAAAGGTATACCGAAGTAAGGTAAGGTATACCGAAAATAAGGTAAGGTATAGGTATGTAAAAATGTCATACCGAAAGTAAGGTATACCGAAAAGTATGGTAAGGTAACGGTATGAAATTTTTTATACCGAAGGTAAATGTAAGATATAAGCTATGACAATTTTAGTAAGGTATACCGTACCGCGACACCCATGTGTATATTTTTTACGCAATTGCATTGTAATACATTTTCTTTTGCATTATATACATATATCATTTGCATTGTGCTATTTCTTGGTTATTTTGTACAAAATTAAGTTTTCCTTAATTAATGCAGTTGAGAAATTAATGAGATTCGAAATCAATTTGAATTTTCGGCATATCCCACTAAAATCGCCTCAATACTCTTTTGCATTGTTTCTCGACAATGTAATCGGCGGTTTCTATTTTAATTCGATAGATGCAGTTGAGAAATTAATGAGATTCGAAATCAGTTTGAATTTTCGACATCCCACTAAAACCCCTTCACCTATATATGTACCATAATAGTATTGTTGCATTGTTTCTCGAAAATGCAATCGGCATTTTCTATTTTAATTCCATAAATTGTAGATTAATAATATTCATTGGATTCAACATATTAATCTACGCTCCGAATCAATTCTTATTTCCTACCGTTTACCTTCTTTTACCTGAAACGATCCTTATAAATATTAGTTCATATTTCGTATTAAATAGTATAATATTTGAATTTGGACTCCTTTTAAATTTGAGACTATATAAAATACGAAAATTCCAACTATTATAAAATTAATAGCTAATAAAATAAGAATATTTTTTCACATTTTTAAATTTTCTTAAAGTAAGTAGACCAATAATTGAATTAATTTATATACATACATTCAAGATTTAAGGTGTTTTTTATTATATTATTCACATACAATATTTAATTTTAAATTATTATTATCATTGCATAAGCAAATTTTATTTACAAAGTGAAAAAAACATTAATTAGTTAATTAGAGCTATGAATTTTCAATTTATTATTTTCTTTTATAAAAGTTTGATTTATAAATATTTTTATTTTGTAATTTTTTGTTTTATTTTTTCTTTTATTCAATAAGTCTATTGAAAAATATAAATATAAAAAATATAGATTTGATTCACTTGAAGAAAAAAAAAATCCTCTCATTTGAAAACAATCTAAATTTACCATGGTGTCTATTAATTATTTTCTTCGACTATGTAAATGGTTTACGTTTTCTCCATTTCGTGATGTTCATGATTAATTTGTTTAAAGTGTAATGATATTTGTAAGTCGAGATATTATATGTATATATTTAGGGGTGTAAATGAGCCGAGCGGAGTCGAATTCTACTCGGCTCGGCTCAACTCGTTTAGAATGTTAAGGTGTTCAAGTTCGACTTGAACTTTTGGCTGTTGTTCGAGCTCGACTCGTAGAAAGCTCGTTGATATTTTTTTGGATCTCGAGTTCGACTTCGGGATCGGTTCGAACTCGGGTTTGAACTCGTATAATTTTTTTATTTTAGAAAATTAACTATTTTACCTTTAACTCGACTGAATGCTCAATTGAAGGCTTGGTTGAAGATTCCATGGAAGATTCGTCAACATGCTCAATAAGATATTTGTGAACAAATGAACTTAAACATGTTCGCGAACTCAACTAGCCAGACACTATCAAGCTCGAGCTTGACTCAATAAAATTATCGAACTTGAAATCAAGCTCAAGCTCAGATTGTTTAATCTCAAATTGAGTTTCAAACGAGCTTTTTCGAACTGAGCCTCAAATAGTTCGTGAGTAGCATTGTTCGTTTACAATCCTATACACATGTCTAAAATAATTATATATTCGTTCGATTTCATTTTTCTTGGCTTGTTTTTTAGGTACACATCTTTGGTTGCCTGCACGGCTATATCGCGTACACCTTTTGTGACATCCTGATCTTGCTTAGGCTATTTGAGGACGTGTATGAATGTTATGTTGATTTAAGTACGGACCTAATGGTGACACTTTTTTTTTCCAAAGAGCTAACCTCTTGGTAAACCGTTTTCTCGAAAAGCATCTTTGTTTCATATCCTCAAAACCCAAAATGGTGTGAGCTTGGTCATTCTGTACAAATGTATTTGTCGGTTGACTTGTCTAACGGTTGAGCGGTCTGGCCCGTTCTTTAGAAAATATTCCCTCCGTCCACTAAAATGGTTTATATTTTGTCATTTTGGGATGTTCACAAAAATGATTTATATTTGAAACTTTTCTTTTATAGCAAGTGGACCCACGACATCCACTACACACAACTCAATTTAAAATAATACTTTAAGTGAGATCCAACTCCACTACTACTCATAACCATTTTAAATCAATTTATAAAGTGGGACCCTAACTTCACTCACTACACATTCTCATTAAAGTCAAAACACAATATTAAAACCCGTGTCGGGTCAAACCATAAACCATTTTCATGAACATAGTGAGTAAAAGATAAAAAAGAAAACGAAACCAATATTAAATAATTACTCTTAATTATTTTTAGAAATAAATCAAATTAATAAACCAAGAAAAGAAAAACGAAGCCAACATCAACCAACCAAGCAAGCGTTTCTATAAAAAAAAAAAGAGAAAAGTAGCAAATTCACCCTTATGGTAGACACCCTTATGACGAATCAATCCTTATGGTAAGGTTTTGTTCAAACTCACCATCAACGTTTCAAATTTGTTACAATTACACTCGCAATTAACGGACATCTAATTCCGTTAACATCCTATTGAAACGTGCAAAATGATGTCGTTTTAAGTCACCTTAGATAATGTAGACGTGGCGGCACTCAAGGAGGCCGCCCTCTTCTACCCAAACTCGTAGGAGAATCTGTGGAACTCTGATTTCAATGTTGGTTTTGGCGAACAATAACTTTGGAGGTTGCATTCCTGCCAACATTTGGAAGATGGGGAAGACGTTGAACGAGCTAATTTTGATGAACGATAATATGACGGGTTGTCTGCCACCGCAGATTGAGATGTTTAAGGAACTCACGATGTTTGATGTGAGTTTCAACAACTTGTAGGAGCCGCTGTTGTCGAAGATCAGCCGCATGCGGAGCTTCGAGCAGCTCGATGTGACGCACAACCGCCTCACCGGAGAAGTTCCGGCAACCGTGTGTCATCCATAACTTCACTTACACCTTCAATTACTTCACTAGGGAGGCTCAACAATGCAATAGATTCGGCAGCGCAACCGTATTTGGATTTCCGGTTGAGAAGGGGATGATTGAGACGTTAATGGGATGATTTTTCCGGTGGATGTTAAGACACCAATTTTTCGGTGGAGGGGATGTAATACATCAATGGAATGTTAAGGAAGTTAGACGTCCGTTAATTGCGAGGGAGTAATTGTAACACATGTGAAACAATGAGGGTGAGTTTGAACAAAACCTTACTTTAGGGGTTGATTCGCTGTAGGATTGTTCATTATGAGGATGGATTTGCTACTTTTTCCAAAAAAAATAAAAAATAAAAATAGAACAAAAGTTAAAGCTGTGTAAAACACTGGAAGCGTCAGTGACTTTGATGTGAGAGTAATGCATCAACTGTTGAAATAGTACTATAGTTGCCCGGTATACCATATTGGGATGTCCCACTTTAGTTATCCAATTTTCTATTTGGTCTCACTTATGAATAAAATAATAATAAAGAGAAAGTGAGTAAATAGGTGTTAATTGATGTTTTATTGGTATGCGGTCCGAAAAGAAACTGAACAACTAAAGTGGGACGGATATACTAAAATTGAAGAGACAATTGTATACTTGCATTTATTCGCAATCATCTCCCTTGTTTCTTTGTTCCATCCCATCAATTTAAAATTATTACTCTAAACTCCATTATTTTCTTACTACTTTTTACCTTACAAATTAATATGAAAATAATTTAATTTAAGACGTAAGTATAGTGTATTGAGTGAAATTTTGATTTTAATTTATTATATTTAATTAAATTATATGAATGAAGTAAATGAGTGACCTACAAAAAGAAAAAATAAATTAAATAATAAATTTGTAAACGAAACAAAGGAAAAAAAAAATACTAGATAACAAATTGAGTGGTTATACAAAATAGTCAAGAAAAATGGTAAAAGACAAATAATAGCCACCAACATAATAATATTTAAATTTTAGTCATTTACAAATTTCTTGTACTAAAATGCTCTTATAATTATATTTTATATTTCTAAGTATAAATAGTATCGAATCGTATCATTCATATGTAATACTTAATTTTATTAAAATGTACGTGCGTATGAATCGTATGAATGAATATTATTCATACATTTCATATCATTCGTATCATTCATACAATTAAATTTAAATAAAAAGGTATTTATAATAATTTGAAAATGACTATAATTTAAACCTGCGTATATTCACATAGCAATAATTTATTGGCAATGTGATCATAATATCACGTCAAACTAGTGAATCGGTGAAATGCGCTGCACTACGTGATATTATAATTTAAATCGTCTCTTAACATTGCCAATAATATTGCTAGAATTAAATGTTTTCATTTAATATGATCTTTAACGGTTTTTCTTATTTAGTTGATTGTAACATATTCTATATAATTATACTATACCATTTTTTTAATTATGATCTATAGAAATGAAAATTGAAATTACTCAAAATGACATTTTATAACTATTAAGAGGATATATGCATACATATAAAATATACATATATATGGATGGTTTCAGGTAGAAAGTGATCATAAGATATAAAATAGGAAATGATTTTGTCTCTCCATTACAATAGATCCAATGGTTGTGATTGATCCCTTAATTTTCGAAAATTAGGTTTGAAAATGTGTTGCATCGTGAAATTACAATGCAAGAAGGGTATTTAGGTAAAAAAATCGGCGGTTCCTAAGATCATGGGATTCGAAAATTCATATGATGTCATTAATTACGGAACTATAATAGGAAAGATAAAAACTTCCTCAACCGCCATTTGTTTATTGTTGCATTGTATATTTATCTAATGTGCATTAGATATATATGTAGTGTTGTACCGTAAAGTTACATAATTTGTATTAGACATATATATATTGTACTATCATTTAATTTTGGTAGTTGGAGAAATTTATGGGATAACATAATCTTCTAAAAATATTTGAAAATTCCCCAAATTTCAAATTACAAAATTTTTTATTAGGAAACGCAACCGAAAATAATTTCATCGCATGCAATACCGATTTACGCCATGTTGATTCACAATCAAACGTCTAATGCATTACATTATATTTATTGATGCATTGCAGTCTATACAAAATGCATTACATTATATTTATTGATGCATTGCAGTCTGTACAAAATATAAATTCATGAATCCCCAAATTTTGGTAACTGAATCTCAAATAAATAATCATATGCGGCGGTTATTGTATGATTAAGTTGATTTCCTGAAATATCTCATATAATGCAACCACTATTTTAATCGGTTATTCTCTTTCTTAATTAAATTTACTCATTTAACATTATTGTTGGATTAATACACGTTTTTTATGAATTAAAAATCTGTAATAGCTTCTTCAATCATAACCGTTAGATCTAATTATTGAATGACTGTGATTATTTCTTATTTCCTACTTTAAAACCACTTTATATATGATCTACGTCCCCTCTCTCTCTCTATATATTAGTTATACTAAGAGCATCTGCAGCGCGGAGGGAGCGGGAGGCCCGGGCAAAGGTCGAGCAGCGGGTGTGGGAGACTAGGCAAGCAAGGCTGCCGATGCGAGAGGAAGCTTTGGGCGTCCGGGCGCAGGGGACAAAGGTCGTCGCCGGACGCCGGAGACTGGGGGAACGGCGCTGCGGGTGGGAGGACTCCCGCGTTCCCCACCACCCCTTTTTATTTTTTATTTATTTAAATTATATTTAAATTTCTAAAATATGTAAAATATTTAATGTTATTTAATTAAATAAATATTAAATGTTATTAAATAAATGTATTTTTTTCATTTTTTTAAATTAATATTTAAATTAAATAAAACATATTGAAATAAAAAATAAAATTTAAATGCATATTTATTAATTTAAATTTATAATTTAAATTAATAAATTTAATACATAACAAATATCCAAAATAAAAAAATACATACATCATAAAAAACAAAAATAAAATTTAGAACCTACGGAGTCCCAAAGTGAAAGTCTCACAATCCTACCTACCAACACAATCTTTCTAACCCCACACAAAAAAATAATTAATTAAGATTTTGACACCGAGTCTCATGAAAGAAAGTTTCCCATTGGGAATGCTCTAAATGATTACCATCACAATTAAAAAATATTTTTATATTAAATAAGATAAATTACATGCTCTATATTTAGATTTGAAATTTACACCGGCTACATTTCAAAAATATTAAAACATTAATATTGGCTATTAATATTGGACATAAAGTCTATGTATGTAGCCGTTTGTAGCAAATACTTAGAGCATTTGCAGCGGTGCTGCCTCCGGGGGTTCGGGCAGGTGGTCCGGAAAAGGGGCTCCGGAGGCCGAGGTGCGAGACTTCCACTGCGGAGGAGAGCCTCCAGCGTCCGACCTCTGGCCTCCGGAGGCTGCTCCACCTACGCCACTGCGGGAGGGGACTCCCGAGCCCCTCCCCTCCCCACCCTTTTCTTTTCTTTTTTTTTTTGATTTTTCCTTTTTTTTATTTTAATACATAAATTCATCTATAAATACCTTATTTCAATCCCACATTTTCAAATATCTTCGTTTTTTTTATTAATGTATTTAAATTAAAAAAATTTATTCAATTTAATCTAATTAAATAAAAAATATACATAAATCATAAAAATACAAATAAAAAAGAGAGTCTCATGTTGAGAGTCTCCCACTATTACCAACCGACACAACCTTTCTAAAAACTGTGGACCCCACACAAAAAGTTCCATTTAATTACGAAACCGCCACCGAGCCCCAATTTTGAGAGTCCCCCATCGGGATGCTCTTATTGTAATTAATTATTTTATATAACAATTGATTTATATAATGAAAAAAATAAAAATGAAAAATTTACTAAATGTCGTCCCTAATCATTATATACACACACAGACATATATATATATATATATTATTTTATATAATTTCACATAATTTAACTCAGCTACCTAGCTTTGTTAAGGTGTTCAAGTTCGACTTGAACTTTTGGCTGTTGTTCGAGCTCAACTCGTAGAAAGCTCGCTGATATTTTTTTGGATATCGAGTTCGACTTCGGGATCGGTTCGAACTCGGGTTTGAACTCGTATAAATTTTTTATTTTAGAAAATTAACTATTTTACCTTTAACTCGACTGAATGCTCAATTGAAGGCTTGGTTGAAGATTCCATGGAAGATTCGTCAACATGCTCAATAAGATATTTGTGAACAAATGAACTTAAACATGTTCGCGAACTCAACTAGCCAGACACTATCAAGCTCGAGCTTGACTCAATAAAATTATCGAACTTGAAATCAAGCTCAAGCTCAGATTGTTTACTCTCAAGTTGAGTTTCAAACGAGCTTTTTCGAACTGAGCCTCAAACAGTTCGTGAGTAGCATTGTTCGTTTACAATCCTATACACATGTCTAAAATAATTATATATTCGTTCAATTTCGTTTTTCTTGGCTTGTTTTTTAGGTACACATCTTTGGTTGCATGCATGGCTATATCGCGTACACCTTTTGTCACATCCTGATCTTGCTTAGGCTATTTGAGGACGTGTATGAATGTTATGTTGATTTAAGTACGGAACTAATGGTGACACTTTTTTCTTCCAAAGAGCTAACCTCTTGGTAAACCGTTTTCTCGAAAAGCATCTTTGTTTCGTATCCTCAAAACCCAAAATGGTGTGAGCTTGGTCATTCTGTACAAATGTATTTGTCGGTTGAGTCGTCTAATGGTTGAGCGGTCTAGCCCGTTCTATAGAAAGTATTTCCTCCGTCCACCAAAGTGGTTTATATTTTGTCATTTTGGGATGTCCACGAAAATGGTTTATATCTGAAACTTTTCTTTTATAGCAAGTGGACCCACGACATCCACTACACACAACTCAATTTAACTTTTCTTTTTAATATTTAATTTTATTAACCGGGTACTGATTATTTTCAAAAATTGAGTACCGAGAATCAGTTAATTTCCCGAAAAACCAGTACTTGTTAACCGGTTACCGATTGAAACCCTTAACTATTGCATATAGACTTCAACAATATTTATGGATTCTTTATATATTATTAGGATGTTTTGATAAACTCATATGCTAATCGTTTAATGCGTCTTATAAAAATCAATAGGAAAAATCTCGTTTTAGATCATTTGATGGATTAAAATGCGCGAGTATAAAATATTTAACTAAAGTTCATAGAGCATCATTATTTGAACTAGGTAATGTGTTATTAAGGGTTACTTAATTTTTTTAAAGCAACAAATTACTTAAATTTGACCAAATACGCAAATAATAAACAGATATTACAACACCATAATGAAAAGGAATAATGAAAATATGATCTAGATAAAGAAGTCCAATAAATCATAGTAATGCCCAATTTGTAGACTTGTAGTTGCCCTTTTTAACTCGTACGGACTATAAAGAGGCCCAACGGGAAAAAAAATTAGCATGGTCCCGGCCCATATGTAGACGGGTCAAAACAAACATCCTGTGTTTTGTTTTATTTTATCTATTTTTCTTTAAGACCGATTTATCTTTTAATATCAAATGTAATAAAATAAAGAAAACTAAGTGAAATCAAGATCCGAAAGTTGACATCTAAATTTGAAAATTAATGTTGTGCTGAAAGAATTACTCGAAGTAGATATATAGTATTATTATAATCTAAACCACATAAGCTACGTACATATATGTACAAATACTATTGTTATGGAAGAAGTGAAGTATAATGATGAGTTAGTTGGGACAGCACATGCCCCAGTATGGGCTGAAGGGTGTAAGTAATCGACATAATTGAATACAGTCAATGAAAGAGCGACTTCTGCAATAGTCACTTTAATTATTTCATTTGGCAATGACAACTATTAAATTATTAGTCTACTTATTAATTAGTAGACAAATTAGGTGGAACTCCAAAATTCAATCACTAGTAGTTCGTATCTATAGACTAGTAATATGTAGGAAATCATTTTGGTGAGGTTTCTCAAAGAAGGACATTGTTGAGACTATGAATATCAACGAAGTATATATGTATATATATCTTAGCTATTCTTTTTATAATTATTATTATCATGTGCAAATCGCATCCAATAATTTTGATTGATCTGAATTCCATGTATTTAATTGAGTACGAATTACTATAGTTTCTTCATTTTCTTCTTTATTTTTGGGGGATAGAACAATAATTTGGATGAGGTGTGTAGAGTTTGTGTTGATTGTCGTCACCTGACGATGGGCATTAAACGCGTTCACGAGGAATGCGCTTTTATCAATTATTATTGAAAGCACGCACGAACGGACGAAGACGAACTACTTGCCTATTATTGCCATTTAATGCGTGTGCTCCCATCGCCCATCTATATAACTCTCTTCACCTCCATCAATATTTACTTAGGCCTTAGGCTAATTCCAACGATAAATCCTGTTTTTCAATTTATAAGATACACATTAACTTTTAAAAATTCACTTTTTTCTCATTTACTTTAACAATAAACTAACTTGACATTAATTCTAAAAAGATATCATATTGGCTTAAATAATGATGAAATATTAACGAAAAACTAACTTGTGCAGACAAACTATTTTTTTTTTACTTGTTTATGTTTTCTACAACGGTAAAAAAAATTGATAAATCAGATTATTACTATCGTTGGAGACACCCTTGGCGGACACATAAAAAATTATTAGTAGAGGTTGAATTTCGCAAAATAAATTTTCCTATAGCTCAAATTTATAGTAAAAACTTTTACATAATTATTCTTAAAATTAATGATAATTTTACAATTTTATTCTTAAAATCCAAGTTAGTTCGAAGTCTTTCTTCGTTATCATGGGCAGCGAAGTTAAGCGTTCGAGGGCTCGGTAAGCCGATCTCCACCGGAATCACCACTTCGGTTCCATAGACCAGACTGTACGGCGTTTCACCATGTGATGTCCGGGGAGTAGTTCGGTAGGACCATAGAACTTGGGGCAGGTTTTCCGCCCAATCTCCCTTGGCCTTGCCGAGGCCGGTTTTTAACCCTTTGATTATCATCCGATTTGTAACTTCGGTTTGGCCATTCATTTGAGGGTGAGCCACCGAAGTGAACTTTTGTTGGATATTAAGCTCGTCGCACCATTCTCTGAATGTCTTATCTGTGAATTGGATTCCATTATCTGAGACGAGGACGTGAGGTATGCCGAAGCGACAAACTATGTTTTTCCAAACAAAGTTTAGGGCTTTTTTGCTTGTAATCCTTGCTAAGGGTTCGGCTTCTACCCACTTCGTAAAATAGTCAATGGCTACTATAAGGAACCGTAGCTGGCCAGGAGCTTGTTCAAACGGGCCAACGATGTCTATTCCCCATTACATGAACAGCCAAGGACTTTGCATGCTGGTCAGCTCGGTTTGCGGTATTTTTGTTACTACTGCATGGAGCTGGCACTTCAGACATTGTTTGACAATGTCAATTGCGTCCTGAAACATGGTTGGCCAATAGTATCCCCATCTTATGACCTTTTTGGTTAAAGCACGAGCTCCGATGTGACTGCCACAAGATCCTTCATGCACTTCGCGTAGTACATAGTTTGTTTGGTTGGATCTCACACATCTTAGAAGAGGCTGAAGGTACGATTTTCTGTACAGTATTCCCTGATCTAGAATGTACTTAGCGGATTTACTTTGAAGTTTCCTAGCTTCGACCTTATCAGTAGGGAGTTTGCCTTTTTCTAAGTATTTACGAAGTGGTGTCATCCAGTTCGGTTCATCATCAGTTACCATACTCACTTCGGCCTCTTCTATACTTCGAGTTTGAACTTCTTCCACAGGAGAGGTCATGGATAATGATGCGAGTTTACTCAGTGCGTCGGCTCGGTCATTGTCACCTCTCGGGATTCGTATCAACTCGAAGTATGAAAAACCTCGTTGTAAGGTTTTGACTTTGTAGAGGTATTTCTTCATACGTTCACCTCTAGCCTCGTATCCGCCTAACACGTGACTCACTATAGCTTGGGAGTCACTGTGGATTTGGACAGCTCGTAGTTGAAGGGTTTGCGCGAGACGAAGTCCGGCGATTAAGGCTTCGTATTCCACTTCGTTGTTTGTTGTTGAGAAGTTAAACCGAAGAGCATAAGTTGTTTCTTTTCCTTCCGGACTGATGAGCAAAATCCCAGCTCCACTTCCTTTATGGCCTGATGCTCCATGCACGTAGATTTTCCAACAATCTTTTGGTGGTACCTTTGGTGCTTCGGTTTGAAGCTTATCCTTGACAAGTTCGGTGGATTTCGGAGGTACCGTAAATACAGTTTCTACTAAGAAATCTGCTAGAGCCTGTCCCTTGATGGATTGACGAGGTGCAAAGGAGATTGAGTGTTCGCCAAGCTCTACCGCCCATTTGGCGATTCGTCCTGAAGCTTCGGGTTTTGTGAGTACTTGCCGAAGTGGAAGGTCGGTCAAGACTTGTATCGGGTGTGCGTGGAAGTACGGTCGAAGTCTCCTCGCGGCGTTTACCAGTGCAAGTGCGACCTTCTCCAAGGGTTGGTACCTCGTTTCTGGTCCTTTTAGGGCTCGGCTTATGAAGTAAACAGGTAATTGACGGCGTCCTTCTTCTCGCACTAGGACCGCACTGCATGACTTGTCCGAAGCAGCGAGGTATAAATAAAGGGTCTCGCCTTCTTTTGGAACGGACAGGGTGGGTAGATTTGCGAGGTACTTTTTTAGATTTTCAAAAGCCAACTTATGCTCGTCGTTCCATTCAAAGTTTGGCGTCTTCTTTAGTATCTTGAAAAATAGAAGTTGCTTTTCAGCGGCCTTAGATAGAAATCGATTCAACGCGGCTAGGCAGCCCGTCAATCTATGCACATCGTGAATGGACTTCGGTGCTTGCATCTCCTGAACAATCTTGACTTTTGTCGGGTTGGCTTTTAACCCTTCTCGAGAAACCCAACATCCTAGAAATTTTCCAGATCGGACTATGAACGTGCATTTTCCTAGATTTAACTTCAAGTTTGCTCTACGAAGCAGATCGAAGATGACTTGAAGGTCGTTTACACAAATGGCAATCTCTTTGCTTTTAACGACTATGTCGTCTATATACACTTCGACAATTTGACCGATGTGCGGCTCAAATATCTTGTCGACCATCCTTTGGTATGTAGCTCCAGCATTTTTTAGCCCAAAAGGCATCTTCTTATACGCATAAATGGCGAAGTCTGTGATAAAGGCCGTTTTTGGAGCGTCTTCATCGCTCATGAGAACTTGGTGATACCCTTTGTATAGGTCTAGGAAGCTGAATACTTCGTGACCAACAAGGGCTTCAACCTTCTTGTCAATATTGGGAAGAGGGTAGCAGTCCTTCGGACAATGCTTGTTGAGGTCGGTATAGTCAATACACATTCGCGTGAAGCTCGTATATTTCAGCTCGGGGCTTTGTTAGCGGAGTGAGTTGATCTCGATCTTGATGAGATCGAGGTCCAAGATGGGATTCTAAGGGACCCCGTTGTATTCTCTCAAGAGCACCTCGGTGATTTTGCCCGTGGTCGGTACGCTCCTCTTTTCTCCTTTTGTCATGATTTTTAGGTCGGTCTGCCGCTCTCTTCCTCCTATCAGCTTCATCCGCCTCAGCAAACGTGTCAGCAATCTTCCATAGTTGTTTGGAGGTTTGAGGGCGCTCTTTTACGAGCTCCCTAAAGAGAGTGCCGGACTGGATGGCATTTTGAAATGCCGAGATGAGAACATCGTCGGACAGGCGGTCGACTCGGAGGCTCTCGTTGTAAAATCTAGCTAGGAAATCGCTGATAGTTTCTCCTTGTCCTTGCCTTAGTGTAAGGAGTTGAGCTGGACTAATCTTGGCCTCGGCTTTCTGAAAGAAACGACGTTCGAAGGCGTCAAGTAGGTCGGTGTACGACCCGATGCTGCAACGAGGTAGATTATCGAACCAACTTCTGGCATTGTCTATCAGTAGTTCGGGGAAGACTTTACACATGTAAACGTCTTCGGCGAGCCCTTGATTTAACATGTTGTATTGGTATTGTGACAAGAAGTTGCTGGGGTCACAAGATCCATTATAGGGTTTGATAGGCGGTACCCTATATGTCGATGGGAGTGGAGTATAAAGTATTTTATTGGTAAAAGGGGTGGCGATTCGACTGTAAACAGTGAATCTCCCTTGTCTGTGGTCATCTTCGTCACGTCGGGATGGCCCGGCATTTCGACGAGGTGACGTTGAACCACGCCGAGGTGAAGCGCGGTTGTCGTTTCCCCGACGATTATGTCGCCTTTGGAGGAGTTCGTCATTTTTGTCCTCGACAATTTGGAGACTCGGGGGTTGTTGTCTGGGTGGTTCGGTTTTGTCTTCTCCATCTTGTTCATGAAGGTCTAAATACGCCTTAAGTGCATCTCCGAGCTGAGGCTGGAGTGCAGCGTTCTTGCGTCGGTGTCCTTGGTTTGGTTCACCGTTACTAGTTGAATCATGGGACCGACCCGATAACACATCCTCCATATGGCCGTCAGGAGTCCGGCGGATTATGGAGTCGCGTTGGAATTGATGCACGTCATCTTCGTTGGCTAATGTGTGTGGTGGATTGGTGGACGGGTCAGCTTGGTTCTGTTTTCCCTTGGCAGCAGCAGTGGAGCGGGTTGATTTCACCATCGTATATCACTCACAAAACTTTGATCGCTTTCACAAGAAAAATTATGCGAGTTTTTCCACAGACGGCGCCAGTGTTCGATCGTCGGTTTTTAGAGTGTTTATACGATGGAAAAATATAAAATAAGATGAACACAAGATTACGTGGTTCGATCTTTTGTTAGATCTACGTCCACGGAGTAAAGAGTTTCGTTGTATTAATGCTTTAGAAAATTGACTAGTCCCCTCTAATCTACCCTAGCGGCACTATTTATAAGCAACAAGTTACAGTTATGGTCGAGGTCGTGTGGTGCCACGTCAGAGATCGTGGGTGGGCTGAGCTTTAGTGTATTTGGGCCGTGCTGTTGGGCCGAAGTGACTTCTGGGCTTCTCAATGGGCCGAGCTTACCTAGGCTTATGTTTACTTATCGAGGTCCAATTAAGCTCAATTGCGTTGGGCCAGCGCTTGAACCTAGTAGCAGAGCTGTATCCTATCAAGTACCTTTCACTATGAGTGGATCCGCCACTGCACTTAAGGTATCCACAGTGATAGTTTTAAAAACAAAAACCAATAAAAAAACTACACTTTAGATATTAAAAATAATTAGTAGATAAAAAACTAAGGGTGGCCACAATGGTAGTTTTTAAAAGTAAAACCAAGTAAAAACTACCATTGTAGATTTTAGAAACTAGTTTTTAAATAAGAATCAAGAAACTAGTTTTCAATTTGAAACTAGTTTTTTGTGGGCCATCTTGTACAACTTTTTGTTTTTTTGTCTTCTCTCTCCACCTTTTTTGCATTCTTTTTCTTTGCTTTTTCTTTTACAAACTGGTTCATTGTTGTAGTAAGGAAATAGAAAAATAAATGAATATCTAAAAGATGATGTTGTATGTTAAAAGTTATAAAAACTGGGTTCACCATTGCTGGCACCCTAAGAAACTAATTTCCAATTGGAAACTAGTTTATGGTGGGCTCTTGCGCACGATGTTTTACTTTTTCTCACTTATTTTTTTTTTAGAAAAGAAGCAACAATTTTCTCACTTATTTTTTTTTAGAAAAGAAGCAACAAATAATACAAGGAAATTGAGGAATAGGCCACCAACAAAAAAAGGAACAAACTAAACATCATGAAAAGGATTAGAGCACCACGATCTAAAACTTAACCGGGTGGTACAAGATCTAAACTTCTTCCCGACTATCCAACTCCATAAAGTTGACTTAATCTCACACATCAATCTATCCACATTCCACCCACCATTATTAAAGACAATATCATTCCTACTATTCCAAATTGCACAACAACGCATTCTCATATTGCAACCATAAAATCTCTTAATTTAGTACTCTCTCCGTCCCACTAAACTTGACACGTTTTATATTCAATTGAGTGTATTAAAATAATAAAATGTGTCAAACTTAGTGGAACGGAGGGAGTACCTTTTAGCAAAATGCAGAACTGGAATAAGTGAGCCATAACTTCGTTCAGGAGAGTAGTCTGGACACATATTCTCAGTTATTTTTAGTTTCAATCTGTTTTATGTATACCTTTGTTATTTCTTTTTCTTTATTTTTTTTACTTTTAAAAATTAGTACTCATTCCGTCCCGTTAAAAGTGGTCATGTTTCCTTTTTGGGCCATCCCACTAAAAGTGGCCACTTTCTTAAAAAGGAAAAGTTTTTACCTTTAAAATATCACTCCTACTTTATTCACACACAACACTTTAGTTTCTTATTCTCTGTGCCGACTCCCTTGTGGCCGCTTTTAGCGGGACGGGGCAGTAGTTTATTCTTGAAAAGATAGGAGAAAAAAAATTGATCAATTTTCAAGAGCTGAAATGACATCTCAAAAGGTTGAAAAAATTGATTTATCATTGAGAACACCTTATTGATTACTTTCACATTTCCAAATGTTTATGGTGAAAACATAGCCATTGTCCTAAGAAAAAAAGGTAAATATTACCCCTCCATTATTTTTTTAACAGTCCAATTTAATCTAATTACACATATTAATAAATTGTAAAAATTTATATGCTTAAATATATTAATTTATTTAGGTGAATACTTTCTTTTTTTCTTTCTTTTTTATCTCAGCATATATAACTGGAAATGAATTTAATGAAGTCGGTTGAATATATATTTATGTAATTACAAGTTGGTCCAATTATGGAAACAGAAAATGAAGAGAGTCACGTGGGATTGGGTTGGAATGTTTACTAGCTAGCTCTCTGCGCTCCACAACAAAGTAGAAGTAGAGTAGGGCTTTTTTAATTTCTTTTTCTTATCTCTTATTAATTTAATTTGTTCACCACAAATACAATGCAGGCACATGATCGCACTACTCTCTCATCAATCCCTTTCCTCATTATCATCCCATGCTATTCAACTCTTTCATAACCATTCTTGTCGTCTTCTCACTTCACAACACCTCTTCCATAATTATGGAACTTTAATTAATTAATTATATATGTGTGTGTGTGTCGATATACACACATCTATAATGTTTTCATTTATGACTTTACAATGAAGCTTGTCAACCATTAGCTCGATCATAGCACCACACCACCACTACTATTTCAGGCAAAAATAATAAAATTAAATATATATATATATATATATATATATATATATATATATATTGAGAACGTTCACGTAATCTGTGCATCATTGATCTAATTAAATAGATTACGTGATGATAATACTCAAATAAAATATGCAATAAATAAATAATTATTGAACATGCATGGTTATGAAAAAAAAATATATATGTGTATTAATATTTAGTATTGATTAATATGAGTAGGAGGAGTGGGTTCGTAAAAAGATTTTGGTGCTCGAATTTTCAATGATAGACTTGCAAGATTTAGCACGACTGAATCCATCACCCACTTGTTCATCTCCATTAACTCTTGCTCCGAGTCTCTATGAACGAGCCCTAACTCCGAGTTGACTCACTGGAGAGTGGCCCTGATTCGTGCAGAGAGCATTGATGTCAAACCACCAGAGATGACATTATCCAAGCCTCGTATTCGGCAGAGAGTTTTGAAATTCCTACTTAATTTGGTGGTGAGGAATGGGTAGTCGGAGACAATGATAACAAATTGCGTGATTCTGTAAATGGAGGTAACGGTGGTTTGGATCGCAGTACTGACTGAGAAGAAATTCAAGTATATGTGTTGAGTGAAAATATCTATTTATCAAAACAAAATCAGATATTAATTTTGTGACAGATGTAGATTGATATGATAAAACGGTTAATAATTTGGTATTGGAAGAGAATATTAAAGATTGAATATGTTGTGGTTATAAAAATAAGGTGGGGTAGCGAGGGTGAAGCCAAGTGTGCCTGCAGCCAGCCATGTTAAGAGTTTGCAACTCGAAACTAGTTGCACTTCACAACATCGTTGTCATACCACAGCTGATAATACACTAACATCGTTGTAATCCATTTTTTTAATAAATAAATAAAAGAAGACAATAACAAGAAAATAAAAATAAAAATGAAAAACGACAAAATGGGTTCAATAACTGAAACAGAACCTAAGCCCACATGGCCACTGCCCTAGCTACCTCCAGCTCTCTCTTCTCTCAATCTCATTTATACCTCTCATTTCTGCAATATTCTCATGCTCAAACTCTCATATCCAATTCCATTGTTTAGTTCTAACAAAATAATGAGAATTCGGGGAAGAGGAATCTCGAGATCTTCAAGAAGAAGAAGAAGAAGTGAATGTGGTCGGAAAATGGGAGGTGGTGGGGATCATTCCATAGAAATGAAGGTGAAGAAGCTGCAGAAAATAATCCCAGGTGGCGAAGCATTGAATTCCGACAAACTTTTTGTTAGAACAGCCGATTATATATTGCTTCTTAGGCTCAACATTCATGTTTTGCAAAATATATATTTGGCACTTGAATAAATATGCCCATGCAGCTCTTTTAATTTTCTTTCTTTCTTTCATGCTTTCTTTTTTTTACGTTTCTTTTTTAAATTTGCTCTATGTATAAATATATATATATATATATATATATGAAAAAGAATTGAAGTAGTATTTGCGCTTCGGATACCGGCGTCGTTAGTTTTGTGGATCGGAGGAGGTAAATAGAGGGATATGTTCATCGTTAATTCGCAAGGAAACTGTGATCGATATTTCTTTTTTCAATCGATTATCTATATATATACCTAGAATATGATATAATTTCTAATTTTTTTCTTGGGGCTATTAGCCTAATAACTAGCTCTATTTACTAATGCTGGGGTTTCATTTATTTATTTTAGTGCTGATAAACTAATATTGGGAATAATTACGAAGTCCCACTTTTAATTTGATCTTCCATTGATACCGCTTTCAAAAACAAATTCAAGGTTTCTTTATTTTCTTTATTCAATTTAACTTAATCTGTACTCATTAATTAGGATTTATTGCACCCACTTTGAAACATAATTATATCTTATCATTTGAGTTCAATTTCAATGGTTAGTAACTGATTGTCAAGGTTCATAAACTTAAAGTTATGGTATAGATTTTATTTCCAATGACCATTCTTCACATGAGATAAGGAATGGAAGGAGCAATGGTTATTCCACTCTAATCATTCATAATTAATAAACTATAGTCGGAAAATGAAAATTAATAAAAAAATATTAAAAAAATAATATTTATCGACGAGGTATGTCATATCATTCGGAGACGTATTAATTTTGTCTACCGCACGCGGGCGAGCATTTTCGTTATTTATGTATTAAGAAAAGAGGAAAAAAAACGATGCATGCATGTTCTATTTAAATTAAGGAATTTAAATCAACCACCAAGCCACTGTATTTTACAGTTTGAGGATTTAAAAAGCATATTAATTAAATCAACCTTTGACCTTACTAAACACAAAATAGAAGTTTTTAGAATTAATGTCTATAAGGTCCACTTAAGTAAACTTGTAGTTAAATAAAATCACATTTTTTTCTCATTGACATATAGGTCCATTCTAATACACTTTTGTTCAATTAAACCCAAAATATTGATGTGGTTTCACGTTTTTAACCTTAGTGTATTAATTATATTTTTTAATTTTTTATTTATGGGAATATCAATAACGGTTGCAGAAAATCATCTGCGAATCAAATTTTGCATGATTCGCCGTCCATTATTCCTTTTTTCAGAGATTTCTTCTTCTATATTTGATCGTTTGATGCTGGGTTGATTGTTACTACATTTTTCAGATTCAATTGCCTATTTTTTCTGTTCTAATTTTCGTTTTTTTGTTTCGACGGTTTCTCCGTTTTCATCGTCGGTTCTTCCTTGTTTCGAATTTTTGTTTCCTAATGGATTGCAGTTTCTCATTGTTGATTAAGTATAGAGAGGAGACGTTGGTTGTCAACAATTCACAAGTTTCAAGTTTCAATGATCTGATTTCCGCTGTTTTATCGAATTGGTGTGATATCAACGTTGGTTCGGTTTCGTTTTTTTACAGAATGGATGGGCATGATCGACGTTGTTTGAAGTCAGAATCAGATTTTGGGAATATGTGTATGATTATTGGTTCGGTTGGGTTGAAATTTGTGAATGTTGATGTGCTTGAATTTGAAAAATCTTTGGTTAGTGATAATACATCTGTGGTTTGTTTAGAACCAACTGATGGTTTGACTCATTCTACTCTTGACGATGGAGATTCAGATTATGATGATTTTACTTACGATATATGTCCTGCGAATAAGGAAAAGGCTTTATTATCGGATGGTCGGTGCGATCTTATTAGATTTGTGGGACAAAAGTTTGAGAGTGTTGTTGAATTTAGGAATTGTCTCGTGAAATATTCATCGCATGTTGGATTTGGTTATGAATTTATGAGAAATGAGCCAAAGAGAGTGCACGTGGTATGCGCTAAAAAATTTGTTGTTGGGTGCGGGTGGTTTGTGAGGGGTTCTGTTTATTCTGTGGATGAATGCTTTTATATTAGAGAGTTGAATAATGTTCATTCTTGTGAGTTGTCGTCATCGTTTGTTAACACTTCGAGAATTGGTGTGAAGTTGTTGTGTGATCTTGCTTTGGAGAATGTTCGTAAGAAAGCGACGTTTTCTCCAGGTGAGCTTCGGCAAGTTATGTTGGATCTATATGGTTTTGACATTTCTTATCAAAGGGCTAGACGAGCTATAGAGAAGGCTCGAGATTCTGTGTATGGTAACTTCAAGGATTCATTTCATGATCTTGGTTGGTATGTTGATGCTATTGGGAGAACAGATCTTGGTAGTCACGTGCAGCTGGTGGTTCATCCACTTACGAAACAGTTTCAATCGTTGTTTGTTTCTTTTGGTCCATGTATTGATGGTTTTAAATCGTGCCGTCAGATGCTTTTCCTGGATGGCACTTTTATGAAATCAAGGTTCAAGGGGACTCTTTTAGCTGCAACTAGCAAGGATGCGAATAATGGTACGTTTTTATAGTGTTAGGCTAATTTTACACTGTGTTGTTTGGTGGTTTTGTTTTTTAAATGAATGGTTCATTAGTGGTATGCTAACGGTTCTCCTTCTTTATCTGTATGGTTCTATTTTATTTATTTGATGGCATGAATTTTTTTTTGACCTTTATGTTTCTATGGTTCATTTTTTTTTTGTCTTAGTGGTTTCACATGTCTATGTTATTGGTTTGCATGTTTTATTCTTATGGTTTTTATTATATTCTGATGCGGGTTTTTTATATTCTTTAAATGGTTTATCTTTTTGACCTAATGGTTCAATATGTTTCTGCTAGTGGTTCTATTGATCTATGCGCATGATTTTCATTTATTATGTTGATGGTCTGTTTTTTGATGTGATATTCTGTAGGTCTTTTCCCAGTTGCATTTGGATTTGTTTTGGCTGAGAACAAAGAGAATTGGTGGTGGTTTTTGATTGAATTAAAGAAGATTATCGGTAGTAATGTGATATTTGTTACGAATCGTAATATAGGTCTGTTGGAGTCCCTTGATGATGTGTTTGCTGGGCAACACCATTTTTACTGTCTGCAGCATTTGAAGAATAACTTGCTGGATGCTATGAGTTCGAAGGTTTTCTGTAATAGTAAGCGTGAGAGGTTGTGTTACCTGTTGTTGAAGATGGCAAAGGCTCCTAACAAGAGGTTATTTGATCAGTTTTTGACAATGTTTGAGAGTGAAAGCGGCAAGGTTTGTAAGTCATTTCTGAGTGACATTCCTTATGAGAAGTGGGCAATTTCATATTCTCCCGTTATGCGTTTTGGCGAGATGACATCGAATGCCTCTGAATCTTTGAACAATTGTTTGATGGAAGCAAGAGGATTACCTGTTACGCATTTGGTTGATTGTGTTCGTAAGAAGTTGATGGATTGGTTTGTTGAAAGGGCACAGAGTTCTGCTAAATGGGAGGGTCATTTGTGTCCTAGGTTTGAGAAAAAATGGCAAAAGTATATGAGGCTTAGTGCCAATTGGAATGTTCGTGTGAGGGATCCTTCTAACACTCAGTTTGAAGTTTATGCAACACCTAGTGTTGCAATTGATATTTCACAGAAGACTTGTACATGCTGTATTTGGCAAACAAGAGCGTTCCCTTGTGTTCATGTTGCGGCAGTGGTTCGTCGTTTTGGTATTTCTTTGACAGATATTGTTGACCGCTTACTTACTGTTGATATGTATAAGCAAACTTATTCTGGTTGTATTGGTGTGCTTCCATTGAGTGAGAGGGTGGAGTGTTCGGGATCAAGTAGTCATGGCGAGATTTTACCCCCGAACATGAAGAGACTTGCAGGTCGACCACGTAAAAGGCGAATCAAGTCAAGGGGTGAGGAGACGAAGTTGATTAAGTGCGGCAGGTGTGGAAAAATGGGTCATCACAACAGAAAGTCTTGTAGGGAGGCTGTTAATTATTAGATAGATATTTCCATTTTTATTTGTTTTTCATACGAGATGGTTTCTTTTGTATATGTTACTGGTTTACTTTTTACTCACTGATGGTTTAGTTATCTTCAGTTGATGGTTTTTTATTGATTTATGCAGTTTTGAACTTAACTTTATTATTCTATCCAGATTATGCAAAAACCAGAATAAGCTAACAAGAGAACCATCAAGAGAAATTTTTGAACCATATGCACATAATCTTAAAACCATTATTTTTGTTTGCTTATATTTAGATTTGTTTTTCATACGAGATGGTTTATTTTTTATATGTTACTGGTTTACTTTGTACTCACTGATGGTTTAGTTATCTTCAGTTGATGGTTGTGTGTTGATTTATGCAGTTTGGAACTTAACTTTATTATTCTATCCAGATTATGCAAAAACCAGAATAAGCTAACAAGAGAACCACCAAGAGGAATTTTTAAACCATATGCACATAATCTTAAGACCATCATTGTTCCTATATAAAACCACAAATACTACTAATTAATGTTTTAAAACAGAAATTTGCAAAGTGTACCAACATTTTTACAATCAGATATTGAATATTCTAAATCATGTTCTTGATATGACTACTGCCCTCTTGTCAATTCATCTTCAATGAAGATTTGAAGCATTTTAGCTCTGTATTTTGCAACTGTTTCTGTGTCGAGGAGGACTGGTTTCAGTTGAGGTAGATTCTTTATCATTTTGTTGATCATGACACAGACAATTATGCCACAGTCGTCGCTCATGATTTCTTGCTTTGGGCTTGGCTCTGAGGTGTACTGTCTCTCGTAGTCTGGCTTCATCAGTGTCATGTCCAAGTGACGAAACCGTGTTTTGATTATATGCTCTATGTGGTCAATCTGTTAATAAAACCACACAACCACTATAAGATTTTTTGGATACCATTCGATTTTGTTTTTGAACCACCAGTTGAATGTTTTTAAACCAATGTTTTAAAGCATGTTGTGCTTACCAGAATTGTACACCTCTGGAAATGCATGTCTTTTTCACCCTTTTGATACTGAATTGAGTTGTAGTGGGCGCATTTGCAGTTGCTTACATCAAATGTAAGCAAAGTGAAGTGTTCCAGATTGCCATCGGAGATAGATCCCAAACCAGTGGTTGCCATGGGAAAGATCATGAGTTTTTGTTGTAGGGCTTCACCTATCCTGCTGTCGACCTCTTGTTCCATCATTGCCTTGTAGTATTCGCTTTGTTCACAACGTGCGACATATAGCTGCATTTATTTGTTGTATTTGTTTTATAGCTAATTCATTTTAATAATCAAATTTTGCATTCATACTTACCCAGCTTAATGTTGGGAAAACGTAGGTCGATTTTTCAGGATGTCTCTCTCTGATTATTTGAGCCCAGCTGTCGATGTGCTGTGTTTTTGGTCACATTTTTAGGGTTAGTATTTTTAATTTATTTTTAAAAAAAAATGATTTCTTACCTCTGATCCAATCTTCATTCCTTCTAGGAGTTCGATAGTGTTCGCCACCGTTAACAGTTGTGTGTCAGCCCTTTTCCAGATTGCTTCCCTGCAAAACCAATTTAACAGTAGTTAAGCAAGTGTAAATGTTTTGAACCATCTATAGTAATATTATAAACCATCTACTTTTTATGTTGAACCATCTGTATAATTTTTATGAACCATCTGTATAATTTTATGAACCATCAGTATAAATTAAACTGTATATCATTACGTACCCGATTCCTCCATCATTGTACTTTTTGATGATGTAATCATATTCTTTCTGAGGTAGGTACTTGTATCCTGGACAAGTTTTGTCGAAGATGATATCGGGCCTTTTTGGTACGGCAGCTGTCGTTTCCTCCTCATTCTTATCAGCTGTCTTCTCTTCTTGAGATTCTTGCTTCTTTCCTTGTCCCCTTCCTATTCCTCTTCCTCGTCCTCTACCTCTACCTCGTGTTTCTGGTTTCCCTCCTCTTCCTTGTTTATCTTCAGTAGGTGTGTGCAACTTCTTCTATTTTCTGTCCGTGCGTTCCATAATTCTTTTTGCAAGGGAGGATGACTCAGTTTGTTGAGTTTTTGGGGCTTCTTTTGTTGTGGCTTTTGGGGCTTCCTTGTTCGTTGCTTCACTGGTTTTGTTTCCGGTGCTTTCGGTTTGCCAGTCGTCTTTGTGGCCTTAATTTCTGGAGCTTTCGGTGTCTCTGGCATCTTTCTCTTCAAGCTCTCAATCTATGCTATCAACTTTTGGATGGTGTGTTCTTTTTCACCCAGTTTATCCAGCATTTCATTCTTCAGGGCATCCAGTTCTTGTCTGAGTGATCTGATCACGATGTCTTGGTCAACGATTTTTGCACTCTTTTCGGCGCTTGTTGACATGACAACTTGTGATGCAGTAGGTTCGATGCTCTGCAGTCTTTCAACCTCCACTCTCAGAATGTTGTTTTCTTCAGCCACTTGCTTTAAATCTTCAGTTAACTGTGCCACCTTGTTTTGTAGACTGTCACGTTCTGCAGTTAATGAAGCCAGTTGGTTGTCCGATTTCTCCATATTTGCAGCCGATATGTGGATTGACTGTTGAACGAACGGATGTGCCATATAGTTGATGTCATCAACATTATCTCTAGGCTCTTCGTTGTGTGTGTGTCCTTTTAATTCCTCAAGCCTTCTCTTTTCATTCTCCGCAGCAGTGATGTTGTTGATAAGTTTCTATATTCATTTTAATATAGAAAAATGAATGAACCACAAATAGAGATTTAGTAATATCCATATCATCAAACATAATCAACCAGCAGGACATATGTAACGAACCATCTATATACATGAAATGAACCAGTACTACATACATAATGAACCATTTAGTTTGATTTCCTAACCCACTATATTAGACATATTAAACCATCATCATATAATGAATCAACCAGTTATATGCATCACAGTGAACCATCAGCACGGTGAGAATGAACCATATAGTTTGATATCCTGAACCATTACATTAGATATATAGAACCATCAGCAACTAGGTAATGGACTATGTATATTGTTGTCCTAAACCATATAATCAGACATATTGAACCATCAGTACATAACTATTAAACCACTTATTGTAATATGCTAAACCACTACTCCAGGTATTTTTGAAATATGAAAACCACATTTTAGGACTGTTTTAAACCACATTTTTTTTGGACTTACGAATCTCAGGTTGAACTTGGAAGCACCCAATGTCCCCAGTTTCAGCAACGGTGTCAGCTCTCTAAGATCCCATTTGAGGAACCTTGGGAAAGCATCTTTATCCACTGGTTTCAGCATATCAGTTTTCTCACATAACAAATACTGCATACAGTAAACGAAATTTGTAAGTTTATCATATTAATTGGTTAATTAAATAAAATTTATTTAAGATGTTGGACAGACACTTACTGGTAGAATCATCAGGCATTTGTCCAGTTTTTCCTGTCCAGATTTGAGGCTTTTGAAAACCTGTTTGACTATGTGTGCAGACCAATTATATTTTGACAACGTTGTCAGATCCTTCACTGTCTCGGTATATGCCCATGGCAGATAGTTGTTATTTGGTACCACGAAGAATGTACACAACATGTAGAGCGTTACCAACGAAGCAACCTCCTCCACAGTCTTTGCACTTGTGTCATTTATCCGCTCGATAATTTTCGTCTTCAAGAGTGTTTTGGACAGCCTATAATTGGGGTTGTTCTTTCTTGGTTCAGTTTCTCCGGAAAACAACTCTTGAAGAAATCGGTTGTGTCGTACTCCTCTACATTCAGAAGAAATGGTAGATCTCCTGAAACGACACCAAATATCAGCTCTGGGGCAGATTCATCAAGCGTCATCACAGTATTTCCCACAACAAAGTCGTTGTAGTTCTTGTCATAGCATTTGACAATACTGAGTAGATCTGCATCAATTTTTTGGCAGTGGTTCAGGTTTAGTGAACCACTGAGCATCGCCTGAATGAATAATGAAAATGGGGTGCGTTTGATGACTTTCATGTGACAATCTTGGAGGTTCATTTGTTTGAGTTCACTTGGTAGAGAAGCAATTCGGCATTTGAAACCTGCATATATTTTTTTTGACCATTGTTAATCATGCGTAAATAATTCTCAATTGACTTGTCAAAAAGTGATGTGGTTTTTTGGTTATTACCTTTCGGTTCCTTTGCCATTTGTGATGTACTTGCTTCAGTTTTCCTTTTTTTGGTTTTTGATTGCCGGTGTTGGTCTACAGAAACATATGAATGTATTATTGTCAACTACATGTTTAAATTAGAAACCCATCTGAGCATGATCTGTATAACAATCAACACAGAACAAATGAATCACAATTAAGACCTCTATATTATTCTATAAAATAACCATCAGCATATGATTACATAATGTCTTGGTTTAATGCATGAACCAACACATTAGTGAGATTGGATCATTAGCACATATTAAATGACCCATCTAACCTGAACCAACATACTATTACAGCAGGTCTAGATGACCATCAGAACATAATTAAAGAACCATGTCTGTTGAAGTTTTAAACCACTACTGTAGGCATGGTGAACCACCACTACATAAGTTATGAACCATTCAAGTATTGTATCCTAAACCGATACACATGTCATATTCAACCATCAATACATAATAAATGAACCATCTAGAATCACAATCTAAACCAATACACACGTAATAGTGAATCATCAACACATAACAAATGAACCATTTATGATGAAGCCTAAACTAATACACAGAGCTTAGTGAACCACCAGAATATAATTAATGAACCATTAGAACATAAGTAATGTATCATTTACTTTGAATCCCTTAACCTATGCATAAAGTCTAGTTAACCATCAGCATCAGAATTAATGAACCATCATCATAAACCATAATACCATCAAATCTAAACCATGAATTCATTTTTCCTTACCATAAGCCTCAAAATCGATGTCATGTTGTTGTGCTGGATTTTCAACATTTCTTCTCTTCGTCATATTTCTGATTATCTACAATGGAAATTTGAAAACCACAATTAGATGTTAAAATATTGAAAACCACAATTGAATGCAAAATCATTCTTATTTTGGTTCGAACAAGCGTTAGTGATGGTTGCATGCAAGTCTATTTCAAAATCATTTCATCATTGGTGAGAATCAACTATATCCATCAATTTTTTCAACAGTGATGATTTCGGAAACCACAATTAAATAGATTATCGTTTAAGATTCAACAGTGATGGTTTTGGAAACCGCAAAATCATTTTGGTTTGTGTGTTTTCAACAAAATATCCAGTGATTTAGACAAAATGACGAACTCAAATTGTAATGTGAATTTTACCTTTTTACTGTTGATATCGCCGGAGATTAATGGTGGTTTTTGAACGGTGATTCAGTTCCTTATCGGTGCTGGTTTCGGGCCTATTAGTAGCTTTCTCTTGCTCGGAGATTTAGGTTTCTGGTTTCTGATTTCGCGAGGGTTTTGGCAGAGATCGTGGGAAGTGAGAGGCGCGAGTAATGGGAAGTGGAGAGGCGCGAGTAATTGAAGTGATTTTTTGAATATTTACTGCAGCTAAAAAATCCCTATTTATATGGGTGGTTTTTTGGTCCATCCACTTGTAATTTGGGGCCGTATGATAACAAGTTTCTTTGATGGTTTTTTTTGCCCAATATTTGATCATAATGGACCGGCCCGTCTTTTTCCCAAGTTTTTATGCAGGAGTTGGGCCGCCAACAAAGGTTGACTGCAGCCTTTAAAGCTTCTACATAACTAAAACTTAGGTAATTGGGCTCAAGGCCCATTTCACAAATTTTTATATATTAAAACAAATATTTAAATTGGTAATCAATCTCAGAAGTAGTTTTGCAATGAACTATTCACAAGTTGATGGGCTATTATATTGTCAAAATACAAAAAAATATATATATATATATATATTATATAATGTAAAATGATATGTATATGTAGAAAAAAAAACCCATAAAAATAATTGCTTCATTTTATTCTATCCAATAATCTCATTTTAATAATTTTTGTCGAGTAAAAGACTAGTGTGATTAATTGAGGTGATTGTAAGTAACTGGAGTTTTCAGATAAGCAAAATTCACTACTATTAATGCTTTTACATAGTGAAAGTTACTAGTATAATCCTAGCTAAGTTGCTTACAATAAGGTTTAAAGTTGCACCTATAATTAACAATGCGCGATTGTATATAACATCAAATTCTGCATTTATTTAACTGTTTAATTCTTTACGTGTTCAAGACTTTGATGCTATGAGTAAATATTCCACTCAGTTATTATTCATTAATCAATATAATTTCACGATTCTTTACTTGTTGAATGATTTTAAATAGTTGTATTTTTCTTTTTTTATTCTTAGAAGATTCCTACAATTTCTAACAAGTAAATTATTTTTGAAAGGCCTAATAACAAAGAAAGAAGCATAAGCTTTTACGGTTTGTTGGATAAAGTGGTCCATTTAACCATATTTCTGCTAATTCAAAAAATTCTCCAAATTATTTGTGTCGATCAAAATTGAATGGTTGTTGCAAATAATGCAAGTAGAGAAATTAAAAGGGTAAAAGAGAGCCAAAAAAGAAGAAGAAGAAAAAGAGCATAAATGCTTAAGAGATGAAAAAGTAAATAAAAAATAATAAATCAGTTTGAAATATAAACCGCACACAAGACGGGGACGTATTTTCTTTTTGCTATAGATGAAATAATAAATTTGATATTCCATCCATATATGAAAAACTAACAAATTTGAATTTGACAAGAAATTATTAAATTATTTGAACGTGTTGTGGATAAAATAATAATTTTATACTATTTATTAATTAAATATATGTACGTGAATGAGAGAAAGTTACTTGTTAGTTAATAAATTAATTAAATATGTTATGATTTGAGTGATGATCTCATGTTATTTACAATTAAATATCTAATCTGCAAAATTTTCATAAACGAAATAATATATAGAAATATGCAAGTTTTTCGTTGATAGGTAGTAGTTAATGTTGTAGGTAGGGGTAAGAATCGGGACGGGGCTGTATACCTGTCCTGAAGTCCCTATCCCAAAAATATCAATTTTTTAGTTTCGGTCTCAAAATTTAAAATTTTTAAGTCCTGATCCGAATTTTCAAACGAGACCAAAATTTCTCAAATTTATAAAAGTAAAATTAATATTAAAATTAATTTATGAAAATCAAGAGCCCAATCGAAACTCATGACTCCCGAATTATTAAAATTTTCAAATTTTCTATTCTGATTTCAATCATGATCCTGAATCCCGCTAGAACTTGGACCGAGAGTGAAAAAATCTCAATCTCGATCTCAAATTCTCACATGTTCATGTAGGAATGCTAGTGATGAGTCAGTAAAGTATAGTAGGATATTTTCGTGTATCTTATATTTTAAATTTTCATATACTTAGGTTGTTGTAATATACAGTATTTTAATTTTGATATGAAGTTAATTTTAACATTTACTATACCTTATTTTTAGTATTAGTATACTATACCGTAGTTTACTGTGGTATACACGTAATATCATTCTTTGGATACATTGTTTCATACAAAAAGTTGATGCTACATCAGAACTATTGTCATGTAGGAAAATTATTAATGAAGCAAAATATGTGCATATATTAGCTAGATTTACGTAAATTAATATATATTTTGTTTGTCTACGAAAATTGTATTCTTATTGCAGTTTGGGATCGTTCAATACTAAAAGTATACTCTTTTCGTTTTTAAACATAATTTCACATACCACTTCTATTATTTTAAACCTCACATATAATTATCAATTTATATATATATATATATATATATATTTTCATCCCTGAGTCCTAAGTCCTAAGTAAGACAATGAAATTTGTAGAGACAAGTTTCTATGTATTTACTTTATGTAAAATGGATAGAGTATTATTGATTAAGAATTTAAAAAGAGAAGGAGCATTAAAAAAGGTAGAGCTCATAAAGATGGCAGCATCCTCCCTCCCCCCATGGTTTTGAGTGTAAATTCTTCTTTCCCACTTTGGCCTCGATTCTCTCTTCTTTGCTTTTCCAGTTTTCCCACCCCACCTCTTCTCTTCTCTACTCAAACAATATCTCAAGTACCAATTGATCTATACTATTCCCCCCTCTCTCTCTCTCTCATCCATGATTAACTCAAACAACCTAGTTCATGAAGCAGCAGCCAAGAGGTAGCAGCCACTTCCATCCTCGTAATCACATTTGCGGAACAAGTCAAAAAGGTTTCTGCCATTTCTTGGCACCAGGTGTTCGACCAAATGCGCTTCCCCCCCTCATGAAATCTTCCTAAAGATTACATCTTTTACTTCTCCCACCTCTTCCAAATCCACATAGATTCCTCACGCAATTCTCACCTAGCTTTCTCTCTCCTTCCCTCAGCTTCTACTCAAATGTTGTGGTAGAAAAAGAAAATTCCACAATGTCTTGGATTCAATCAACTTTTGGGAGCAAAATCAGTCCCATAATCCTCTTCATAATCGTAGTTCTTGCCGTTGTCTTCTTCATAGTTGCTCTCCTCCACCTACTCATTCGGTTCCTGGTGAAGCAGAGATCCGCGCAGGCCCGAAGCCGGCCTGAAATGTCGGGCTCGGGCGCATTTCAGAGGCAGCTGCAGCAATTGTTCCATCTCCACGATGCGGGCTTGGAGCAATCCTACATTGATTCACTTCCAGTTTTCTTGTACAAAGAGATTATGGGATTGAAGGAGCCCTTCGATTGTGCTGTTTGTTTATGTGAATTCTCCGAACTGGATAAGCTAAGGTTGCTGCCTCTCTGCAGCCATGCTTTCCACATCGACTGCATTGATACTTGGTTGCTGTCGAATTCCTCCTGCCCCCTCTGCAGAGGGGTGATCTTGAGCCCCGGGTTCTCGTTCGAGAACCCCGTGTTCATGTTCAACGACTCCAAAGAGACTGAGGATTTGGGAGTGGGGAGTGGTGGTTTTGTTGGTGTGGTGAAGGGTGGAGATGATGAGAATAGCTCTGTTATTAGTGGGAGGAGAGTTTTCTCAGTGAGGCTTGGGAAATTGAGGAGTAACAATGGAGTTGGGATTCAAGAAAATGAGGTGGGGGAGACTAGCTGCTGCAGCAATTTGGATGCGAGGAGGTGTTACTCAATGGGATCATTTCAGTATGTGGTGGCTGATTCAGAGCTGCAAGTTGCATTGTGCCCTAGTGGGAGAGAGAGAGGGAGGGAGAGAGGGAGACAACATGGGATTCTTGAGGATGGTGACGCAATGAGACCTGTGAGGGTGAGAGGAGGGCATAATTGGAATCTTGGAGGTGATGGAGATGGTGAGGATGGGAAGAAGATTAACAGTAGAGTTAAAGGTGAGAGCTTTTCTGTGTCCAAGATATGGCTGTGGTCCAAGAAAGGTAAATTCCCCCACTCCACAGCTGCACATTATTCCAATGATATTAATGCAAGTTTACCATGAGAGAAAAAATGTTGAGTTTTTAATGTAGGGTATGAGAAGTTTTTTGTGTTTTATTTTTCTTGACTTTTGTGTTGTGGGCTTGTTTAACTTGTGATTAGCAGTAGTCAGATTCAGGGTATTCTTCATTAGGTTATGCTTTTGTTTCTTCTGATGCAAATTATAATGGAATTATACTTTTTTTCACACCATACATTGTGAAATGGGCAAATTTCTTATCTTGTAAGCTCAAAAGCTAAAATACTATGAGTAAATATATGAAAATTTGGGAACATCATTGTTTGGCAAATTGTGGGAAGAGATTGATAGTGGTGGGATCTGTAAAAGTAGTAGGAAGGCACTCTAGTGATGATGGGAAACATAACCTTGATTGCAGAAGTTGACTTAAGGGTCTCAAGTATAATGGGGCCATCTTTCTTGATTATTTGAGCTTTATTTCCAGCCCATGTTCTTGGCTCTTCTATTACTGTAACACTAAAAGCAACTGGTGGGGTTATTTTTGTTTTGTTTATGTAAAACATACTAGTATAATTTAAAAGAAATCTTGTGTTAGTTGCGGTTGTAGGTCCAAGATTATAGTGGTTCTTCCAAGATCTCCATTCTTCTTCTGCCTAAATAAAAAGTGAAATCTTTTTCAAAGTTAATTGTTTTGTTTTGCTCTTTTGGAACTAAAATTTGAATGTTTTATATATGGATCTCTCTTGGAATGCCAAACATCATCATTAGCTAAAGCTTGCAATTTCTTAGAACTTAACTAAACTTAATTATATGGTTCAATCTGGCGTGTCCAGTCCAGTGAGATGATGTGTGACTTCAAATGATTGTAAATTATAATAGTTTGGTAAATGTTATGAGCACAAATAATGACAATAAAAATTGTGGCAGACGGCCTGTGCAGACATGGAGAGATGAAGGGAATAATTTTGATGAAATCATGACAACATTTCTTACTACTTTTTTACTTTCCCCCCTGCTTTATTACCACCATCTCTTTCTCTTTTTGTGGAACAAGATCTTGTCTGAATCAGAAAAGGTTCTAATAATAATATACAATAAATCGGAGCCCAAATATATTGCATTTCTAGTTACTATTGCTTCTATTCTAAAATCTATTATGGAATATAGCAATTAATGAATTTTACCTCAAACTAAATGAAATTATTCACAACTATATTAGACAAAAAAATAAAAGTAGAGTGGTGGGGACCACGGTGTTGATTTATTATCTCCCGTTTACAAAGAAATTATCTCAATTTTACCTTTTCAGAGTCCAATTTGACGACCCATTACTCGTCGTCCGAAGCATACTTTTTAATTAGGTTATTTCCCAAGGATTTAGGTGTCATAAGTGTTCATTTAAGTCATGTAATTTAAAATTTAAAATATTTTTGGAACATAGGTGGTAGTTTGAATGTTTGATATATAGAAGGGGAAGGCATGTTAGTTAATACTCCTATTATTAGATGTCTGAAAGATGGTGGGACCGTGGATAGGAATTGAGACACAGATTAGTAATTAAGTAGTTGTAGTATTTCACAAGACAAGACAAGAGAAGAGAAGAGAAGAGAATCAAACATTACTAATAATGCAATCATAAATAAAAACAGACTGTTTATGAAGTGATGATGATTGATGCCAATTTATGAGCAGCCTATGATGATTGATGAATGGATTTTCAGCATAGTGAGAAAATGGAAAATACCCAATTTTAAAAATGTACATGATGTAATTACCCATTTCTAAAGTTTCATACGAAAAATATCCACTTTTGTTTTACAACCTAATAATTAACCAATAATTTGAATCCAACTACCCACACACCCACCCTTTACTCCCACCTACCCACACCCCACCCACCTAAACTGTGAAAATTGCTACCGTAACTCCACCCAAACTTTATCTCCCTCTCGCTTAATACCCTCACTGTAATACCATAATTCTTCCCCGCTTCGCCGCCGAGCTCCGTTGAACCACCGCCGTTAGCAACCGACGCCCAAACATCGATGGAAAACTCCGAAGAAGAGATCCCTCGAGAAATTCAGGTAAATAACCTCCACTTCTGTGTAATGTATATGTTTACGGTATTTGAATGTTTTGCATGTTTCTTGACGTATTTTGATGTTTTATGTACATAAACTGGTAGATATTACTCTTGTGAACATAAAACATGGAATACCGCCGGGAAGAACGTATCTACCGCACGTGTGCATGACGCGCGGTAGATACGTTCTAGCGTATATATATGTGCGGTATTTACGTAGAGTATAAGAACATATTCTTATCTTTGCAAATATGTAAATACCGTGCACATATAGACATCTACCGCACGTAAAATGGACTGCGGTATTTTAGGGTATTTCGGGCGGTATTTATACCGTTGGATTATACGTATTTTTATCTTTCGAAATATATATATATTGCAGTGTATACCCTAACGTATAGCATCTACCATGGTAATGTAATCACATGTTTTTGTTAGTTTTTAACGTATGCAGTATTATAAAATCAAATTGTTTTTTACCTTGCTAATGCAATTGTTAGTTTTTAACTTATGCAGTATTATAATTCAGTGTAGGCAGTATTATAAAATCAAATTATTTTTTACCTTGGTAATCCAATTATTTTAATACTAAATAAATATTTTAATACAGTGTAGGCAGTATTATTTTAATGCAGTTTTATAGTAATTGTTTTTTACGTATGCAGTATTAATACTAAATAAATATTTTAATTGTGTAGGCATCGGAGCGTCCGTGGTATCGTAGACCCGAATCAGTTCTTCGTACATCGGTGCCGAATACATATTACAGGATTAATTTATTGGAGGAAATCCGGAACACACTTCTTGAGGTCGGGGGTGATGATTTGCTCGATAGATTTCGGAATGGGCCTTTTGGACATTTTATAGGGTGGACACCGGGCAGCATTTGTTCTGCAGCGCTACACGGCCTAGCCTCTCGTTGCATTTGGTCCCCTACCGGTATTTGGTTCCACATTAACGGGAGAGATGTTGAGTACACGGTACATGATCATGCGTTGATTACGGGGTTGAGATTTGGGCGCCCTAATTTCGACAGCACTCGTTCCCATGATCCTAGAGGCCTTCAGATTTTCAAGATGGCATGTGGCGGCGGCCATTTATCCGGAGCAGATTTGCTCAGGCGCTTCCGGAAGCACAGTATTCCCCAGGAGGATGACCTATACGTAGCCGTGGCCCACATACTGATGGCATCAATCTTTATCTTCGGGCATGAAGCTCAGAAGGTAGTATTCCCGTGGCTGTGGACTCTGGCCTCAGACATGGACTCATTCTACGAGTACCCGTGGGGAGCACATTCGTTCAAGATTCTCCGACATTATATGAGAAAGATTCCAGACAATGCAAGATATCATTTCTACGGTCCTGTTTGGGCGTTGATGATTTGGGGATTTGAGGTGATTCCCGGGCTGGGGATGACTGCTGGGAGGCTTCGCGGTCAGGGATTATATCCCAGATGTCTTTGGTGGAATTTTCGAAAGACTCCAGATATCCCGGAAGCTGCAGACATTCGGAGTTTCTACATGGATTTGGATGTAAGTTGAATTTTTGTTTTAATTCAATATATTATTTTAATTTACTTAATTAATATTTGAATTAATTGAATTTGTTTTTATTGTTTTGCAGTGCTATGATATGACAAACATCATTATGGATGAGGCCGAGCAATCCCTGCCTCACGTGAGATCAGTGGAGGGACTTGGCACGTTGTCGGTACGGTACGCTCCTCTGACGAACGTTACGGTGAGGACCGAGCACACTTCAAGTGAGCAGCATCGTGTTCGACGTACACGACCACCTGTTACTGTGGAGGAGGTACACGATGCTCGATCTACTCGGAGTACGAGGCCCGTAGTGGATGATCCACCTGCCGAGCACGCCGACCACACATCTCGTCCTCCTCGACGTCGTACCGACACGGGGAAGCGTGCACGCGTGCCTAGGGTTGATTCGTCTTCGAAAACAAATTAGTCTTCATAATCATCATCTACTTGGGGGCAATTCGGACCCGTATGTCCGGTGATACCACAATGAGGACATGGTTGTCTACCTCTCCTACGTCTCCCAGATGTTTTCCCTCCTGATCTACGTCTACTTAGTCGAGGTCGACCCGACATTCGTATGGCTTTGTTTGGCAAAACTTCTATATTTGCGACATGGGTTGGTAGGACCCAATTATTTTTGTGAGGAACACGTGCAATGTGTACTCTGTAGGCGTCCTGCATCGCTGTCTGTTTGTAAAAGTTTGCTATAAATTGAGATATGGACATACCAGCATTCCTGTCAAATTATAAAAAGAATGTAATTAGACAATATAATAAATTAATAAATATCGCAATGTAAATATTATATGTACTGAATTGCCGCGACTGCATGAGAACAAGGAATGAGATCGAACTGAAACTCCATACACTCGCAACTCCATGCATTCAAGTTAACCGTTACTGATCGCGTACTCGTCTCCACCTTAAAGGTATTAGCATCCACACGAGCTACGTTGTACGCACGAGCTCTATCAATTTGCAGACGCACCTTTCGTATAACCTCTTCAGGGTATTCTTGATGATCCCGGGCAGCTTTCTGACGTCTATCATTGAACCAACTTTCCAACACAAGTCTCACTGCCTCCACAAGAGAACAAATAGGTAGACGTCGAGCCCATAACAACGTCTTATTGAAGCTTTCAGCTGCATTAGATGTTAGGAAGCTATACCTTCGCACTGGGCACATCGATCGAGCCCATTTGGTGGGGCCAACACTCATCAACTTCTCATAAGCCGCAGGCTTCGAAGCCTCTATGACACTCATTCTCTTATGGTATTCATTCTGCTTGTATGTGTAAGCAGCTCTCTGAAATAAACCAACAGTGGTCTTTCCAAACCGTTTGATCTTGCCGCTAAGATGATAGTAACATAAACCGTGTGTTGCTTCAGGAAATACGCTACCCACGACATGCTCGATCGACACATGTTGATCGGATACGATCAATGTGTTTGCCGTACTTCCAAAAGATCTTTTCACTCTAGTCAGTAACCAAATCCAAGACTCGTGATTTTCGATCGGCCCAATCCCAAATGCTAATGGGTAAATTTGTTCATTCGCATCTTTCATGACTGCAACGAATAAAATGCCATTGTTCTTCCCCTTTAAATGAGTGCCATCAACAACTATCACGGGCCTCATACACAAGCCGAACCCCGCTCTACAAGCTCCAAGAGCTACAAACAGATGTCTGAATCTATTGTCAGGGCCGACATCAAGATCAGTGATCGTACCTGGATTCATCACTTCCAACATATGTAGATATCCAGACAACAACTGAAATGAAACATCGTACTTACCGTAAATCATCTCCAGAGCATGATTTCTACCTCTGAGTGCAACATCGTACGTCACATCCATACCGAAACACCTCCGCATCTCCTCCTGAATAACCTTCGGTCTTACAATATCTTTTACATTTCGCATTTTCTTCGCAAAGAATGCGCCAATCACTTTTGAGTGCACCTTTTTCGGACCGAGATGTATGATCTCATCATTACAAGTGTGCTCGGCACAAAACTCAGATACAGCCCAACAACCTCCATGACAATGAGCACGCAAAACGAATGGACATCTTTCGGACACCTTACAACACCAATGAAGGCGATACGTGTCTGATCTTACGACTCTGTATTCGGCTCGGTTCTCCATGTTCCACATTCCAGCTGCAATGTTAAATTCTTCCTTATCATTGAAGATCGACCCATCACCTAACTCTTCAAGTATTGGATTTTCTTCAGTCAACACGTCGGACGTCATAGCATTTAGGGGGACCATTGGAACTATCCAATTTCTTAAAAATCCTTTTGTATTAGGGTTGTACTCGACGTCACTATCCACACTCGGATACATCATCTCCAGAACTCTTCGCATACCCCCTGCATCACGTATCCATGCTGCAAATTCAGCAAATGTAGCACTGTTCATCGCAGGAGCTTGTTCTTCATCAGATTCAGATGATGAAGAACAATCTGAACTCGCAACGTAATCTTCGTCATCGTCATCATCATCATCATCATCACCACCACCATCACCACCACCAACACCGTCATCACATGCAAAGTTGAGGTCTGGAATTCTTGTGGATTCATTTATGCTGCTCGATTCTCCTCTCAAATTCACATAAACTGTAGGTGATGATTGGATCATACACAGTCTTCTAACTTCATCATCACTGGTCAATTGAGATTTGATAAGCCGACCATTCTTCGATCTTGACAGATAGAAGATATCGTACTGATTTTCAACAGCAATAGACAAGTACTGGATGCAGAATTTCAAGTTCGTGAGTGTCACATAATTGTTCGGAAGAGGTGTTATCTGCTCCTAGCCATCCGTATATATACACCCATCCCAATACCCTCCATATTTCACGTACACGGACGTGAAATCCGTCATCTACAAATAAAAAATGATTTTACTCAGAAACCAAATGACATAGGTAATAAATGATTTTATTCATGTTTGCAATGTATGGATCTAACTAAATTGATCAATACCGCCCCCGTATATACCGTAAATAGCAATACCGCCCCTTTCATGTAGGGGCGGTAGATGTGGTTTTAGGGGCGGTATTGATGTATTTGTGCATGTAGACATATATTATGCGTAAAACTATAAATACCGCCCACGTAGATACAATATGTAGAAATACCGCCCCTTTCATGTAGGGGCGGTAGATGTCATTTTATGGGCGGTATTGCTATATTTGTGCATGTAGACATATATTATGTGTAAAAATGTAAATACCGCCCAAAAATATGCTACATACATAAATACCGCAATTAATTACACATACGGTAGTTGTCTTAAAACGAGAGGTATTGAAATTCTACCGAACAAAATGACTAGAATTAGGTAATTACCTGATTGTTAACTCCTAAATGTCTCCAATTAGATGTCTTCAAGGTGATTAAGGGAGAGCAAAATGTTGCGATATCTAGTGAGATAGAGGTAAGAGAGTGTGAAATGTAATAATGGTTCAATGATGTAAAATGTAACGGACTCACCTAACACCATTTTTGTCTCGTAAATTGTGTTTGGAAGAGAATCTTGGACCAATTCTCTCGTAATATGTGAAGTATAACACTTTATTTGATAAAGTGGGTAGATTTCGTATAGAAGTTTAGGAATGGTTATTTTGTTCATCTATATTTTTGAAGATGGGTATATTTACCTATTAACACTTCAGTATAAACAGTCCAAATGTGTTCTGATGAAGCAGCACGTGCGCATCTTTTACACTTCATTATTATATCATCACCATTTTAAATGGTAATCTCCATTTATTTTCTTTTTTTGAAATGTCTTATTAATATCTCCATTTAACACTACTATTAATTTATGTAGAAATTTTTGGTCAAATTATTTTTATTAAACTACGGTTCATATATCCAAAGTTCAATCGACTACAATAAGTAAAATGACACGGTTCAATTAACTTTGATAAAACTACACCACTTATATTTAAAATAAAAACGATATGGCACTGCCACATCAAATTAGTTGTTTAGTCAAGATACATGTTGATGTTTATATATTAATTGCTTAGTTAATCCCCAAAAGTGAAATTTGGTGCAAAATGAAGCGCATCTAAATTTAAATTATTTGGAGGAAGGTTTTAAAATTTATTTGCAAAACTAATATTTGCACAAAATTAAGGGATTCAGATGCTCATACTCCTAGTATATATAAGGCCTAATTCATATCAATGATGTATAGCCGAACCATTAAATTCTATTAAATCCTGAATTTCAGGATTTGATTGATGAATCAAGACTCAAGAGTGCTGTTAATAATTTTAGAAATTATTTAATAACACCTATGCCATGTAACAAGGGATATGGCTCAGAAGTCGACATAAAATTGCAAAAGAAAACATATAAACAGCTAAATATATCCAAACACTTGGAGCCCATCAAGACATCATAGCTGCTGGTAAGTTGGGGATCACATTACATCAAAGATTTAAATAGCAATTGTATTATTTTCATAAACACAAAAATAGAAATTGGATTAGATACACGTGAAATGATGCGACCCATCTTCTTAATCAATAGTCATTAGTCAACAGATATTTCACTTTACATTTCCTTTTTATTTTTATTATTATGTGATGTGAGCCTGTGAGCACCAGTTAAGATGTGCTGTATTTTTTTTACGCTACAACTATTAATGCAACCTCATTTGTGAAGCTCTCTTGTCTTGAATTTCGAGTGGCCATTATATTTCCACATTGGAAACAATTGCTTTTTTTTTTTTTATATATATATTGAAATGGCAACATTTGAGTTGTCCCATTATAAATCACATGCACTTGCAGTGTGCAACACATCACAATCCATGAAAATTTAAAATCTTCATGTGATTTCAGATGCAGTCTTAAGCAACTTCTATCACTCATATTTTACTCTACCAATGCACGTTCCACACACAGACAAAGTGACAAACACACACATGCATATATATTCCGAATAATCAACTGACAATGGGAGTAACAATACCGAAAAAGGCGATTAAATTTTATTTAAAGTCTGAAGTAGTTTAGAATAGGTAGGATCCATAAAAGTGTGGTCCAAATTTAGATACCGAGTGTTAAAATATTGAAGTCTAAGTTACAAAAATGGTTTCTTCAATTGAATACAGACACTTGTCGTATAACAAATTAGGTAAAGATCTTTTTCCTCCTATACGCGCTCTCAAGGCAGAGTTTGATTATAAAAACTTCTCTTATAACAATGTACATAAAAACTAACCTATTCAGGGAAGAAATGACAGTATGTCTAAGCACTCAAAGATTACCCCGCTGAAGCCAATCCACGAGTTTGCCAATTTTGCAAACGTATTAAAAACATTCCCGAGACCGGTTAACACGAGTTGTATTATCACAAACCACGAGGGAAGTTGTTGATTTGTCCCTCCTCAAGAACGTCTTTGCCATTTGCCTTGTAATTTATCCTCACACGCATGACAAGAGATTTCTGAAATGTAAAGCATACATTATACGTTGATTGTTGTTTTATTTCTCGAGGCAAAACACATACTGGACTGTGTGAGCTATGTTTTTGCATTCATCTGAGAATTTCAAAAGAACAAAGTATAAACGAACGTCGCTCTCACATACCTTGCCGTGTTGGCTGTTTGAGACTCTCAACGTCTGTGTTATTGATCCCTCACCACTCGCAGGAAGTGTATTACTGCTAGCAGGATCCAAGTGCAACTGAAGAAACTGCTTGATAACAAACATAAGATCAAGAATGGAATAAAACTGCTCCCCTATAATTAATTAATATATGCATGATATGTGACCACGGTGCCCTTATACCTTGGGAACTGCAGCCTGGAATACAAAATTTGAGTAGACATTGGGTGACTTATTCGTAAATTGAGCCTGAATTAGTGTGTTTTGTGGGCTGACAGGCTCCTTTGAGAAGTTGAAAGTTACTTTTAGGGAGTTGCTCTCAAATGCAACAACTGATGGATAGGTTGGGCCGTTGCTTACTGCAACTATAGGCAACAATGTGAGAAATTTACCAAGAATAAAGTAATGAACACTGACATATACAATGATGATATGTACCAGGCACAGATGAGCTGGCTCCAAAGCCATCCAACAAATCCATCATTGAAGAACTCCCAGCTGGTATGGAAGCTTGGATTGAAGGTGAGGGCGTCGGCAATTTCCCCAAAAGATCACCTGAACTTTGGTTATCTTGACTTGAAGATATAATATCAAGTGTGGATGAGACACTTTGAGATGGAGGATCTCCAATTGACAAAAGGTCCAGCAACATATCGTTACCACTTCCGGTGGGCTGATTGGTTCCTGAAATGTCGATATTTACGAAAATGATTAATGGAATGAACTCATGTGACATTAAACTTACTGACCTAGACGGCAGCCTGTAATGGTGCAAACTAGTAGAAATTACGTATAAATCAACTTATATACCTTACCAGTGTCTCTTAGATAAATTACAAGAAGCAAACCCAGTGGCTTCTTGTTAAAAGAAAACCAATAACATGCACTAGAATCTATCTTGAAGAAAGGACAGATAACTGAAGCAATTGAAGCTAATTTTGTGAATAGTAAAATCAACCTTGTGACGGAGCTGGGGACACATCAACTCCAAGTAGATCATGAAGAAAATCTCCGCCAGAGGGACCAGAAATTGGAACATCATCAGAACTAAGATCAAGCAAATCAACTAGAGGAGCTGAAACGGGTTTGACGACTCCATTAGGAATTTTCGGTTGAGCTCCTTGAGAAGTTGAAACTGCATTTGTCACAGAACCATCTTTCCTCCCACTGAAAGTTGCCTCATCAAGTACTGGCATCCTTTCTACCAATGCAGACCTGACAGATACATCATCTTCATACAACCACGAAACTGAAGAACCATAAATAGAGGATGTAGATACGCACAGATTAATTACTATAATTGTACCTGATGTTCTCATGCTTCCCAATAATAGAATTAAACTCAATTGCTCTCTGTTGCAGTTCAAGAACAAGGCTCCTTTTGTGATGATGAATAATGTCATTTACTCTCCTGTGATTTGACAGATTATAAATGATTTCTTTCTTGAGTAAGGAAATTATAGATGTGAAATACCATGTTATCACAACATGAATGTTAAGAGCGATAAGTGCACGCATATATAAGCAATTTGTGTTTTCAAGCCAGAAAAGTAGGGAAAAAGCGAAAATTTATTGGACACAGCATATCCATACAGGAAGAACATGAGTTAGCAGGTTTACAATGAAGAAGCTCTCAACAGGTGGGTATATGATGTCGTGCTCCACATGATACATATCAAAAGTTGTACTGAGGAATAATGGGAACATACTTTGAACATGAAGGAAAACGACTTGATAGCTTTAACAAAGCAATCAAGCATATGGCTCGAGTTGTGATCTCAGAAGGACGTCCAATCGCAGTTTCTACAACATCAACAGCATCAGCCTCTGTTACCTGTTCCAGAAAAGAATATTGTCTAAGTTGTCTACGACTCTACAAAGTTAATTTTTGAAACATTACTAACTATAAATGGTTGTGATGATTAGGAAAATAATTTACTATGCTACATCCAGAAACCAAATGACTGAAAATGAGCTAATATGCAAACTAACTGCACCATGAAGTAAAATCCCCCTCTACATAAGAAAACTTGAACAGTTAAATAGTTGCAGCCTTTTACATATCCCTGTGCAAGTATCCAAGAAAAATATATTTCCAACAATATTAAAAAAAGGGAATTGAAACTTGAAAACAGATTGCATATTGAAGAGGGAACACAACAAAATAACTCTTCATAACTAATCTAAAAGAGTGGGGCTTAATGCAAAACTATGATCAAAAGAAACTAAGGTGCTCTTTAACATCGATTAAGTTCAGCTGCCAAAAAATATCACAAGAATTGGTTCTTGGATATGTGTTGGAATGCAAAAGGGTTGGTGGAATTTTGTGATGGAAATTGAAAGTGTATGAACGCATGAACTCACGGTAACTTGGTCTTCTATATCAAGCATTCCAGCATTACTAATCAGCATGTCCCCATATTCTCCAATGCACCAAACAGCTACACGAAGAAGAGTTTCCTGGGGAAGAGAGAGAGGCAGAGAACAAATTTAAAAAAGAAGTGGATTATTACAGTTAAAAACTATCATATTCATTATCCTTCACAGCTAGAGCATACCTGTTCAGGTGCCGTTTGCACAGCCTTGTACAACGATCTTACGGTGTAACCATGAAGATTAGGAGAATTAGTAATTACAACAATAAGGGCATGCCACACATCATCCTTCACATTATTTCCAGCCTACACAAACACAGTAACCATAAGTACAATGGTCCTCATTCAATATTTTCATTTGTCCAAAGCATACTGCTGGTCACTTTCATGGGATATGGCAGACATTACAAAAAGATGCATTTTTAGTAGAAAATTATTAGAGATAGATTATATTTGTACAAAAATCACAATCAACATGTTGGCATCTATGATTAAGTGAAGATAGTCTTTATTTATATAGTAATCATAGCCCAGCACTCAGGCAAACATCATTGGTAATGTTTCAAGAGTTTGTGTAAATGTTGTTTGGAGAAGAGTTTTTATATGACACTGTAATAAGAAAAATGCATCAGAAAACGCAAATGTGCCTCAGTATTTTGGGAGAAATCTTTGGGAGTTAATCTGACAAAATTCAAGAGTATATCTAGATTTTGTACATCTTTTGAGTGCCACAAGTATTCCCACGATTGGTGGAGTTAGCAAGTGTATCCATATGTCCATTTGGTTTTTTCTTATGCCAATAATGTTTTGAGAATCTTAGCTCCTAATATACCATCTAAAGTTTTACTTTCATTAAGAATGATCTCTTGTGTGCTGAAGCTATGAATCATTCAGTTGCATATATTCTGGAGGAACAAAAACAGGGTATTAATCATTAAAGTATTTTACAACCATAACTAGATCTTTTTATAATTAATACAGCAATAAACAATCATTTTGCTATCTCGTTTGCGTTACGATGATAAGTTTCCTTCTTGACTAAATGATCCACAAAAGCTACTACCTGGTCCCAAAAGCCAAGATTTGGATATACTGCACTTACCTTAACTATGAATTTTGTCTATGCGTGATGATATTCCGGTCCATATCATTGGCACACTAAACAATAGTATGAGATTTCTTTGTTCAACTACCACCAAGAATGTCACAGCCAAGTCAAGAATTAAGAGAATCTCAGAAAGTATTAGTAGTCATACCTCAGACAGGACCTTCAGCATCTGATCAATGTACCATATTCTCTCAGGGGAGAACCTGGTAACAGTACACAGTAGATGATATAAAGCTATTAAGAACTGCAATAAATTAGAAGACTCTGACCATGTCATACACATTGAATGATAGTGATGAGGCCCAATAGAAGACAAAAAATGATGAAATTTCTTCCGACTAGTTAACAAATAGAGATAATAGATAACATATAAACTATGAGAGTCCTCTTTGTCCTACTGTTAACTCGAGCAAGACTAAAAGATGCTAGCCCTCTCTAGAAACAACAATCTATCAGTGAGAATTGAATCTCTAGCTGAAAATTTTATTTGTACTCATAGTGTACTCCCTCCATCCTTCTTTGGTTGGGCACGGAAGTTAAGACAATGAGTAGTTTTACAATAGAAGTGAAAAGATAAAGTAGATCCATCTGGGTCCAATGGCTTTTGTGTAATTTATATGGGTGAAAACTGAAAAGTGATTAATTTTGTGGGGTGGGTCTATATTGCATTTTATGTTATTTATGAATTGTGCTAAAGGTTTTTCTTCCGTGTCTTGGGGTATCAAACTTTCCACTATAGGAAAGATGACTAATTAGTTGGGAAGGCCCGATAAGGAATACAAGATTATTAAGTTGGGAACTCGGGAAGGAGAGAGTATTAAACACCAATATTGATACTCCCTCCGTCCATGAAACAAGTTCCTAATTTGCCATTTTCGTCCGTCCACAAAACATCTTCCTACTTTAAACTTTCCATTTATGGTAATGGACCCACCACACTCTCTACACACAACTCAATTTAATATAATACTTAAGTGGGATCCCTATTCCACTCACTACATATCATTATTAAAGTCAAAAACACTACATTAAAACCCGCACCGAGTCAAACTAGGAACTTCTTTCATGGACGGAGGGAGTACAATTCAAGAACTACGAGAGGCTAAACAAATTGCACACATGTATGCTATAAAACACATTATAGTGCAAAAAACACCAACAATCATATCACTCAAATTGTTCTAGCGGGGATGAAGACTAGAAGTTCTTATCTTGTTAAACTTACTTTTCCACAATAGAGCAGATTTTGGCACTGAGGTCTCCTTTAAATTCAGTATCACTAACTTGAAGATAGTCAACAAGCTCCTTTGTCAACTGCTTCACATTGTTTTCATTTACAAGAAGATAAACAAGCTCAAGGGCCCTTTTACGAATTGAAGCATCTGGATCCTGACATCAAATAAGTCCATGAATATCTAAGATTGTACATTCAACATGTGTTTAGACTTTAGAAAAATAAGTTTCTGTAGATAATTGGAAATATGAAAAGAGATAACCAACACGAGTGTACTTTAGGTTTGATATATCATTATGTTCAGTAAGATTGTAGAGTTGTTTTGTTGCAGTAAGATTTTCAGTTATTTTAGAAAACTAACTCAAAATTAAACAGATTTTCCAACAATGAAACTCATACAATTAGGAAAATCTAAAGCAAAGAGAAAGTTCGTTTCCATCACACCTTTACACACTCCAAAATTGTGGCTCGATGCCTCTGCACTGCCTGACTATCTAAGGCCATAGCTTTCATCAGCATATTCAACGCGACATATCTGAATTAAGATCTAAGTTCATCAGATATTAGAGAGAGAAAGAGCAAATCTTAAACTTGAGAATCTCTCCCTAGAATATGTAAATAAAAAACAATTGAGGTTATTCCTGACAAATAGTATGAAGTTTGAAGCCAAATTAATAAGCAGACCTAATATTGTTGTCCCGGCTGGACAAAAATCTTCCCAAGATATTGACAGCAAGTACCCTTAACCCACCATTATCTTCAATACTCATGATTGCAGCAACACATTCATAGAGGATGGCATTCCCAGCGTTTTTGTTTGACTCAGTTTTGGTTGCTACCTGCAATAAAAGAAAGCAAAACAATTGATTTTTTTTCCCTATAGTATCACTTGTTCACTTGCCTATCAAATATCAATGAGTAAGGAATTCAAGAAACAATATCATTTTCATTGATCAATATGAACGCCCCAAAGTTTATAACACAGTCTTCTATCTCATTTTCAATTGTCAGATGCAAACAGTCCTAGGATGCATCGGAATTGTAATGTTCGGGGACGGTTATCATATCAAAACAATATGCACATCGCCAGCCAAATTTATTCAAATACATCAACAGGAGAGAGACCTTTCATATTATATAAATATAAATATTTCAAAACATTCAGAATCCCTACACACAGAAGACATATTTGATATTCCCAATCTGGATATTTATTTAAGGGCCTCATGGTTTCTTAGAACACTAAAGAAAGCTAGATATTTGCTAGAACAGCCTTGCAAATGATAATGATTAATGAATTAACAAACTATGACATCTAATGAAGAAAGCAAGTTGATAGATGTGATACACCAAATTACCTGGGCAAGAATATCATTCATGCTATCACTAGCATCAGCATCTCCTTCGCCCAAAACACGCAAAAGCCTTAACAATCGAATATGAAGAAAAGGGTCTGTAATCCCAGAAATATCATACTCAGGTGCATATGGACTGTTTGCAAGATCCCGTAGAAGTTTGACTAAGCCATTGATGGATTTCTAGAGCCATAAATAACAGGAAAAGATCAGAATCATGCGAGACACTAACTACTTTTATATGTTTTAGTAGACACAATCTTCAAGAGAGCCAATTTTGGAAAAAATACCTTTTTGAAATACTCCAGAGCCTCATTACTGACTTTGCACAGATCCGTGCAAAGCTGGATTCCTGTTAATAAGACACCATGATGCTTTTCCTTCAGTAAGGCAGCCGCAGGATTAATGAAGTTCTCAGCCAGGTCCGGTACTTTCATTATTATCCTTACTGTGCATAATGCTGCCTACATCATATAGATCGATGGTTCATAATGAGATTGAATCTTTGGATCTGTGTTTTAAGTTAACTCTAGAGAAACGAAGTACTGTAAGAACATAATAGGTAAAACCACAAAAAAAAATCTGATCTGGTATGACTCCAACCATTTTATGCATAGTCTTAATTTCTGAAGAAATTAGAAAAAGATCAGAATCTTAGTAATGAATAAATGATTAATGCTACGACAAGAAAAATAGAGCTTCAACTTGAAGCAAGAGTACATAATAAGAACCTTCTTCAAGAATAGAAGCATACATATGTAATTAGATAGCAATTTCGCACCGCATTACATAAGCCATTCAGTATCTTCTCATGCAAAACCATTAATCTTTAAATGTCCACAGAAATTTTAGGAAACAGCTAGCAAAATTTTTCTTAATCCTACGTCTAAAACCCATGATAATAAGAATATGTTTCATCATTACAACTCAATCAGTTCCAAGAGAAAAAGATTAGTTTGAGAAGTGTGAACACAAATTAAGTGAAAACAAATATGAACATCTTGACCTTCTGATTCCAGATACATGTAACAGAGTACGGCTACAGAAAGGCCAGTTCTCCCACTGAATCCTTTTCATTTGACTTGCTATCCAATAAACTTAATAAAAGGGAAGGACTTACTTTTTTCCGTATATTAGGGTCTCTAAATTGAAGTAATCTTTCAACATCTGGGGCAAGATCACGAGCCATCTCTGCAGAACCAATATTTCCCAAGGCACAAAGTGCAAGTCCAACAATATACTGGTTGGTGTGGTTTAGATCTCTGTGTACAAGTTAAGGTATCCAAAAGCAAATAGCTTTTAATATCAGCCAATAAATTAATCAACTATGGCTTCATTAAATGTAACGTGACAGAATCAATAACTTTGTATTTACTTTGTTTCATGCTACCTTGTGTGCAATAACAAGTGTTTTTCTGCAGTAGGGGACATATTTATGAAAAGAAATCAAGTGTAGAGGGGATACTGTTTTATTGAGTTGGTGACAAGCATCAGAACTTCCTGTCTTTCATCAAGAAGCAACATAAGGCCAAGATATCCTATTCTCTTCTCTGGGAATCCGGGCGATGCAATTAACTTCAGGCACTCCATTTGACCAAAATGTGTTGGGTATCCAAGCATGTGAATGAACATGAGCTTCGCCAAATTACGATGGCTATAATCTTGGTCATTTTCACTTATTGCAGCTCGAATCAAAGCACATTCTTTTCTTACTACAGCTCGTTCCTCAGCTGCAGTTTTGCATGCACGAATGGCCCTAATCATGTCTCTGCAAGTAAAAAGGCAGCTTAATTGACATTTTCTGACCTAGATTCAATTATCACTACTAAGAAAAAACTCCTAAACATCAAGGGAAGGATAGAAGGGAATAGCTAAAGTTGTCATAAGGATTTAAAACATCGAGATAAACTATTTTTATTGCAGAGACAGAGAGAAGGGTCGCCACATTCAGCTCTACCATTATTGCAAATAAGAGAAATATACATACAGATATTATTTTTAAAACGTAAGTTCCTAAACTCCCCAAATTAACTTTATCCATTTATATTTCATCACTTCACAGACGAGGCCGTACTTCCAAGAAACTAATATCCTATTATTATCGGTTTCTCATCATGTTACATAAAAAAATGCAATATTTATCCTAAAAAAACTATTCTCATAATAAATCACACACTTCACTGGCATACAACCAATGCCATCATTTAATGACATTCAAAATCATCAAAGCCAGAACTCACTGCAACTAAAACCAAAAAATATCCAACCCAAGTCATCTCAATTCCACAAATTCACACAAAATAACCACACACACAATCCAAATAACAATGTTACGACGGAGGAAAACCTCATTCTAGTGCCGGAGGAAAACGGATTCATGATTGCGTCCCTTTTGAAGCTCCACCAGATCCAGCAGTGATTTCAGAAGAATTTTTCTTACAATCCAAACTCAACTACTCCAGAAGAATCCGCAAACAGATGAGATCACAAATCCAAAAATTATTTCTAACAAACAACCGAGAGATCTGCAGAAGATCAAGAAAAAAAATCCGAGCTCAGTTTAAAATGAACGAGTTGAGAAATGGCGAAAGCTGGAGGTTAGTCGATTGGAATTAATGGTGAAACCGAGCGAAAAACGATCGAATTTTTAGTACAAGAGAAGAATCTCTTGTGTGCATATGGTGATGGTGATGAAGGTATTGAAGCAGATGATGGAAATTTAGAAATTGCGCACTACAAAAAAATTCTCCTTTCGCGGGAGGAATGTTCCTGTGCGGTGCGGCGTTGGGAATCGGTTTGTGATTGAGATTTTGGTTTTTTGCTTTACGTTAAAAAGTCCGATTCCTTATATGTGGGCTGTTTCGTATTGCCTATTTAGACCCATTTAGCCATTTCAATTAAATTTTTGAATCAGCTCCGGCCCAACTCCCTTTTAGTTTTTCTTTATATTGTCCAAAAATCTATATGTGGATTTGTAGTAGATTACTTGTAAAAATTATTTATTTGTATAAATGATAAGGAAAAATGTATATCGTGATTTTATATGTTATGGATCTATAAATATGTATTATAAATTAGGGTAATTGTACGTGAATACACAAATTAACCATCAATTTTAGTATTATATGTGAACTTTAAAATCTCTTATACAATACATCAATTATCATTTTTTAGTTATTTAATACATCGGACTAGATTTTGTCAAAATATTGCATATGTGGACCCGAATAACACAAGTGGACATACACATTAGCTTAACACGACCAAATCTAACCCGATGTACGTCCACGTGTTAAGCTGATGTGTACGTCCACGTGTGTTATTCGGGTGCACGTATGTAATATTTTGATCAAATCTAACCCGATAAATTAAATAGTTAAAAATTAGTAGTTTGTATATTGTGAGACATATTTTAAAGTTCATACTCGATATCAGAAATAATGGTTAGTTTATGTATTTACAAATAATTATGCCTATAAATTATATTATATTATATAATACATGAGAATATATTATTTTAACTATACATTATATTAATTGACTCATGATTATAAAAGTAATATTATTTTTATACACATAAATATTTTTGTAACCTTATATACACGTAAATATTTTTGTTAACCCTATATACACATATACTTTATCTGTCCCATTAAATATATTATGTTTTGATTAAAATCCTGAAAGTTTTTTTTTAATTATAACATGACTATAGTCCTCATCCCGTTTTAAACGGAAATTAAAAAAATTTGTGCTCTTGAAAAGTGGCATGCTATAATCTATATTTAAAAGAAAAAATTGTACTTTTTAAGTAAGTGATCATTTTAATATTACAACAAAATATTATCACTATTTTATCGGTACGAGAAGTATAATTTTAACAACATTTGTTTGTTTTGAGGTCATTTCATCAATTAAATTGTTGAGATTATATTTGGTGAATGGTGTTTGACCAATTTTTCAAAGTGATGTAATATTTAATTTTTATAATTAAATATTTTAAGATCTATTTACATTTTGGGTAGATAATCGTAATGTATTTTTTTCTTTAAAACGATTCTCTATAAATAAGAAATAGTTAATTAAAGTACATCATTCAATATGAAGTTATGAATTTGGATTTAGTTAGACTTAGGTCTTGAGCCTTAAATCTTGTATCATGAATCTTGACAATTAGTTTATAGATCTGGTCTTGAATTTGAGATTGGACTTGCACTTATTACAACGATTTAAATCTTTTGGATCAAATAAATTGAGATGCAATTATATGGAGAAAAAACTACAATAGACTCAAATGTGCGCATAGAGATTTGTCTAAATTCATGATTGAATGAAGAACTTGTATAGGTTTATACAATCATCAATTCATGCATACTCCTAGAGTGGACCTTGGCCCTATAAATAGAATGTATTCTCCATTTCATTAGTCACACCTTCATGGCATTCTTCTACATACATCTTCATCTCTAACTTTATAATTTCTTCTCAGCATTCGAGAGTCAAGTATCTACCTTTATCTCATTCCAGTTCTTCGGAGCTAGTTAATTTTGGTGTTGTCACTTTGAAATAAAAAGTTATTTTATTTTAGGGATGTTTCGCCTAATTTGAGAGCACAATCACAACATAATTTGTCTTGTGGAAAGAAGTTTTTTTTCAATACCACAACGTAATTTGTCTTGTAAAAAAAGGTCTTTTCTTGACTCAACTTATTTTTTCAATTTTATTATCTTATAATTTTATATTATTTCAATTACTTGTTTTTTTCATTGTATTCTCATCATCCCTATGCTTATAAAAGATTCATGTACAAATAAAACATTTGCATCTACAATAGCAAGATCAAGATGGATGGAGGCTCTGGCTCCCCCTCTTCTACACGCTTTTACATATCACGATCATCATTTTTTCTTCTCTTTCTAGTACTAGTATTACTTGTTTTCTGAATCATATTGGAAAGTGTACTATTCATTAATTTATAAATTGCAATTGAAATCTTACCCTACTCGATCTACTTGTCTTATGCTGGGGAATGCCTCAAAACAATATCCATACTACCAATCAGATTCAAAACAAGCATACATATGGTAACAACACTTTGTCTTATTTAAACCTTAAGAAAGTAATACATACACTTTCTCTTATTAATTCATGATGAAAGAATTGAATATTTTAGTAAGAAATAGTATCCCGGCCCTTGATCGATCAAGAAAATTCAAAGAGGGAAGTGACACTAATTGGCATTGCACTCGGAAGGTAGGACTTTGTACCTATTCTTATCTAGACAATAAGAGTAAAGCATATGCTTCCTCCTCGCCCACTCCATCGCACTCATTTGCTTACTCGACAGCCTCGACAACTCCGAAACACTCCTCCCAGAACAATCATCAGCCCCATTGGTCCAATTAGAAACACACCCCTCCATCTTGATACCTCGCATCCACGTCACGAATGGCGCGAACCTGTAATCGACTGCGTATTTCCCTCCATGTGTCGCCCACTCCGAACCGTCCCATATTGTTGCGTAAACCGACATGGCCTTGGAGGGGTATACGGACCCTATTCTTTGGGTGTGGATCACTTCCCTCACGGGCACGTTGTCCACTAAAAATCTGCATTTTTTAAAAAGTTGGATTACATTAAATTACATAGTCTACGTCATGGACTCGAACCAAAACTTTGTCATTAACCCATTAGTACTAGGCTGACACACACACGCTAAAAAAACAAGTAAGATTGTTTACAGTATGTGGTGGTTGTTCCAGAGGATGGAATAGTCGTGGAAATCCTGTGTGGGATCGAACCATAGGTAGAATTTTTCTTCTCTTCCGGTGCTTACACTTCCGTTGCCGTATAAGTTGGTCTGTAAAACCCATTCCCTTCGCTTCTCATGCCCCAATAGCTCGATATCGATCTCGTCGTGGTTGTGTGGGAATTCTTCTGCATTTGATAGCTGAAAATGATCATATAATTTGCATTACTTTTGTTCAAGATTCTTGCTTAATTCCGGTAATTTTCTGTTAGAAATTTCTAGACTTCCCAATCTACCTCACAAGTCACGGATGAAAATTAATTTTAATCTTTGTTATTATAATTAAAAGTACTTACGTAAAATGCTACCACAACTCCAGATGTAAAACCCCCAGGCAATTTCATTGCAGCACTGAAAAATCCGTAGTAGTATTTGTTTCTCGACACTAAGCCTGATCCTACAATAAGAATAATTAAAATAAATATATATTACTATTATTATAATAGAAAACAATTTGCTTCAGATGTCGAATTCTGTATATAAAGTTACCTGAGGATTTGTCTAAACTTATATCAGCGTTGGTCCCATTATTTGTGACATGAATATTAGAGGCTCCGAAGGCAAAATTGTAGCTTTTGCTGACCGTTGATTGAGCGAAACGATCAGTTAGGCGTTCGACACTTGGCGGTCTGTACACGGGCCCACGTGCTGACACGTCAGCTATCTTACACAAAAGTATGAGGATTGAGAAGAACAATATATCATGGAAAGTTGACATTGTGAAAAAATGAAGTATCAAGTAGTTAATGGAATGAAGAAAGTGTTTTGTTATTGAGGTGTATATATGTTTGAAAATGGAAGTTATGATTGGTTGTGTTGAAGCTGGCTGTATCTCCCAAGAATCCCATTTGATTGTTGATGTTAGATATTGAGACAGTAGTTAGAAAAACATGTGCAATTGAGTATGGTATGTTTTGGAAAGTCCTACTATTCCAGCCTACTTATTGATGGGACTATATATGTTTTGTACATTTTCTTGATCTTCATTCTGCCAAGTTATTTTTCTTGATTTGGAACACTTAAAAATAAAAAGTACTCCCTACATCATACTAAGATATATGAGATAGAAATGAATATGAGGTTTTGTCTAAGAACACTATTTATTTTCGAACCTAATTAATCATCTCTTTTTTATGGTATTGAATAACTAAAGATCAAAGTACTCTCAGCAGATAGGGAATTATTAGGCGCTTTTTATTGGTTATTTTTTATGTTTTTGGAGTCAACAAATTTGGATGAAAAACAAAACGGTGGGCCTACATGACTTCATTCCAATCTCCGTTTGTCTATTACCAAATTAACAGCTGTAGTTGGCCAAGATTTTACGAACAATGAGTGCCTAATTGGAGAATTTGGTCCTAAAGTTTGGTGCAATTATTGGGTTTGTGATGCCATAATAATTCACACAAAATTCACGCGTTTTGAGCCTTTGAGGATTTTCATCGAACAACTTTATTCTGATTAAGGTTGGTTCACCGTGCATCATTTATAGTCATCGCATTATTGAGGCGTTTATTGAATGATCCATTTTCTTAAATGATCAATAATGGTTGATTCAAAATATTATTGCCCCGTCCCACTAAGTTTGACACAATTCTCTTATTTGGACGTCCCACTAAACTTGACACATTTTTAAAATAGTAAAAGTTATCCCTTTAAAAAGTGTGGACCATACCACCTTTATCACTCTTACACTACTTTATACACTCTCTTTAATAATCGTACCCAAAAGTTTTGTAAATAAATAAAGGTATGTAAAAACAATATTTAGTGGGAACAAATAAAAATTGTAATGAAATAGAGATGAGAAATGAATGAACTAATTCATTCAATTACTATGGTTTGTATTCTCAATGAAATGAATGAAAAAATAAATTTTTAATTGAATTACACTATTACAATAAAAAAAAAATCAAATTTGTTAAAATCTAAAATCAAGTTTGAATTCGGTTTAACAAATAAAAATCGAGTTCCATTTAAGTTTGTTTATTATTAGATTTAATAGTAAATTTGAATTCGAACTCGAATTCGACTTGAGTTCATTAAATATTTGAGTTCGTGCTCATTAAAAAGCTTATTTATTAAAATTATTTTTTTATAATATATAATTTATATTAATTTGACAAGTTCGATCGTAAACTAGTTCATATATAATTTCGCGAATTATTCGATGCTCAACGGGTTTAAATTATATTTGAATATATTCGTGAACCTTTCGAACCGAATATCATTCGTCATGAAAAATAATTTTTATTATTACCATTATTCATTGTTTTTGCAAAAAACAAAAACTACTTAAAAAATTATATTGGTTGATTTTCTTCATTTGACTCAATAGACCAAGATCGGCCCGATCAATCCGACTCGATCTAGCCTGCATATGAAATTTCCTAAAATGGTTTAATAAGTCATTTCTAGAAAATAAATACTCTCTTTGTCCCATTAAAGATGACCTCATTCTTTCTACACGCAAATCAAGATAATCCCTTCTTTTTGTTTATCTCAATACACTTTAAAGAACAAAAAAATACTATAAAAGAAAATGGGCCAACTTTAATTGGACGAATGGAAATGGAAAAAAAGGTCATTTAATGGGATGGAGGAAGTAACAATTATTTTTCAAAAAAAAAAAAACTTCATTCTTAAGTGATAATTGAAAATAGCTCATGGTCATAGATTTACTGTTGGTGCATGAATGATCATTCATTCATGATCATTATTGTATATCAGCCATGGAATAAAGGATGGAAGAAGTAACTATCATTATATTCCTAAACCATTCATGCGTACTAATCATTCTCTAAGACTTAATGTGAATAAATCGCTTCAAGGCTTGAACATATATTATAATTTACGAGCCTAACGTCTTTTGTGTACGAGGCTTTCCACCTTAAGGCAAGTGAAGCCCAAAAATCATCCATAGATTTAAATTTGTGATATTTTTAACCTTTAAATTGCAATGTTCTAATTAAACATATACTTCCCTCCGTCCACGAAAAAGCTTCCTAATTTGACCCGGTGCGGGTTTTTATGTAGTGCTTTTGATTTTAATGATGATATGTAATTAGTGGAGTTTGGATCCCACTTAATATAGTGTTTTAAATTGTGTTGTGTGTAGTTAGTGGATGTTGGGTTCCACTTAATGTATTATATTAAATTGAGTTGTGTGTAGAGAGTGTGGTGGGTCCACTTTCCATAAATGGAAAGTTAAATTAGGAAGATGTTTTGTGGACGGACGAAAATGGCAAATTAGAAAGCTTTTTCGTGGACAGAGGGAGTATTAATCAATTATAAGTGTGAAAAAATTATATAAGAATTTAAAAAACAATATAATTTGATGATAGAATAACAATATACACATTATGACTCTCATATTTTTCCTCTATTCATCCTCTATTTATATATTCACTTTCCCCACCACCACCTGCCATCAATCAGTTAAGGAGGGGGTTGATAGAGACTAATGAACTGATGTTGATGAGTTAAATTTAGGAGGTGATTGAAATAAAAAAAAATAAAAAATGAAATGGTGTGTGAAATGGAATGAAGGTATGAATCGAATGACAAAATATGTTTGATTTTTATGCTTAGTATGTGTAAGGAATACGGATGTAATGAAATCGTCAAATATTTTTCATATTTTTATTACAATAATATTTATATTAAAATTTACATTTTTATTTTTTACTAATTTAATTTTAAATATAAAAATTAAGAAATAGAAAAAAAAAACTCCACTTTATGCATACAATCATAAGACGTATGTATACAAACATAACACGATTCCACACTCACATACAAGGCACATATACATTACGACACTCAAATCAAATATACTCATATCCGTCGTTCACTCATCATCATCGTCTTTCATTTCACCATTCACACACACAATATCATTTTCCCAACATTCTTTGTATGTTTTTTATGCATGTGTGTTTGTTATAATATTTATAGTATAGTCTACATGTTCACGAAATAAGAGTCATGTACGAGAGTTTACGTAATTTATTTTGTTACAAAAGTTGATTAGAAATATATATTAGAGATAATGAAAAATTAAAATTAAAAATTTAATATATTGATTAATAAATTTGTCAAATAATTAATATATATATATATAGTATTGTCAAAATAATAGAAATATAGGAGGTAGAAATTACTAATAGCATGAGTTGTGATGAATGACTATTCGGAATGATGATTCCAAATGAAATGATCATTCCAAATGAAATGATCATTCTTAATCATAATCATAAAAAAATGATATTAATTTAATTTATTTCATAAAATTTTCAAATGAATAATATAATTATAATAAAAATAATCACTAATGATATAAGAACAAATGTAATAACTACATATATATTGTATAAATCTTGTATATGTACAAATATATTAATTGTATGTATATATTATGGTGTGAGAAATGAGTATAATCGACTATTACAATTATGGTTTTAGAATTATCGATTATGATCCAATTACAATTCGATTCCAACAATTTTGATTTTTTCAAAATCCACTATGCATATATTATTGATTATAGATTAATCATTAATGGATAAATTCTTCCTCATGAACCTAATTATATATATATATATATATATAGTTATTTTGATATTTAAAATGATAGTAACTTGTTCATATGAAATTATTTTTTTATATCATATATCTAATTATAATTTTCATCACAATATTTAATTTATGATGTATATTGTACATGTTTTTACATACAAATAAATTAAAAATTAAAAAGTATAGTTATAAAAAATATTGAATAGTTACTTTTATTACTTTCAATTGCCAATAATTTGGAAGCTTTAATCATTATTTATTAGTAACTAAATCATTTAATTTACATTTATGTAATGATGCATTAATTTGCATATAATTACACAATTGCCATTGAAATTGATATTCAATTGAAAACCTTGTTTTAATATATATATAGATAAGAATGAAATGAATGTAAGAATCACCATTTTATTTTATCCTCCATTCAAATGTATCAATCGCTTCCTTAGAGTAGATGACACATTGATTTATAATACTTAATTGATTACGGGCCATTGCAGTTGATTTTAACTATATAATGACTTTTAATTTGATATGTTTTAGGTTTTTAACATTTTCACTAATTTGTTATTACATTATTTTATAATATGGGTAGTATATGAATAGTGCCCTATTATGTAAATAGTATATAAAAAATGTTTCCTTTCTAAATATTCTATGAAAAATACGTACTTTTACGTTGAAGTTACTAAATTGTCCTTGGTCAAAATTTTTTTATATAAAATTTTGTGAAATTAGTGCAATGATTAACAAATAAGTATGTTTAATTTAGAAGTTATTAATAGATACTCTATTTGTCCCGCTAAATGTGACCATATTTCCTTTTTGGGCCGTCCCATTAAAAGTGGTCACTTTCCTAAAAGGGAAATAGTTTTACCTTAAAAATATATCTCTCCTACTTTTTTAAAACACCACACTTTACTTTCTTAATCTCCGTGCCGAAACCTTTGTGGCCGCATTTAACGGGACGGAAGAAGTAGTATTTTCTTTATTTTTTTGTAAATATAATTGACCTAAATGGTTATTATAATTTTTTTTGCAAATATACTCAAATAATATTTTAATTTTTTTAATTAATCCAAAAAAGTAATTTTAAATTTTGTAATTAATTATTAATTTTCGAAATGAATTATTAATTTTGTTATTTATGCAAAATGACTTGTTTACTTTCAAACTTCGGGCGTTGTCATTTATACGAACTTTGACGACATGATTTTATTGATTTAACATTTTAATAACATCTAGAGTGGATTCCAAAAAAACTCAATCAAGAAAAGTCAAAAACTCAGTCGATTTATGGCCGGGTTTTACTACGAGCGATCGGGTTTTCAATTATAGGTTATATTTCACGACCGAGTTTTCATAATTTGATATCTTGATTCCAAAAATATAATTTATTGTTCAAATGAACGTATCAAAGTATAAACATGAGAATCTTTCCCTTAACCCGACAAATGGTAAAATGACTAAGGGTAATTAAGTCATTTTAGGGGTAATTAAGTCATTTTTGGGTACTTTTCATGTAACTTTTATAAGGTGGACATTTTTAACTTATAACTTACATGTGTGAGCATTTTTCATAATTAGTCATTTTTTAATTTATTTTAGAATTTTAGAAGACGACATAATTAATTCACATTATATTTTAAATTTATAACAATAATTTTTTAATTAATGGATCGATTTGGCCCGTTGGCCCGGTGACCCGTGATGGATGGGTATGGACTTTAATTTTAGTGGCCCGACCTAATTTCGGGCCAGCCCGGCCTGACCCGTAACATGAGTTTAGCCCGGTGGGTCGGGGCGGGCCAGCCTGGCCTGGTCAATTTGAAAACTCTAGTTCTGGTATGGAAGGTCAGAGCTATTTAGATAAAAATAATAAGTGATCGAGTATATATTATATGAGTATTCATATATTATATGAATATATTTTCATATATCTTCATATATATTATATGTATATATTTTAATATATGAATACTCACAGACAAACAATCTCCATTCATCATCACATCTATCATCATATCACTCAACATGTAAGTTTTTTGAAATACATAAAGAATTGAGTATTTGATGTACTCTGTGAATGAAGTATACCATATCGCATTGTACTACCCTCCCCATTAAATTCTTTTTTCTATTTATTGACGAAAATCTCTTGATTCTATTTATCATGTCATTCAACTTTCTAATGTTGATCATGCATACACCGTAAATTCAATGTTTCCTGGCAATTTTTCAGGAATTAATTACCATATACAGTGACATTCCATTTTGTTTGGCTAGCTTTCTTAAGAAAACAAAATATTGCAAAAGTAAGATAAAATGTGTCAAACCAGTAGTGAATAAAATTCTTAAAATGATGAAGCTCAGTTTTTCAAAATGTAATGATTTATTGCTTCATTTTATTCCCTCAACTTTATATATCTGTAATTAGTAAATCAGGTCCATCCCCCAACCATTGTCCATGATCTTGTAAAAACTTAATTATTACATTTTTTCAGCAAAACTTATATGTGAGCTAATAGAATTGAGAGGTAGATAACTGAATACTTGGTCTGGTTGAATGTTAAAAAACAGAAATATAGTACAAGAAGATAAGGAAAAACAAAGAAAAATAAAAATTGAATGAGCTAAAGTAGAGTCGTTTAGGTGCAATTACATTCGCCTCAATTAAGGATTGAGCATAACGGATTTGGCAAATTTTGATTAAAGAGTACGGCAGTAGATTAGACCTCTCTATGCTCGTGACTTTGTTTTGTTATTTTCGTAATGAGTTATTAATTTTTTTTATTTATGCAAAATGACTTGTTTACTTTCAAACGTTCGGTTGTTGTCATTTATACAAACTTTGACGACATGATTTTATTGATTTAGCATTTTAATAACATCTAGAGTAGATTCCAAAAAACCGGTCAAGAAAAGTAAAAAATCCGATCGATTTATGGCCGGGTTTTACTATGTGCGACCGGGGACGTATGAAAGTATATAAACATGAGAATCTTTCGCTTAACCCTAGACAAATAGTTAAATGACTAAGGATAATTAAGTCATTTTGGGTACTTTTCATGTAACTTTTAAAAAGTGGACATTCTTAACTTACAACTTACATGTGTGAGCATTTTTCATAATTAGCCCTTTTTTAATTTATTTTAGAATTTTAGAAAACATAATTAATTCGCATTATATTTTAAATTTATAATAATAATTTTTTAATTAATGGGTCGATTTGGCCCGTTGGCCCGGTGACCCATGCTGGACGGGTATGAACTTTGATTTTAGCAGCTCAACCTAATTTCAGGCCAGCCCAGCCCGATCTGTAACATGACTATAGCCTGATGGGCCTGAGCCGGGTAGTTTGACAAAATGAGGTTTTGTTGGGTGTAAAGGGTAGAAGCTAAGGTTATGAGAGGGGATAGTTTGGTTTGGATGGATGAATACATTTGGTTCTTAACATTTTGAGACCATAACTTGAGTTGTGTGATAGCATATGTTGGTGGGAGTTTGTTTGAATATGAAAAAGAAGACGATGAGTGGGAGGAGATAGGAAGGAGTGAAGAGGTTTGCCATTGTTGTTTAATTAGAGTTGAGTGGTGTGTGTGTGATTGTTGTGCATGCATTACAATGTATTTATAGGTGAAGTATTGCCTAATTATTGCCTAACTATTGATTTATATATATATATATGTCATGACTTTGTTTTGATATTTTCGGAATGAATTATTAATTTTGTTATTTATGCAAAATGACTTGTTTACTTTCGAAAGTTCGGGTGTTGTCATTTATACGAACTTTGACCACATGATTTTATTGATTTATCATTTTAATAACATATGGAGTGGATTCAAAAAATCCGGTCATGAAAAGTAAAAAATCCGGTCAATTCATGGTCGGGTTTTACTATGTGTGACCGAGTTTTCAATTATAAGTTATATTTCGCAACCGAGTTTTCTTAATTTGATATCTTGGTTTTAAAAATATAATTTATTGGTAATATGGACGTATGAAAGTATATAAACATGAGAATCTTTTTTAATATATCCCTCCTTTCTCCTCCGCACTTAATATGAGTGATAATAGTGAAGAGTCCACCATGGGTGGCTCAAATATAAACATCAATAACTTCATAATATATTTACAAACCACACCAGCCCCTATCAAACTCAAGGACACAAATTATTTGATCTAGAAGCAGCAAATCTTAGTTGTTGTGCGAGGCTATGGTCTTGAAGGTTACGTGACTCGATCCACACAACAACCACCTCGTTGGATCGAAGAAAAGAAATGATCCATTATCAAGAGAATTCTGAATTCAGAACATGAAATATGGGAGAGGCAGGACCAGGTGCTCTCAGGCTGGTTACAATCATCACTGACCGAGAGTGTCATGATCCTAGATGTTGGATTAACTTCTTCTTCTTCACTATGGAATGCATTAGCCACTAATTTCTCTAATCAATCATGAGCTAAAATTATGAAGTATAAGTTGCAATTGCAAACCATTAAAAAGGATAGTCTAAGCATGACAGAATATTTGTCCAAAGTTAAAACATGTTGTGATCTTTTAAACTCAGTTGTGTTGGGGATATATAGAAAATATGAAGGAAATTGAATAGACAAATAAAGGAGAAACTGGATACTCTGAAAGGCGTGAAATCACTTTCAGATCGAATCAATTCGACGGTACTGTCGAATTATCCAATCGGATACAATTCAGAGTTGAACTTTAGTATGCTTTGTATAGAGGAGTTTTTTTTTTATCAATGGGGAAGAAGAAATTCGACTGTATTTCTGAAAATAACAGTCTGAACATTTAAATTCACGCGCATAACCGCTACCCAGCGACCGCTGGGAAGCCAGCGGTCGCTGGCTACTGCATTCAGTAATATTCAGCGAGCGACTGCCAGCGACCGCTGGGAAGCCAGCGGCCGCTGGCTACTGTTTACTGTTCTCGTTCTGACTCTGCAGCCCAGCGACCGCTGGGAAGCCAGCGGTCGCTGGCTGCACATTTCAGTTTCGATGTGAATTTCTTATATAGCGACTTTGTCGGAAATATTTCGATGTGAATTTCGATGTGAATTTCTTATTCAGCTCGACCCCAGCCAGGGGCTCTGCCCCTTGGACCCTGCTATCGGGGGCGCTGCCCCCGAACCCCCGTCCTTTAGGGGCTTCGCCCCTAATATCATAACAACCTCATATAAGCGTGCACTCCGCACCACCAAACTCATACGATGTATTGTTACGACAACATTGATTAAACAAGTCAATCCAATTACACTAAAATATCCAACAAGTTGGTTATGTTGTCACTGAAGATGATCAAATCATGCATATTTTAAATGGACTTGGTTCTAAATATGATTCAGTAATGGTTGTTGTCAGCACTAAATCAAACTTGACTATTCTTGAACTCCATTCATTATTGTTGAGTTTTGAAAGTAGGTTGGAAGCTATGAAGTCTGCTATTCCAACCATTGATGGCTCTCAACCCTCTCTCAATTGTCTGTCCAACTCACAATGAGGGGGACACTTTGGTGGCCAAAATTTCAGAGGAAGAGGGGGTTACAATGGCAATAGATGAGGGGCATAAATGGTTTCAACCGAAGTGGAAACGGTGGAGGAAGAGGTCGAGGCAGATTTTCAGGAAACAAGCCCATATGCCAAGTTTGCTACATTCCAGGCCATAAAGCAGATTGTTGTTGGTATAGGTTTGATCAAACCTCATTCCAAAACAACCAAATCAGAACCAACAGTAGTCTAGTTCTTTTGGGAATTCCTATACTACACCTTCCCTTTTCTCCACCTCCGGTCACTCATCCAATGCTCATACGAGCTAAAGCGGACATTTTTAAACCAAAATTTTTTCTTACCGAGCAGCACGGTGATACTTATCTTCTCTCTAAACCCAAATCAGTTTCTGACGCCCTTGCTAGCCCTCATTGGAGAGAAGCTATGGTCAAGGAGTACCAAGCTCTACTAGCTACCAATACTTGGACGTTGGTTCATTCTTCTTCAGTTTTAACCAATGGTTGCCGGTGGATCTTTTACTACTTTTTTGTTTAGAGATTGACTATTTTAAGTAGTGCCCCTTTTTTTAATTTTAAAGATAAAACTTTTTATTTTTAGGAAAATGACCGCTTTTAATGCGACCAATAAGAAAATATGGCCACATTTAACCTGACGGGAAGGAGTAGTACTTTTATTTTATTTAAAAGATACTCCCTCCGTCCATGAAACAAGTTCCTAATTTGCCATTTTCGTCCGTCCACAAAACATCTTCCTACTTTAAACTTTTCATTTATGGTAATGGACCCACCACACTCTCTACACACAACTCAATTTAATATAATATTTAAGTGGGACCCCTATTCCACTCACTACATATCATTATTAAAGTCAAAAGCACTACATTAAAACCCGCACCGGGTCAAACTAGGAACTTCTTTCATGGACGGAGGGAGTATTAAATTATTATTCATAAACTTATAAAAATGATGATAAAAGACATTATTTTTTTATACAATTTTTATATAAAATTTTAAAATATTTTCTTGTCATACATATTTATATTTGTTAACACTAGTATAGTAGTAACTTTTATTTCATGAAATGTATTCCCTCTGTCCCAATAAGCATGATACAAAATTTTTGGGCACGGTTATTAAGGAGAATGTATAAAATAGTGTAAGAGTGATAAAGATGGTAGGGTCCACACCTTTTTAAAGGATAACTTTTACTATTTTAGGAATGTGTCAAGCTTAGTGGGACGTCCAAATAAGATAATTGTGTCAAACTTAATGGGACGGAGAGAGTATTAAGTTGTGGAATTTGATTTGACTTTTATAAATTAATTTATTTAAATATTTATATAATTATATGTTTTAAAATATAATACTATATACATAATATATTCATTCGATTTTTTTGAAACGGTTCAACTGGTTAAACCAATGACCCTTTTACGAAATCAGTTCGATAATCGGTCTGGTTTTTAAAACATTCCCTCCAACTATGTTTTGGGATCAAAATAATTTTCCATCTCTTTTTTCTCTTATAAAATGTCAATCAAGGAACAAATTTTATGTAAAAGTTCCATCAAGTGAACTAATTTGCCAGCAGATTATATTCTTAGAGAAAAAAAAAACCATAGACTCTACAGATTTTATTTATGCCTCATCTCCTCAAAAGCATCCTCTGAACAATCTAGCTCTATTTTTTATTGCGTTGGTCTTCAAATTTGTGGGATTATTTTATTTTAATTATTTTGAGTGATGAATAGGATTTTATATTAGTTTGGGATAATGCCAAAGTGCGTGAAATATTCCTGTATTGGTTTTGACAGAATGAATGAGATGCTAGGGGTTACCTTTAACATGAATTATGCAGGTTATGCCATTATTAATAAAACTGTGATCATGAAGAAATGTGGGGAGCATGAGATTTTGAAATCTGATTTTTGTCTTTTATTATAGTACTATATTTTTCTAGCGTTGTTCGTATCAGTTATTATGAATAACTACTAATCGTTGATATAAGCGCACTAACAATGTGTGTTTTTTTTTTTTTTTTTTTTTTTTTTGGAATTATTAGATGTGTATGTTCATGAACCTAAAGCTTTTGGTTTTATATATAATTACTCAATTACTGGCAACACACACGATATTATGAGCTAAAATGATCCTTTATAAAGTATTCAGTTATGATTTCTTAACTCCACCAACTAAATCAATCTTAATACTTCTTATCAGTCTTTATTTTGTAATAATTAGATTTATATAACGTGGTCAATGTCAGAGTAAATTATTTGGACCAAAATAAATGCAAGTAAAAGATTTTATATATGTTAGGACTGTAACTTAGAGACTCTAATTGTGAGGTAGGCCGATCAAGTCAGGCTAAGGTTAGCCCAATAAGAATTAGATTTAAATAAAACTTGTATTAGTACTCCATCCATCATATTGGTTATGATATGTGCACGAATATTAAAAAAAAATGATATTTTTGTATGTATAGTTGCTCTTATTAAAATTGACTAATTCTTTAATAATTAAAGAAAATGTTGTTTTTAAGAGCCTTGGGCCAATAAGAGTTTTGATTAAACCAAATTTGATTGGGATCAAGTATGGGACTCGAGCAAGTCCAATGTAGGTCCCAATAAAACATGGTTTTAAAAATGTGAGGGGAGTGAGAAAGTAACAATATCTATCAAATGAAGAAGCGAGACGGTTGAGATGTCCTCCTCAGGGACGATTTCGATTGGACATTGATTACGCTGAGAATGAAAAATATGGCTATGGAGGAATCAGAGCGGTGGCAAGAGATGAGAATGGAAAGATTACATGGGCAATGTCGAAAACTCATTCCAAGAGCAATGAATTCTTTGCTAGGAGAGCTTTGTGTGCTATTGTTCAGAATTGTGGAATGTATAAGAGAATATGTGGTGCCGGTGGAAGTGTTTTCAGACTCATTGATAGCAAATAAGCTATTGGATGAGGATAGTGGAATTAAGAGTGTGTTATGTGGGAAGACTATCGAAACGATACTGGACTCAAGGCAAAGATGTGTGACAACGATTAATCATATGTGAAGGGAAACTAATGGAATGACACATGAGTTTGCATCAATTGCACTTTCTTGTACTAGCACACATATGTGGATTAGTATTAGTCACATGCCTACATGACTACTTAATATTGTAAGTTTGGATTTGAAATTTTAATGAATCTGTTTCTACTTTCAAAACAAATAGTTGAATATCAGGCCACAATGGAAGTTTGTTGAATTAAGAATGTAAACACTTTTATTATGATAGATCTATTATGTATTCACTTATGAAAGAACAAATCCACATAATAGGCATTGCGATGTGATTTTTTTTTTTGAATAAATAGACGTGTATAATTCAAAAATATCTTTTAAGAATATTCTACTCAAATGGGCATTTAGAATCGGTTCACAAAACTATAATGAATTTTAATATTATGTGAGAATTAATCTATTTTGCGTTTGAACGAAAAAACAAATCGTATTTTTTGAGATGATAAAAATAAATGTTAGTGAATATATTTGAGTAGAATAATGAACCCACTTTATTTGTATTAATAGGAAAAAGTGGGTATTTAAAATGAGATCATATTTTAAATGAAAAAAATTATATTAGTGTGGAATATACCAAAATAACAAGAAGATCAAACTTAATTCGGACCATTGAAATATTTAACAACTGTAATTGAGACTAGAAGTAGCAACGGAAACCCATGATTAAACTTAATTTTGAACTTGACCGAGGTACAAGATTTTCTGTCCAAAAGTTTAGGCCGAATTGATCCGCTTGTAATGACATCAAGCCAAGTGGGATTTATCATTTTAATATATGTTCAATTTAGAGACAACCGGTCCAGTAACATTTGATTGGAACCGAAAAAGTGATGTTTTTTGGCATCGGACATGTTGGTTATATTGGTTAATCGATTTGGTATTTGCTTAATTGGCAAAACTAGTTAAAAAATCAATTTTTAAATAATTTTTTGACAAAATGTGAGATCCAACTTAACCATGAGCGGACCATCTCTACTTTGGGTGTATTTTTCATGGAAATTTCATTCTACTTCAAATGCATTAAATCAATGATTATAATCTATTTTTACTAAAAAGTTTTTACTCACACAATGTATTTTAAGATTATTTTTATTCACAAAATGAATCACTAACTCTTACTTTAATGCATTTGATGTAGGACGGAACTTTTCGGCCTTGCATAGTTAGGAACTTCATTATATTTGAAATAAAAAGGAAAACAAATTGACAATTTAACATTTACTGTGTAAAGTAAAATCATGAAAATGACATCTTTAAATGCTAATAAAATTATAAATACAAAATTGAAAAAGTCAAAATCATAAAAAATATAAACATTAAACAATTATAATTTAATGTATATAGCAATTTTAAAAGAAACACAATTAAAAAATTAAATTATTAATCACGATTTCATCAAAGTCATACAGAATATAAACATCATAGCAATAATATAAAATATATAACAATCGGAAAAAAAAAACAATTAGTGTTTTATATTATATTATTGGGTAATCTTTTTAATCCGAAAACTCTGAATTTTTTAATTTGAATCATAGACTCAAGACTATTTATGGATAGGTGATTTAGGTCCGATTTACTCGGAATCTCTATTTTCAAACTCAAACCAATCTAAATCATAGATATTCTTAACAGACCTATCATGATAAAACTCGTTTTGTCAGCACTATTCACACACACACAAATGAATATTATAAAAATTTTAAAATGTACAAGTATCAGACTCTTTCCACGTTATTCGGTTATTGCATTTGGTTGATTCGAGCCCATAATTGTGCATTTAATTTAATGTCCTCTGCAGAAATTTAAATTTTGTCCATCTCATCCCATGTCAATGAAGAGCTGCCCAAATTTTATATGAAAAAGAAAACAAACACACGTTGCTAACACGAACAGACCTTCAAGCGAAATTTTTTTATCTATGATTGATAAATAATTGGTCTTCAAAACAAGGCTATCTTCAGGTCCACTCATTATCTCAACTTGTGATGGCCTTCATTAGATATTTATATCACATATTTTATTTGCGATATAGAGAATTTATAATATTTACTGGTATCATATTTTACTATGCAATGATGCATTACATTTGTAAGCATTGCCAACTATCGTGTCTCAAAACATGTGGTTTGGGGTAATATTCGAGAAAGCTCGACTTGGCTCATTTAGAATGTTAAGGTGTTCAAATTCGGTTATAGCTCGACTTGAGTTTTTGGTATGCTGTTCGTTCAGCTTATTGAAAGCTCGATAATATTATTTTTCAAGTTTAAACTTAAGATACACTTATTTACTACAAGTCCAGCTCCGAACGAACTTGTTCGAGTCGAACATTGAATAGTTCGCAAGTAGCTCGATTCGTTTACAGCATTGCTCGTATTGTAATAAGTATGTGATGCAAATAATTATTTATAATCATGTTTAACGTAAGAGATGTGCACGATGACGGTTAGGTTCACAGTTTCAAAAATTCGGAAGCAGAATCGAACCTTTGTCACAACAATTCACTGTTTAGAATCGAACTGTGTAGCACGGTTCCGGTTACCATTCCAAATCATTGATTATGATTTTGGAGAGTCCAAAAAATTAATAATAGTACATTTTAAAATTTTAAATTTCTAATTAATTTTATTAAGTACTAATGCATATAATCATTATTTAACTTTTGAAATTTTCAATATCATTTTATTTGTTAATTTTAAAACTATAGTCATTATAACATAAAAAAATATTGATTTATCATTATACGAAACTACAAAGTATCATTTTTCAACTTCAAAATTCAAAAGTATAATTTTATTTTATTTCATTATTTATATATTTATAAATTTTAATATATTCTTTTGAATTATAAAATAAATTACTTTTTATAACATAAGAATAAATTGATTTAGGTAACAAAAAATAAGATTCAATAGATAATTACGATTTCAAACCGTCAGTTGACAATTTCGTATTTTATGACGCTGCGGTTATCTAAATAGTTACGGTTTAGATCAAAAATCAAGTATGATAACAATTTCCAAAACCACTTAATACAGTTCTGTTATGATGGTTCTGGAATAAACACCTGATGGAGCATAATATATTACAGAGTTAACAAATATTAACTGAACTTAATCAGACAAATCTAAGGTAGCAACAGTGAATTATTTGTCTTGAACGGAAAAGGGATCTAAAGTCACACCCACACCTGTTGCTTAAATTAATTTTAGTCGAGCACATTGGATTGCAAATATATTAAGCAACTAGTACCTAGTAAAATGGAAGAATCTAAATATATAATACACTCAACTCAATAAATCGTAAACATTAATGTTGCATGTCGGCAGCACTTTCCTCATTCCCCTAACTATACGGCCTCTCCCCATAAATTCGCGACACGTGTTAACACTCTTTTCGCCGCAACAATTTCCGCGAAGCTTGATGTTTTTAAGAGATCGCATTCATGCTGCCACGTGGTCCCTTTATACATTTTCAACGCCGACGCTTATATATACATGCCCAACTTCCCCTTAACCTCACAGAGAAAAATCTTCAAACTTCAAACTTCATTCAGTAGTAAATAGTCTACTGTTATTTGTTTATTCTCATATACACTTGATATATTACCTCTCGTTTCTTTGTGCAGTTCCTTCAATACCTTCATATCTTACCGTAAATGGTAACTGTATCAACCGAATTTAACCGCCGGATTTTGACTTTTCCGGCGATTCGTCCTTGCGAATCGGTCTCTTCTTCAATCCTTCTAACTTCCTTAATCAACCTCAGCCACTCCATATGCAGCTTCAAATCCAAAACATTCTTCACAAACAAGGCAAACGCAGCCAATTCGATCCGTTTAATCGAAACCCTCCTCGTTTTCCTCCAAGAGCTGCGAAATGAAAGCTCGAGATTCGGTTCCTCCACAGTCCTGTGCTTCTCCGAGCTCCACTTCACCTTCCAGAAGCTTCTCTTCCTCCTCGAAGACTGCGCCAGACCCGATGCTAGGCTGTGGATGCTTCTCAAGTCCGAGGAAGGTTCCACGCACTTCCGCGTGCTCTTCAACGCCGTCGCGGCGGCGCTTGACGTTCTGGCACCGAGGCAAACCGGGGGGGCCGAAGACGACGAGGCACAAGAGGTGGTGGAGTTTGTGAGAAAACAAGCGGCGAAATCGAACTTCGGAGTGGGGAGAGATGATCGGCGAGCGATGGGGAAGGTTCTTGGCGCCATCGATCAATTTGAACGCGGGATCGTGCCCGAATCCGTTGATTTGAAACGGGTTCTCAATTTCTTGAAAATCGGGAGTTGGGGCGAGTGCGATGACGAGATCAAGTGCTTGATGCGCGAGTACGATCAAGAATGCGCGACTAAAGAGAAAAGGCACGTGGCTTTTCTCAGCAGCCTCGTCGCATTCTCGATCTACTGCAGATGCACGCTTTTCACGAGTGTCGAGAAACATAACACTCGTGAATCGTGCGGGAAATCGGTCACGGGTTTGAATCTCGATGATTTCAGGTGCCCGATCACCTTAGAAATCATGAGTGATCCGGTGACTTTGTCGACGGGTCACACGTACGAAAGATCTTCTATTTCAAAATGGTTCGAATCGGGTAATCACACTTGTCCAAAAACAGGTGAGAAGCTCATTTGCACAGATTTGGTCCAAAATCTTGCAGTGAAGCATTTGATTACATTATGTTTTCAAGAAAATAGGATCAAAGTGGATGAAGCACGATCATCAACAGTCAATGCAGATGCAGGCAGTGCCGCAGCGGAGCAAGCCATGACACTGCTTGCTAATTTTCTCGTATGCAAGCTTGTGGTCGGAACCAAGGAAGAACAAAACAAGGCCGCGTTCGAGATTCGTCTGCTAACAAAAACGAGCAATTTTAATCGGTCTCGTTTCGTTGAAGCAGATGCTATCCCGCCTCTCTTGGAGCTCACTCGTTCGAGCTATCGAGCAATGCAGGATAACGCGATGGCATCTTTGCTCAATTTATCAAAGTATTCGAGGAGCAAGAAGATCATAGTCGAGAACAGAGGGTTGGAACTCATAGTGGAAGTCTTGAACAATGGACTAAAGATGGAAGCACGCCAGAATGCAGCTGGCGCGCTGTTCTATCTTTCTTCGGTTGAGGACTACCGGAGAATGATAGGTGGAATCCCGAGAGCCATTTCAGGCCTGATGGGGATTCTCAGTGATGGGGAGGCCCGCGGTATAAAGAACGCGTTGGCTGCGATCTTAGGCCTCCTCATGCACCCTGAGAACCATTGGAGGTTGCTATCAGCAGGACTAGTTATGCTGCTAGTGAATCTACTAAGATCTTCTGAAAACGAAGATCTGATAGCAGATTCACTAGCAGTGTTGGCCACGCTATCAGTCAGATGTGACGGAGCAGTGGCCATCGTTAGTGCAGGTACGCCTGCAGTAGCGATGCAAATTCTCAGCTCTTCCAACTCAAGAGCTGCTAAAGAGTATTGTGTCTCGTTGTTGCTCTCCTTGTGCAATAACGACGCTGCGGATGTGGTTCCTATTTTAGTAAAGAACCCGTCGTTGATGGTGTCTCTGTACTCGTTGATCGCAGACGGATCGCTGCGATCGAGCAAGAAAGCGGCGATGCTCATCAAGATCCTTCATGCTTTCAACGAGAAGAGCTCTTCATCTCGAGCTCAAGAACGATTCGTTCGTGTGTGGTGATCAATTTTTCAAGCATTGCCACACTTGATTTCCTTGCAAGCATCAAGAATTTGTATAGGATGTTTGTTTTGATTCATTTGATTTCTTTGATTGATTGGTGCGTCATGGGCTCGAATTTTTGAAGAGCTTTTGCCACTATAAGATGCTTCTAGTATTTCTGAAGCATGGTACATATAAATGATGTATTATTATGTTGATTATTTATGCTTTACTTTGTGGTAATGAGAATAATAATTATTTTCCTTGTATCCATTATTTTTCGGCTCATCAATTGATACATTAAAGTATTTATTTAATCCCAAAGCATGTGCTACATTTTCTGAGTTTCATAGACAACTCATATCGGAATGGGAGCTGCAATAAATAAAAAAAAAATAATTGAATTAAGAAAAGAACTTCTAGTGTGTTCGGGTGAAGTGCACAATGAAATAGGTTAGGTTAGAATTAATTCTGGACGGTAGATGGAGGGCTATTCAGATATTTCAGTTCCCAATTTATTTTCTCAACTAAAGGGGGCTTTCCATATATATATATATAGACCACGTTTAGGTGTATTAGCCTAACAGTAGTTCACGGTAATAAATAGCCAAATTTTATTTATCTTGCCTACGTGCCGAAGTGGATAAGACGATATAGCTTAACATCAAAATACTATATATATATATATTGAATCAAGATAGATAAATTTATAATATGTCAGGAATAATAAACAATCAAATTATGCATGCATATATACACCAATATATACCACAATTAATTATTTAGTATCATCACTAGATAGTAATTGTTCTTCGCATCCAATCCAAAAGATGCGGAACAGATCCATTCTTTAAAAGTGTCATTTGAGTTAAAAGTCAATATAAGAAGGGTCGCTGAGTCACCAACCAAACCAATACATCCGTAAAAGACAAATAATAGTCATAAACATAAACTTATTTAAATTCTAGCCATTTTGAATGTAAATTATCACGAACGGTAAAATGTATGAATAATATTCATTCATACACGCGTATAGTTTTATAAAATTAAGTATCACGTATGAAAGTTACGATTCGATACAATTCATACTCATAAATGTAAAATATAATTATAAAAGTATTTTAGTACAAGAAACTTATAAATGAAAAAAATTTAAATATTATTATATTGATGGCTATTATTTGTTTTTTACAATCTTTTTTGACTATTTTGTATAATCACTCTAATTTTATTTACTAAGATTATGAAATCATTTTGATATAACAAACTAAACTCAAATTTATACCATTTAAAATATTATGGTAAAACAATAATTCTATATTTATATTTATTTAATTTTTTATTTATTAAATAAATTTTATTTTACGTGATAATTATAAATTAAGAGTATAATAAAAATCTTGATTAGTATTTTAATATTGTTATATATAATTATTATTTGGTATTATCATAATAAAATAACTATTATAAAAGTTAAGCCAATAAAAAATGGCAACATATATATATTCGTATTGTAGTACTTGATTTCATCTCGATATCGTGAATTCACAATTCTCATCGTGCAAGTTATAAATTATTGGTTTGTGTGTGTGTGTATCATGTATGTGGGGGGGGAATTTGTGGCCCAAAAGTGATGTTAAACTAGAGAGAGTAGAGAGGAGAATTATTGTAGTGATGTTAGAGAAATAGTGACCATACAAAGGCACTCTTTAACAATCACATAGACATAGATAGATAGCTATATCCTTTTGCATCCACACCTCAGCACTGAGCCACCATCCCAATCCTTTTATCGTTTTGTTTTTTTTTAGTTAAATATTTATGTAACACAAGTGTACAATCCATAAAGCACACGACACCACCAATACATTCTATTATTTTGTTCAGTATCCCCTATCTCCTACTTTAAGTTCTTACTCTTTCCTCATTTTCTGCTAAAACCATCATATCCTCAACTGCAGAAACTAACAAGCCAGGCAAGGAAATCCCAATTTCTTAGGTACTTATCCCTACTCTTTTCTCCTTCATTCCTTTTTATCATATCATGATGATATTTCATTTTACTAATAAACTTGATATGATGTTTGTACCAAGTTTATCCATTTGCATGTACAATTTTACGACGTGCTATCTTCAAATTAATCATACATACATATTCTTCTTTCTTATTATTTTTCATTTGTCTGAATGTACAGTAATTTGATTAGGGAAATTTATTGTAGTAATGTACTACCAGCTTATTAGCTCATTTAATGTAAAATAAAATTCATATGAATTAATGCTTGTGTTATAGATTGGAGAATAATGCTTCATCTGAATCACTAAATGGAAAATTTATTTATAATAGCATGCATCTACTTTTTAGTTACATTGGACATTTTATTTTCCTTTTACACAAATATTAACAATACAATTCTATGCAGATAGATTGAAAATTTGAAATGGCTGGAAAATTCAAGAAGTGCATAACGCTATGCTGCACACGCAAACCTGTGGTAATTTTAGCCCATTCTGAAATTGGGCCTTTGGCCCATTAACAGACGCTAATTTGCAATCTTACTGTTCATGTTCAACCCGCCTCTAATTTTATTATGAGGCAGAAACAATTTTGAAAAAAAAAAAACAAATGAAATAGCTAGGAAGTTGTTGGAATACTTACATATTATAAATTATTTTTGATTTTGAACAGATCTTCACTTCAGACATTATATTTATATTAATTTAAGGTGGTGTCTACTTTGAATGATAAGTTAGATTGATAAAACATATGATTGATTATTTGAAAGATGAGATTATTTAATTAGTTCAAAATTCAATAAGTCATCATTTATCCATCAAAGTAAACATAAGATTAACTTTGATTAATTTTATCAATCCATCTTATCATCCAAAAAAAACACCAACTAAGTATCTTTAAATAAAAAAGTGATAAATAAGTATGTATCACACTTTAATTTGTGTGTGTTGACTTAGTGGTAATGAGGTTAACGTCTACAACAATATGTTTAGTTCAAATGCACTCTGTAATTCGATTATATAATTTAATTCAATATAATTCATTTTTTAAAAAAGAATATATATGTTGAGCACTCTGTCTCACAAACACAGTTTATAAAGTTTAAGTAAAATCTAAATTCATATTAAACGTTTAGTTGTGAAGATATCTAACTTATTTTAATATCAACTAGAAAAATATTAAAATAATATGCACAAAAAATCATATTTTACAAATGCAAGAGAAAAACACATAGCAGTCACATTCTATTTGCTAATAAACTGAATTATTCATGGTTTCATTTGAGTCGTAGTCCACCAATCAAGAATTGACTTATGGTTACCAGTTACCACCCGCAACCGACACTGATTAAAAAAGTGCCAACTCTCATCAATTTCTACTTTCAAATTTTTATCATCCACAAGAACAATATGGTATTATATTTTTTATAATTTTATTTATTACAACAATAACATTATCATTATTTGTAAGAAATAATTGAAATATAATGGCCCATCTCCCACTACCGACGGCCCCCATAATTAAATCTTCTACCTCATACAATTAATTAATATTGATTGCCCCAAAATACAATAGTAAATCAAAGAAATAACAATAACAATAATTACAATTCATATGCTGCAGCCACATTCACGCGGATTTTTTCATAATAATTTATGCAATTAATAAATAGTATCAAGTCAATTGTGTACAGCTCAAAATATTACTATTAATGAAACTTTTTTGAATGAAATGAATAGCTCTTGTTATAAATCAAGAACCAAACACTGCGACAATTTCAACTAATATCTCACTTTAAATCTTTAAATCCTTCGAGAGGCCAGTCCTTATTTAAATTACTCCAAAATTCACTAATTTTTTTTTTTCAGAAACACTATATTTCTTTGGAATGTCAACTAGTTTTTATTAATTATTGAAAAAAAAAAACAAGTGACGTTAAACTTGAGAGTAATTGAGAGGCCGTTCTTAACGATCTCGATCTCTCTCTATATATGGTCATTGAGTTAATTAATTTTGATTTTGAGTGATAAAAAAAATCTGAAATTTTTCAGAGAGAAGAAATGGCAAAGGAGTCATGTGAGGAAGCCATTGGAGCTCTCCAGAAGCTTATAAGGTTCAATTTTCTACTGCCTTTTTTAAAATATTTATATGCATAGCTATTTTCTCATTTTTGTGCTCCTTTAATCACCGAAGCCTTATTTCTACTGTATAAAATAATCACTCTGGAAATTATACCCTTTTCTGTTATGATCATATAGAAATTTGTAGTTACTCTGTCTCAAATTGTGAGGAAGCGTAGATTTGTACTAAATTTTAAATACATGTAGCAGATTCTTATTGGTTGTTTTGAATGCAGCGAGAAAGGCGAACTGAAGGCGGCCGCCGCCGCAAAGGTACGGCAGTTGACGGCGGATTTGGCGGGGGTGGGTCAGAATGGGGCGGTTAAGTCTGTTCCCGGCCCGATCGAGAGGATACGGGCCGGGTTCGAGTACTTTAAGAAAGAGAAATACGAGTATGCATCTCTCAATTATTTTAGATCTTTTAGATAGATTTTCATCGTTAATTTTTCTGTTCCAAGAAATTTGGACTTCTTATCCATTTTGATAAATATCTGAAGTAAGAAATTAATATAACATTGAGAGAAAGGGAAGTAATTAAATAAGATGAGTAATTATGAATCACGCCTCATCATTTCTTTAAACGTTATTTCTCTTTTGAGAATAAACGGAGATATGAAAGTCTTGATGTAATCGGATCGGTGTACGTTTTACCATCAAAAACTATTAATTGCTCTTAATTTTATTTTTTTCTATTCGTTTAACTTTCCTTTTATTGTCCTTCTAATTTAATTATTATAAATAATTATAATAAAGTTATATTCAAATATTCACTATATAGTAGATAAAAAGCTTAATGATAGTAATAAAATATATGGATTTAATCAAATGCATACTTTAATTATATGTAGGAAGGATCCTGCCTTGTACTCAAAACTTGCCACCGGCCAATCCCCTAAGGTAAGCCATATTGCCATATTTTTTGCGAAAGTAAACTATATAAAAAAGTATACATGTTCTTGGGTAATAAATGAAAACCTTTTCTTATAGAGAAATCATGAAAGTCATTTTTCATGAGATGTGAATTTATGCCGGCATTTAACGACCTAACTCAAATATCATAGGTCCATTAATGTAACAAAATTATACACTTTATATGTCACAAAACATACAATAAATGCATATATATTTTGATATCGATCACTAGTTTTATTATAATATAATGCTACTATTAGTCAATTTTATTGTAATGATATGAACTTTAGGTGTCTTTATTAGAATTTAGAACGTTGATACATTGCATTAGATTGTTGCTGAATTAATTAATTTGGAGTTTGCGTGCAGTTTTTGGTATTTGCGTGCTCGGATTCCCGAGTTTGCCCTTCACATATCCTAAATTTCCAACCAGGAGAGGCATTTGTGGTTCGAAATATTGCCAACATGGTCCCACCTTTTGACAAGGTAAAACTAATTAAATTGCAAATCAAATTAAACCTACTATTTAATTATGTGTGAAGCCTTTATTTTGCTATTCTTTATACTCAGTACTGGTGCTTGTACATGTTATATTGATCTTTCAAATATGTGACATATATATGCAGAAAAAATACTCAGGAGTGGGGGCTGCAATTGAATATGCAGTGCTACATCTGAAGGTGATTCATTTATATTAGATCAAAATTAATACGTGCATCATGTAATTTATAGTCAATATAATAATAATAATAATAATAATAATAGTAATAATGATAATAATAATAATTTATGATGGATGGATATATAGGTGGAGAATATATTGGTCATTGGCCACAGCTGTTGTGGAGGGATCAAGGGTCTCATGTCCATTCCTGAAGATGGCACCACCAAAAGTGACTTCATAGAAGATTGGGTCAAAATTTGCAAGGCTGCAAAGGCCAAAGTGCAAACAGAATGCAACAGTTTAGATTTCGAGGAACAGTGCGCCCATCTAGAAAAGGTAAAATTTCTTACAACACATTTTGCTTGATCACATGATTTTACTCTAATTTGAAAAGATTCCAACAAGCTCAATTCTAAGTATTGGTTTTGGTTGCGCCTTACGAATCGACTTGTTTGATTTTTGGGCTGGTGCAATATTTTCCAATTGATGCGGTGGGTTTGAGCCGAAATGGCTCGATCTGGAGATCTAAGACCATATATATATAACATGCAATAATCAAATGAAATTTATCTAGACGAATATATGAATTTATAAAGAGAAAGAGAAGCCTAAAACAATTGTGATATCCTTTTGTTTGTGTGCATAGGAAGCTGTGAATATATCACTTTGGAACCTTTTAAGCTATCCATTCGTGAAGGAGGCTGTATTGAAGAGAACACTAATGGTGAATGGAGCACACTATGATTTTGTGAAGGGCTCTTTCGACATTTGGGAATTGGACTCTAGATTGTCCCCTTCTATTTTATTAAAATGATCGTCTTGTATCGTATAATAATGATTCACATAATTCCCTACCTATATTTAATTTTGACTTTGTAAAATCTTGAGGAACGATCATTTTATCATTTATAAAAATATATGACACAAGTTACCTGTAAAATATTAATACCATTGTTAATTAAGCTATGATTATTGGAGTCATATATAGTCATTACAAAAAAATTGAGTATATGTAACAAATTTATGTAAGGAAAATAAATTTTATTACATTTGTATATCATATGTGAGGAAATTATATCACTACAAAAAAAGTGATTATTTGCCACAAATATTTTCGTCACAAAAACTATTATTTCGTTACATATATATGATCATATATGAGGAAACAAATTTCGTTACAGACTCGTCATAGTAGGTCCTCCCATATACATATAGTATAAGGAAAACATGATTTCTTCACGATAATATGAATTTTGTTGTTAATTACAAAATTGTCATCTTATTTTTGAGGATTAATGTGAGAAATATATATTTAAATGTGATATGCAAACGCAACAAAACAAAAATTTTCTTACACAATTTGTTACATATACTCAACATATTTGCAGTGAGTCTGGATATGGTATCAAAGCGAGAAATCTATCTATTTTTCTAAGGAATATAAGTCTGTCTATCTATTGTGTAAAAGTAGTACAGTCCAAGCAAGCTGATCCCTTCTATGGAATTGGATATATAACGACTTTTCCAATAGCATGATTGCCCTCAAGATATGAGAAAGCTTCTTTAACCCTATGGAAAGGGAATTGTCCATTAGGATCCAATACTGGCTTTATTTTGCCACTCTCCAAATACGGATTTAACAATCTCAAGTAATCTCCATTAGAAGTGAGTACAAATTTAAATGTAGGCGGTTCGACTGGACCGCCCACTATGAGTGCCACACGTCCCCCTTCTTTCAAGGCCTTCACTGCCCTATCCGTTTGCCCTATATATATATAGTATCCAAATCGGTCACTCTACATTCAAATGCATGTATCATAAATAATCGTGAATGAATTGTAACAAGATATATACCAATTGTATCATAAACTACATCGAATTTATCGGGTAGGTTCTCAAAGTTCTGTTTGCTGTAATCAATCACCAAATCTGCACCCAAACTTTCCACCAAGTCAATATTTGCAGTGCTGCAAGTAGCTGCTACCTTTGAAGCACCAAACACTTGTTTTGCAATCTACATTAATCAACAACCTTTTCTTAATTAAACACATGCACAATGATTTTTTGGGCCTCAGCTTGTATAAAAAGAAGAGAAAAGATGACCTGGATGACGAGTGAACCGACCCCACCCGCTCCTCCCAGAACAAGAACCGATTTTCCCTCCGAGAAACCGGTTCGGTCGAGGCCCTCGTAGGCCGTCTCGATCGCAACCGGGAGGGATGCGGCTTCCGCAAAATTCAGATTTCGGGGCTTCTCAGCTAACAATTTCTCCTCAGCAACACTGTACTCAGCCAAAGTTCCAAATGATCTAGAATCTTCTAGAGCTCTCTCAACCACATCTCCGTAAACCTCATCCCCAACATTGAAATTCTTCACTTTCTTCCCAACTTTAACCACCACTCCACTCACATCGTACCCTGGCACCACCTATATATGAAATTTTTCAGTCCTTCAATAATTGCATCGGAGTAGTTAATTAGTATGTTTTATAAATAATTAAATACCTAGCTAGCTAATTAATTAAACAACAAATTAAAACACGATGTATAATTAATACGAACAGGAAATGGGGCGATATCGGCTTTGAAAAACCCGAGCCTCCGTTTGAAATCGATGGGGTTGAGGCCGACCGCTGCCACCTTGATCAAGACCTCCTCCGCCTTGGGCTCGGGAATTGGGATGTCGGAATCCAGATTTAGAACCTCGATTCCACCGTACTCTCTATATGTCCACGCCTTCATTTTTTGAGAAAATTAATTGGTATTCTTTTTTTTTTTTGAAGTATTTTTTTTTCTTTTATTAATATTGCATGATGCAATTGTTAATTGTTTTGGACTCTACTTATAATGCAAGTGTTGGAGGCCAAGAAATTAATTGTAGTAATGATAATATACTCTTTTGTATGTAGTTATCCATTTTGATTCGATTTCTAATCGCAAAATATTCAACAATCAACATCTCACGTCTATGTATTAATATAATGTTTATTTAATATATTATGATAAGTGGAAAGTTTCATTGTAATCGTTTAGGCTGCCAAGTTACGTGATTGATACTTGATTGGGTTCAATTTTCAATTCAGACGTCGATAAGACATTTGACCATGTGTTTTAATTTAGTGTTCTATATCTTTCTATTATGATAACATTAATTAAATGATTAATATACATCACTTATCATATTAATATATGTGTGGAGTTACATAATTCCAAACCTCTTACAAATTTTACTTATGATATAAGGTTTATTGCACTCAAATTCGACTAAATTATCTAGTAAATGTAGCATTTTGAAGTTTCATTGAGAAAATAGAATATTATGAATTGGGTATAACACCTATGACAAACATTTCTATATATATATTGATTGTTTCAACTTTGCAAGTTAATTAGTAGTATTGCTTTTGTTAGGTGAGAGTCGTGAGACAAGAAGTGATTTTTCACATACAAGAGAAAAGATTTGCAAGCCTATAACCTCAAATATCAGATTAAGTATTATTGAGAATTACTTGAAACATAAGTACTCAAACCTCAAATATGAGTTTTTATTTTTCGAGAATAACTTAAAACATAATATTCGTTGGTAGGGGTGAGAATCTGAATCGGAATCAAGTACCCGTCTTGAAGTCCTAGTTACGGAATTTCCCAATTTTATGATTTTGATACTGATTTCGTTTGAAACTTCGGGACCTCCAAGTCTTGAAATGAATAATTTTAATATTGGTCCCGGGTGCAAATTTCCCCGCATGTTCCAAACTGAAAAAATAGAAATTATATTTAATTTAAAAATATAAATTTTAGTTTAGAATTTAAAATTCAAATTTATATATTTTCAAATATTAAGTCCGAATTTTAATCTTGAAAAATTTTAAACTCGCAATTTCGAATCATACCGAAATTCGGATCAAGATTGAAAATTTAAATTTTTATTCCAAATTTTCATGCTTGATTAGGGCTAAGAAAGTAGATTTTTTATTCTTAATATAAAGTATATGAGATATAATTGTATTGTTTTAAATTGTGACTTATAAACAGTATCCATGTAAATCTCACTACCATATTACAATTTTATTGGAGCCAAGCCCATATAACGATATAGATTTATATTGATGGAATTAGTATTTTTACTTGTGCAACTGCATAGAAAATTATTTTTGGTAATATATATTTTTATTTAAAATATAAATAAAGTTGCTAATATTTTACGAAATCAAACTAACAAAACAAAAATAGAAGTTTTCAGATATACATATTATATTTTTAAAGATTGTAAATATGTTTTTATATATCAGTTCATCTTTTTGATGTAATAAATACATAAATATTTGTTTATTACATATTCGCTTCGTCCGATTAATTAAGATCCATTTTTTTATTTAGGAATGTTTCATTAATAACGAATTATTTTCTTATTGAGTAGGAAAAATAATATGATGTGGCACGAATTTTAATAAAACGTATTTGAATTGAATGATAATAGAGATTGAGACCCACAAAAAGTGTTATTAAGTAGTTGATTTGAATAGTAGTGTTTTGAGACCCACAAAAAAGTGTTATTAAGTGTTAAAAGATACTACTCCGTCCTCTTCCAAGAGAGATGTATTCTATTTTGGGATGTCCTCTCCAAAGAGAGGCGTATTCCATTTTGGGATGTCCTCTCCAAAGAGAGACATTTTCCAAAATGGAAATAATAAGAGGTGTTTAATTGTAATAATGGTGCAATTAGTAAACACGAATGGTAATAGAGATTGGACATACAAAAAAGTGTATGCTTATAATGTGGAACTTGCCAAAATGGATATTTTTATAAGACGAATGGAGTATTAGTTTATTTTTTTAATGTACAAAAACAAAAAAAAAATCTTATTACATATTATTTGATTTGAAGATTACTTAATTAATTTAGGGTGCGTATTTCTTAATTTTTAAGTTGTAACTCGACTTAAAACTATTTAATTAGTTTTTTTTAGCACATATGTGAAATATATTTCTTGTTTACATTTTTATAAGTTTCTAATTTGATTTATTTAATACAAATTTGTATTTGTAATAACAAAAAAATAATAAAATTGAAAAATATAACTAAATTAATTTGGAAATTGAGACTATTCATTTCCCCATTCTCTTACTACTTACTCCCTCCGATTTTTTTTAAGTGTCATATTTTACTTTTTTTCTTGTTTCTAAATAAGTGTCATATTTCAAAATTCTAGAGTATATTTATGACAATCTTTCAATTTTGCCCTTATTTAATACTTATTAGAATTTGATATTATTTGTATGAATGTATTTATTATGCTATTCAATAAAGGGTATATAAGTAAAATTTTCATTTTATTGGTACGTGTGATTTAGTAAAATTGGACACTTATTAAAAAACGGAGGGAGTAATTATTATCTATTTAATGAATTTATTAATTTGTATTCTCTCAGACAAATTTGTGAAAATGTGTGAAAGTATTCCATCTTTTTTCACTTATTACATATTTTATTTTCGCTACACGTATGTTAAACGGATATGTCGTGAAGACATGGCAAAGAAACTGAATTTTGCATTTCCATCACTAATATGAAGAATTTTCTTGCCGGCAATATCAAACTAAAATATGGTATTGCGTTTAGGGTGAAGAAACGACAATGAATCTAAACATTTTATCTATATAAAATTAACTGTTGAGATTAATTAGATTTATTATAAAAAAAAATATTATATGAACATGAAAGTTATTTTTAAAATAAATTTATATTGGAGGTGAAATCACAACCATTAATTTATAAAAATGAATGTTTATGATCTTTTCTTGTTTGTTATATATGGATCATTTTCTATACAATTCAAAACCTTATATATATATATATAGATAATAAATCAAAATGAGAATTAAATATTATATGAGAAATAGGAATACAGCTGAGCCTTGAGATCTTATGATGGATGGGTCTAATTTGTTTTGGAAGTTAATGATAAAAAATGCTTACTTTACTTACTTTAAACACTTAGTTCTTGTAACAATAAATTACCTTATTTCTTGGAATTGATATAAAATATTTCCCTATTTTTTTCTTCTACCTCATTAATGTTTCTATATTCCAAAAACAATTATCCATGTAGTAAATATTTGTTAATCATGCAATTTAAAACTTTTATCATGCATTAATAACAATATTTTTATCCATGCACAATAACAACATTTTTTAGTTTAATACGAGTCTACTGAATCTAGTTAAATTTTTATTTTTTCTTATAATATACATCATGTATTATTATTTAAAACAACGAAAAAAATGCGGATGTAGCGATAGAATATTCCGTCGTTAGAAAAGAATTTTCCGTCGTTATTCATGAGACGGAAATATTTTGTCTTTAAATGATTAGTCGCTATTCTGTTTTAACGACATATTTTATATCTGTCGCTAATTAGCGACATAACAACGACGGAATTGTAATCCGTCGTTAAAAGTGAATAGCTATTCTGTTGCTAATTAGCGACGGAACAGTTAATCCGTCATTAATTATGTCTACTGAAACCGTCGTTGTTCTGTGGCTAATCTGTCTTAAAATGAAAAAAAATGCAATAGTATAATTTTGTTTAGTACATATCCCGACCTGTCACAATCAATTTATTCATATCGTCATAATCATTATCATTGATAAATAATATATTATCACAAAATGAAATGGTCGAATCATACGATAAATTCAGAAATTACGATATATATATAAACATAACATACGATATTCCAAATTTACGATAGAACTAAAGTACTGAAAGTAATCCATAAATAGTACCGAATTCAATAGTGTATGTAACAAATCATAACCTAATGCAAACTAGGGTCAAGAGGAGGAGGTGTGGGAAATCCGGAAATCCTCAATAGTTGTTGGATCGACTCCTATTGCGCCTTGAGTTGCTGCTTCATCCTCAGTCATGAAGTCCTCTCCTCCTCGTACTGCTGCTGCAGGCGTCGTACGATCTCTAGATCAACTTGTGAGCTCGTGCCTGCACCCGTAGTAGATGGAGGAGATCGATGTGCAGTTGATGTTGATCTCGATAGCATGCATCCCAAGCAGCCTGTGTCATAAACTCTATCCTTCTTTTTCACCTTCGCCACGTCTACGAAAACGTGCGAGGTGTCCACCTGAGGCACCACATCTGTACCCGGCACTTGACTCAATTGCTCGACTCGAGCATTAAACTCCTCATTTAAATGACATAAATAAATTAACATGTTATAATTAAATAAAATATATTAAATAAATTGTCTAATTAAATAATTACTTACATCTATCCTACGAGATCTCTCATCAAGAAACTCCCCGTCTAGACCTTTATGAAATCTCTGCATGAGGCATTGAGTAGTGGGAAGCGAGGACGGTGTCTCGTCATTTCAAAATTGAAAATAAAATGCATAACATATATATATATATATATATATTAAAAATCACAAATCAAAATTTAATAAAATTATAATGAACAATACTTACAAACTCCACAACATACTCCACTGCAGCCCTCGATCCCCCTCGATGCCTTCCTATACCCGTCCCAGGACCATCAGGCTCCGACATACGGTTCGCCCGTGCAATGTTTAACTTGGAGATAACATCATCATTAGACCAATACATAAGCCAACCATCCCAAGCCTCCTTCAGGAATGTAGTCGGGCCTCTTTCTCGTCCTCTTCAGCGTGGCCATCAAATTCGAGTACCGTTTTGCCGTTCTCTCAAACCATTTCTCGTATCAATATAAATACATTAAGTAAAAAAACTTGTACCGAGAAATGCTCTCAATAACAAGTCTTCATATCAGCCGATACTAGCTTCCAATTGTAACCATTAGTCATTCGGGATCTTTTAAATGACTTTTTAATCGAAGTAGAAACAGCACCGGATGGCCTCAAACATCTGTGATTGTAATTGACAGAGTTAAAGAAATTAATTAAATTATTTCAAATTAATAAATACAATAATTATTATGAAAATTAAATAAACAATTTCACTTACTGCTTGTAGATATGCATAATCTTTCGGCCACTAGCATCGTACTGCAGTGTCTCCGGTGCAAGTGGAGCTCGACTCCCTCCGGGAGCATCAGTGGATATAGGAACATGCTTGTCTACATGAGCATCAATATCATCCATCTCTGGCTCATCATGTAAACCAGGTGGATGTGTGGATGTGTGGACATGTGGGAGGATGACTCGGCATAGCGAGTCATAGCTACGGCTTTACCACCGCCTCTCGAAGTCATTTGGCAATTTTGTTTGAAAATAATAAGAGCTAATTAGAATAATATTGAAAATTGATATTACGTATTTGTAATAAAGCAAATCTAAACTTGCCCTATTAATTTTCCTCATCATCACAACTTGAGTCAATATTGTCCGCTGAATCTATTAAATCATCATTTTCATCATCTTCGATATCTTCAATCTCAATCAATCCTCCATTCGAATGTTTTGATATCGCGTCATCATCTTTTGTCGGAATGATTAAATGTTCTTGCTCATCATCTTGAAACGGAGCCGATATGTAGATAAATCTAACATTTCAGAAGATAGTTCTACGTTTGATCGAGGTTTGATCTTGCAAACTTCCCACCAATCCTTTAAGTGTGTAGGAGTATTCTCATACCTGTCAGATTTCCCTGACTCCCCTCAGGTTGTTTCTGCTTCATCGCATAAGCCCGTGCTTGTTGTGGCTTCTTCTGTAACGGGTAGTGAAGGTACTCGGGTGGAAGTGGCGGCAACTACTGCTGCTGTTGCTGAGCCTGCATAGCTCGAACGTACTGCATCTGGTTCGAATGGTTAGGCCTAGAACCTCCCTCTTGTTGCTTAGTGGGACAGTTCCTTGCCAGATGCCCTTTCTGTCCACAGGCGAAGCAGCCATCTCTGCCGGCTCGGCACTCCCCCATGTGCATTTTCTTACACTTTGGGCAGGTAGGGAACTTCTGTGGGTGAATATCAGTCTGAGCTACAGAATTCGACCTTCCGAGGTTGTGGGACTGATTCTTGCACTTTGGTGCCACAGTCACTGATCGCTCTCCCAGCATAGCCGCCTCGATGTATAGGGCGCGACTAAGAGACTCCGGGTACGATAAGCCCCCATGACTTCTCAGACTGGCACAGAATTTCTCAGCCATCTTTTTATCGGTATCCACCTGTTCTGGTGCATACCGAGACATATCACAAAACGTTCGGTCGTACTCCGTCACTGACATTCTCCCTTGCCTCAGATTGTAAAACTCCATTTCTTTCTTCTTTCGGTAACTCTTAGGAATATACTTATCGTATATTCATGTCTTGAACACTTCCCAGGTCAGATTTTCCCGCTGTTCCGGGGTCATCGTCTTCCTCCTAGCCTCCCACCAGAAGTCAGCAGATCCTGTCAGCTGGAAAGAAACGAGTAAGAAGTTGAAAATGCGCTCCAGAGCGCGCACCCATACTTCTGCTTCTGCTGGGTCCCCCAACTCGTTGAAGGTGGGTGGATTCTGACGGTGAAAAGTTCATTGATCATTCTAGAAGGCGGTGGGAGGGGTGGGGTAACCTCCCGCTCTACGGTTGGCCCCCTTTCCTCATTTCCAGGGTTGTATCCCCTCCCTCTGCCTCTTGGGCGTCTTCTTGGCGATATTCTGCTAACATGAGTGTTTTTCGTCTCAGTAAGGAATTCGTTGGTTGTGATATTTAGTAGTGTAAAATCTCACTTATCATTTTGATAACATGAAGGAAAGGAAAATGTGAAACTAGAATATAAACATTACACATATCGAAATGGACCTCTAGGGTCATCAGAATTCCTTTCATAATTGCCTCAACGAGGTCTAGCTCAATACAATTTCATAACGTACTATCTAAGTACATGGTATGATGTTCATCTCCCTAGAATGGCATCACAAAAGGTACTCAGCCACGAAACACTAACTACTGTGCTTTCGTGCTGTCAAAATGTCAGAATGTACTACTACTAGTGCGGAACGGTCTTTCCTAAATTACTTTTTCCGACTACAAAATCTATCATCAGAACGGCCTACACATATGGTCCGTTACTAATGAGTATAAGAAATGTCACCCTATCTACTCTTGGGTGACGGAGCTGATGTACTCCTCATCGGACGGTGCCTTCTACTCCCAGTGTGGCTCCCAAGCCTCCTCCTCGGGATCACTCTTAGGAGCTGCCTCGTCCTCGGGATCCTCATCTGGATCCTCCTCTGAGTCGTCATTTGGATCCTCCTCGGGATCCTCCTCTTCAGGATCCTCCTCGGGTGCCTCCGCTAGCGGCTCCCTGTATAGCCTCAGGGGCCTACTCGTCTCCTCCAGTATCCTCCGTATCTTGGCCTCAAGCTCGTCAAAGTCGATGGGTGTCTCCCTCTTCATGGAGGGGCCCTCGTCAGCTGGAGTGAGGGTGATGCTCGACCTCTCAGAGCCTTTGAAGTAGGGAAACGGAGGGCGATCCTCCTCTGGTGCCTCTAATGTTGGGGCCTTGGCCCTACCATCGTCACCCCCTGGTCGGTCCTCATGAGCCGAAACTAGGTCGCACTCGAGTCATCGTCGGCAACTAGGGGTCGACGGGTAGAAGGTAGTCGTCGTACCCCTATAGTGGGGCGTGAGGGGCCCGACTCGGTCTCGTGACGCCCTTGGTACTCCAGTACGAATGTCGGAGGTGGAATAGGTGACGGCGAACGACGCTCGTCTACTGGGCGGGAGGGCTCTGCCTCAGTGTCGTGATGTGCCGGGATCTCCGGTACCGGCTCGCCGTATAACAGGCTGTATGTCGGAGCGATAGGAATCACTCCGACGGGGAGGTAGGTCTGTACCAATGGTGCCCACATCGGTCGTACACCACCTGCTAGTATCAGGTCCCCAAGTCGATTGTAGGGACCCTCCGATGGGCTACCAAATGCAGTGCTATAGTGGAGGATCGTGGCCACGAATCCACGTGTGTCGACTCCACGATCGTAGCTCCGTCCGATCGATCGGATGAAGTCGCCTGCTATCATTCGACCCCACCCTTGCCATCTGGCAGACAGCATAGAGAACAATCACATGATCCCATCCATCCCGGTTGCTCCATGAGGCCTAGCAGCCTCTCATCGCCTCAAATAGTGGCCCAAGAACTCCACTAGGGTATTCCGCGGGTCAGGTACGTACGGCTGGTACTCGTATAGGATGACGGATCAGAAAGTCATCTGCTTCCTCGTAGTCTGGAGGAATCTCACCACTATAAAATAAATACATACGTAATCAGCACTCGATATATCTAAATCTAAACGCAGTTCATAAGCTAGTATGGCTTGCTTGAGTTAAACTATTCTATTGGTGTTTTAGGTTGCTAATTGAGGGAAATGCCCTTAGGGAACAATCCCATTTTTGAGTTAGGAATTACTTCTTTTGAGACTTATCGTTCTTGGATACTTAGGTTCTTGTTAACCAATTTACGATTTGTTCTTAAGTTCGGATTTGGCGGTGGATCGATAGTTATTGAATCTTGCCACTATTTACTAAGTTGAAGAAGATATCGTTATGATTCTTCTTGTTTGTTCTATTCATTGGGGTATTTGAGAGAGTTCGCTCTAGTTTGCGATCTATTCTCTCGTTTTAAAGGATCGTGCATGTTGTTGATTCCTTAGTCATAAGGAAAGATTCTAAGTTCTCGAACATCCGAACTTAGAGTGAGAGATTTGGTTCGAATCTCTCTTACTTTAAAAGCTTTTCTTGTAAGGCATTTGCCACGTCTATGGGGCATGATACGCCGGGGTGCTAGGTTTTTGTCGACTCGTTCGATTAGTCTAGTGAAACTATACTAGACTTAGATTTAAAGAAAGACTCTTGGGTACAAAACATGAAATGCTCTGATACCACTCTGTCACGCCCGTTTTTCACTAAGTGTAATAAAGTCGGGAAAATGTGACTAATGAAAGGAGTAAACGATGAGTATGGAATTGAACAAAGCAATGAATGTTCATCTCATAACATAAGTCAAGAATCCATCTTCCAGATTCGGCAATTGACATGTTTAGAGTCATAAGCTCATTACATAACACAACAAATTAAAAGAGTTTGAATCTCAAGTCTATTTCATAACGGTCTGGCTGCGGAAATGTAAGATCGAACTGACTAAAATTCTACGTGTATGAAGACACATAGAACCCCCAAGAGTCAGCTACTAGGTGACCGACAAAAACCCCAACGTAGCACCCAATTTTCTTCATTTCTCAACCTGCACGTTTAGAAATACATGCAGGGTTGAGTACAAATTGTACTCAGTAGACACGTGCCGAAATCGCACACATACATATATAATTGTCAAGTCATTTCAAGTGAATCATAAGGATTTTTGTCTATAAAGCACCTATGTTCACAAAAACATTTCTTTGAGAAAGTTCTAAGTTTGACTGCAGTCCTAGTTCTTTGTAATCAACCATATCTGAAGCTTCTTTGTATCGGGGAAGTGGTCACTTCCCACAGACACTCGACCGGTCAACATCTGGATGACTCACGGTCCTATGTACACTAGTCCGAGTAGTATATCAAATCTACTGGGACCCTAATTCGATTATAAATAAACAGATAGACATCATACATAAATCAAAATATTTATGGCAAGACAGTACTTTGAAAAATATCTCGTTTCATTCTAAAAGCATGCACACATAATTTTATAGAGTAAGAAAAACCTACTTGAATAATCTTGATTGGTGACTGCTTCGTTCTCGCGATGCGGATCCGACCTCTCGTCGAAACCTTTAAATAAATCTCAAGTGAGATACATTTATCAAGTATATCTAATACTTCTAGGTGTAAGGAAATATTATCCTTCGTTATTTCGAAAATTATTCTCGGTCTTTTAACTCGACTATCATTCGAGTTTCAGAGTTAAATCCTAGAAGTGTTGTTTGATGATTTTTAGATCAAGCTATGATTGAGAATCTATTTTACCCAAGTAATCAATTATTGGGTAAAACTAATAAGAGAATTTCTAATTTAATATTTTGATTCTTGAATCAAAATAACCAATTTCTAATTTAATCATTTCTTATGATTAAATTCTAATTAACAAATTTAAATTTTTATTAATAAATTAAATTCTCTAAATTCAATATTAAAATTCTATTTTTCATGTGGTATTGGCTCGATTAGGAGAGTTTGGATGCAGCTCGCGTGAGCCGACGAGTTGAGACAGATAAGTTCTCATTTCTGGGTTCTTAAACTTCAAATTTGTATATGCTATCAGATTTGGGAGTTGTTGAGTTGGAGTATGACCAGATTATAGCTTGCAGTTGGATCTTGATATATATATATATATATTTTATGTGGATGTGAGTTCTGAAATCTGTCATTGGATCTCCCTATATGCTCTATTGTTAAGGTCTTGTGTCAGTTATGCTTGATGGGTTCTATGACTGTGAAGTAGTTCACATCATGTGTGAAATTCTTGTTTCTAATTTCAAGTCAGATTTGCTATGTTGTGGTCTAAGCATGCAGTCATACGTGTCACTGTGCTCTAAAGTGATATATGTACATTACTAAATTGTAGTTTCAGTTTATGTCTTACTTGGAGGGAGGTTAGCGAGTGGCCTGAATTTGGGCAAAGCTCTCCTCCTCCTCAGTTCCCCTTGATTATTAGCTTAACTTGCAGTTTAAAGAATGAGTGAGGGTTTGTTTCATGAAATCTTAAAACCTTAGAGAGGTTGATGTTTGAGTCTAGCTTACCTTAGGAATTTCCTCTGTGTTTTAGGAGTTGGAAGGATCTCCTCTATGTCTCATCTCCTTCTCTTAATTGTGTTGAATGCTTTAGTGTAAATTTGGGAGTTATTTGTGAGGTGTAAAACTTCGTCTAAGTTAAAAGTGGTTGGTATTTATAGAGGAGTGGTATGTGAGTGTCCTAATCTCATGTAGTCTGCTGAGTGGGGGAAGAAGAGGATTGTGTCCTCTGGTTCTATTTCTCTTATCTAACAGTCCTTCCTTTCACTAAAATATTACCCCTATTTTTCTTCTTATGCTCGTCTTATTACTAATATGGGATGATTTGTTTCTGTTGAGATAATTCTTTTTGTTTTACTTGCTCAGGTGACAGAAGTGATAGGGTGCAATTGCCAACCTTGGGATGCTCTCTCATTTCTACTCTTCTCTTTGGCCGAGGATGGAGGCAACAGTCTCTGCCTCTCCCCTTCCTTCCTTCCCTTTTTCTTTTTCTTTCATAACTTTGGGGTTGTACTAGCAAGGTTACTTTTTTGTTTTGGCTATGTAATTAGAATGTTCCATGTTTTGTTTTCTCCTCTAGGTTTGGCAGTCTGGGTGGTGTAGGGTAGAAGGGGAAGGACGGTTTGGGTTCTTCCCTATGCCTTTGTTCGTCCAGTTGGCAGCTCTTGCTCCCAAGATTTTCCTTTTTTTCTCTTCTTAACAGTCTGTTCACTTTACATCCTTAGTTAGTTGTTTTCCCTACAAGAAGAAGATTGTTGTGGATTTCCTTATGATAGGACCTGTAGTTTGCCCCTTTTTAATTCTGCCTTATCATCCTTGAATCTCTGATTGCACTATACAGTTTCTTCTTTCTTATTTGTTTTTATACGGAGCTCTTCCTGTAATTTACAGATTTACTTGGCCTCTCTTACTAGTATTTCTGTCAAATGCTTTGTGGTGTGTTTTCCCTTCGTAAGGAATCCATTAAGGTGGGGATTTAATATTCTAATTAAATCTCTAAATTTTAGTAAATTATTCACTAATTAATTGTGATACTCTAAGCTTTAATTAATCACTAATAACAACTCTATATCCATATCATAGAGTACTAGTAACGTTTCCATTTGATAGTATTAATTACTAAAGACATTTTGATCACTAAATGATTGTATTTATTACTATACTATAAATGTTTGTATTAATCATAAGCATTAATTATACCAATCTCTTAAATGATGACCTTAACTACTATCAATCACCACTATTCATTGTCTCTTTAGATGACACCGATCCCATAAAATCATTATCACTACTAAAAATTCTATTACACGTCAGTTTTCGAGACCTTACTCTCGAAATTTGGATAAGAGTACATAACTTCGAGATGTTTGCTATTTTATTCTGGAGTAAAAAGTCGGGGCATTACATTCATATTTTTAAAAAATATCTAATCATTATTACACAACATAAAATCTATGAAAACTAATAAACTCTCTAAGAATAATGATTACTCTATGTTAGGGGTGAGCAATGGTTCGATTCGATTAAAAACCGAATCAAAATATTAAAACCAAATAAACCAAATCATTTAGAAACTAAAATTAATCCGACCAAATTATTTACAAAATCAAACCAATCCAAATAGAAACTTAAAATTCGGTTTCAGTTCGATTTTCGTTTATACAAAAATTCACATTATATATTTTTTCTCAACGATAAATTTATTATAATTTGCACTCGAAAATTAATGTTCAAATTATTTCAATAAAAATTTTGTTCAATCTTACATATGATAATTTACAACATGAAATAAAGATCAAGAAAATTAATTTATTCAAAAACTTTCAATTTTTAAGTTGTGATAATAGGTAAAACTACCCATTTTGCAAAATAGGCATGTATAAAATAACCAAACCCTTAATGTACATATAGAAATTACCCACTTTTAATAAAAAAATGTTAGATTCTCTTACACTTCTATTACACATTTTATTGGAATCAACATAAATTAAAATTCACCGGTAGTTGATCCTAACCACCGGTGGATGCTCTCCGTTCATAATTAGCCACCGATTGTTACAAATAAACACTCAACATATATTATTCTATCTAAAAGTCCTACAACCGGTGGCACAAGTGTTCAAAAATGCATCCACCGGTGGATGCTATCACCGCCGGTGGATGGAGTTGTGCCACCGGTTGTAGCATAAACATGCTGGAAATATGATCTTCTCAAATAGTTGTGCCACCGGTTGTAGCACAAGAGTTCTCCATAGCTTCTAGTGGTGGGAGAGAAGCAGCTTTGCACTCAGGCAAGCTATTTGGATCTTCTCAAATTCTGAAAAGCACAGAAGGAGTTGCATCTCCTCCGCTGATGCCTATCTCCCTACTATGGAATTCGCCTTAATTCTCCATTTCCCCTAAATTCCTCTATTTTGTTTTTGAAACCCAAATCTCCACAGAGCGCTGTGCTGCTGCTGTCACTACCTGCGCTGTCCTTGAATTGGCAGAGAGGGTCGTCGGAGAAGAAGGTTTCTTTGAGGCAGTCCTTGAGTTTGAGGAGGCTGCTGCGGCGAGGCGGTGGCGCCACACGGTGGTCGGCGGTGATGATTCAAAGGGGAAGAGAGGGAACGGTTGAAGATGTATTGGGGATTGAAGACAATTTAATTTTTAGTCAAAAAGTTACCCACTTTTTTAAAAGTGGGTATTTTTTACATACATCTTTAGTTTTTGGGTATTTCTAGCATGCATATTTTACATAGTGGGTAGTTTTAATTTTGTCCCTTTTAAGTTTACTCATTATCTCAACTTGTGATGGCCTTGATTAGATATTTATATCACATATTTTATGGCCTTGAAATATCGATCTCAACTTTTTGAAATTTCGAAGTCTGTTCAAACATATCTGAAAATTTCGAACATATAAATATGAGTCGCAATCCGTAAATGAATTAAAATAACAACATAGATAACAAATTCGTTGAAAGGGTGAGTATGCATGCGCAATCAAACTGTATATTTTTAAGCAAATAGTTACCCTAGCTCACAATTCATAGATGGGCACAAATAATAAGCGTGACCAAAAAATATAAATCAAACTTAAGCCCAACTGAAGGAAACATAACTTGTGAATACATGAAGGGATGATATGTTTGGAAGATGGGCATATAAAATTGAATAGGATATTAACTTTAAACTCCTATCTTCTATCTATAATTTTCATTTCTTATCGATCCTTAAAATTTATTGGTACTATTATTGTGTGTTCTTTAATTAGTCAAACGAATTGTTATATAATCGCCATAAATATTCAAATCGAGCGACTATCCATAACTTGAGTGATTATATGATTAATGAATAAACAAGAAGTGATTAAACTGTTAATGAAAATAAAAGGTAGGAGAATATAGATAGGGGATGAGCGATTTAAATAGAATAATTTTATTATCTATTGATAAATCCTTCTAATCAAACTACTCATAAATTTCATGTGGCGTAACCATAAAGTATTAAGACGGGGCTTTCATCCATCTTTCGATAATATTTTGCTTTTACAAACTTCTATTCAGATGGGGACTGAAGTTTATTTTCAATACTTTTAATAATTTTTATATAATAATAAAAAAAAAAGTTTGGAAGGGGCGCTTCTCTTACTCTCTCGGCCACTACATATGTCTCAGGGCTAAGATGAAAACCTGAAATTCGATAGGCCAAGTGCATTTAACTTTGAATTTTATATTTTTTTGTTCCGCTATTTATGTTATGTTTTTTATTAAAAAATTATCATAGTTCTGATTAAAATAAGAAATAAATAACGAGTAAGAAAGAGTAAATAAGAAACTCAATTCAATTTTTACAAATCAATAAAGTTAGTCTGATTTTAGAGACATGGGTCGGCCAAATCCGAAAATCCGATCTTATGTAAGTCATCTTGTAAAAATAACTATAATTACCTACAAATTGTGATAATATAGAACAAATACTACGTAAGTTTATATATTACAAGACGACAATAGTGTGTAAACGTGTTTCGATTACGTGGTGTCTTTTTATGTTATAATTTCCTATTTTATTTGAATATATAGGTTAATATATCGAAAATTCAAAAGATCCAATATCCAATTAACTCAACAATAAATATTAATTAATCATACTTTGACTAAGGTATTGGAGTTATATACAATAATTTAGCTAATAGTTCAACTACAATAAATCCATCTTAATTAAATAAGTTAGATAAGCTTCCCACAATTAAATACACCAAGAGTTCAAATCCAACCTGGGCCATGGACCAATAGTCTCAATTTCCCTATTTTTGGTGCAAATAAATAATTATGGGCTACGAATATTTCAAAATCACTCAAATTGCAAATTCCATAAATTGTAGGCCCCCACAAAGAAAAGGCCGAAAAAACTTGTATTGTTTTCAAAGAAAAATAATTCACTAAGTAGTGGGCTACACAAATAAAAAAAAAGAAGCTTGAAAGGATTTAGATGGACCTCAAAGTCCATATCAATTCCCTTTAATATTCGGCTCTACCAGAACAATAATAATAAACCTTATCGTTTCGAATCTGACCCCAAAATTAGGTCCAATTGCAAGCCCAATTCTGCTTTATCCATCCTCTCCAAACTCTAGATCTGGGCGCCGGAAATCGCTTCCTCCGCCTCGGATTCGGCCGGATCGTCGGATTTTTTGGTCTCGCTTCCAATCGGTAACTTCTGTTTCGGCTGGTATGGTTGGTTCTGAGCTTCGTTAGTGGTTTGTGAGAAGTTGTGTCTTTTCATGTTGACCTTTTATTATGACTTATGAGCGTACTTGTGATTTGAATGTGTTATGTAGGAATAGATATGCTGTTTGATGATTGATATGCGTTTCTCTTTGATGATAATTGATGTTTACGTCTTGGTTTGTGAGTCAACCTTCAATCTTAAATCCTTGTTCGTTGTGTTGTTGAGCTGAAATTCATTTTGACTTCAACTTCATCACTGTTGGCTATTGCCACGAATCATAGCCTTGAATTTATAAACCCCAAATATTTCGATTTTCCCCTAAATTTCTAACCTATTTCCCTCCTAGCTAGTAGCTACTCCTCAATCGGCGATTCCCTGCTCTTCGTTGGATCAGTGTTTGCTGATTATTGTTGGTGTCATGACATTCTGATTTATTCTGCAACAATATGTAAGTGGACTGTGGACATACTTTGCCGTTGTTCTGTCTTTGAGATTGGACGGAAGGATGTTTGCATATATATGTGGAATATTATATTCTTGGGATGAACTCAATGGAGTATAAATCTGTTTAGGCAACGACTAACCTGTTTTGTGTAATAGGTATATAGTAAGTGGAGGGCTTTAAGATTGATAATTCTGATGACATTCTCTAGAATATACGGTGCCCCATAATCTTTTTAATATTTTCAATATTCTCTAGAGGGCGACGAGTGGTAGAAAGATCACACCAAGCAGCGATGGCGGAAGCTGCATCTGTCGTTAAACCTAAGCCACGACCAATCATTCGTATCGGCCTTTTTCTCATTTCTCATAGTCTTCTAGTCAGGTATGCTGTGATCTGTAGATTTCGAGAACTATTGGAAATTACTTTATTGCTGAGAATGAACTTAACACTGTTTCTGCATCAATTTTTCAGTATCGTATGTTGCATAGCTGGAGTTCTAGCGCTCCTGCTGTTACCTGTTCTTGCTAAGAACACTTATATCTCGGAGAATGCGTTAATGCCTGGTAGGTTAATGCCTCTCTCTTTAGATTATTTTATTCAGTTGTAGTTTGTAATTTGGCCATTTGAGAAAAACTTAGCTACTCGTTGCCTGTGAGAATTTAGAATGTGTTGGAGCACGACTTACTTTTGTGATTTTTTCATGATCTGAAATAATCAAGCACTTAATATCGTGCTTTTGTATACTATTTAGTTTTTTATTGGACCTGTGTCACCTCTCCGGTGTCTGAGATTTGATCTTCAACTAGTATCTGAGAAATACCTTCCAACTTAGGTTTTTGGGTTTAATTATTTTAGTGGTGGTTGTGGGGTGTGTGTGTGGGAATGCAGTTGTAGTTGGTAATTTGGCCATTTGAGAAAAAAAAGAGAAGAACAAGACTGAA